>NGKH01000019.1:231456-282874 GCA_002162575.1 Sclerotinia glacialis
CAAAATCAAAATCAAAATCAACCCCAAATCCACACAATCTCATCCCCCTCCCCCTCCCCCACCACCGCCTCCTCCTCCGCACACAACCTCTGCACCCTCCCCACACGACCATCCCTCAACCTAACCTTCACCCCCCTGGGATGATCACCCCTCGTAAGCAGCTCCCCCACAAACCCGCGCACCTCCCTCCCACTCCCCTGGTCCATTTTCAGGACAATAGAAACCGGGGTTCCGGGATGCAGGAGTGCTATTCGCGGGACTTGTTCCTGGGAGGGATCGTTGCGGTGGGATTGGAAATGGGATGCTCGGTGGTTATTATTACCATGACTATCATCACCACCGCGACCGCGTCCCCTACTGCGACCCCTACCGCGAGTGACCCCGCGGGAAGATGGTGGTGTGTTCATTTAGTGGTGGTGTAATGAGGTGGTGATGAGAGCAAAATTGATATCAATGCCACCTGGTCTTAATACCCCGTACGTAACCTTGTAGTAATTAAGATTCTACCAGCGTTATGATGAGCAAAAGAAGACCCGTAAAAACCTCTAATCTCTTTCTTCTACCACCCAGAACTCCCCTCTATCTTTTCGCTCTTTTCCTTTCTCCCCTTTCTTTCTTTCCCTACCGAAAATTGTTCTCCGCAATCCTGTCGGTGCCGACCGAAAATCCACTCACTAACCCAAGAAATCCGACTTGAGAATTGAATTTCTTTTCGCTCAATCACCACGGATACTCATTCGATTTTTCTGAGATATTCCAACCCAACAAAATTGATTCTTTTTCTTTCAAGTGCGCGAGGAATGTGCATGAGATGTAAAGAAATGGATCGATCTTGATTTCTATGCAAATTACGATATCGTGACAAATGAACCGAACACGTGCATGATTGATCAGGTGACATTATCGATGAAAAAACTAGGTATTCAGTTTCGTGACATGGTTTAAGCTGCGGGTGTGGATTTTCTGGGAATAAAAGGGTGAGTGGAATAGGACGTGAGGACTGAGCTATTGACAATGTTGATTTAAATATATTTCGGCTTTTCTATATAGTATTTCTACACGAAAAATAACCAGAGCTAGTCTACCTCATCATTCAAGATTCTCTCATCACAATCCAAAAGAACACATCTAAACCTCCATCATCACATTTCCATTCTCCATACAAAACTTGTCTTCCTCCCTCAATAAGCAAACCTCCTTTCCCCCTCCATAACTCTCCTATTCCTCCACGCATAATAAACCCTTAAGCCCACACAACCCACACACACAAAATACAATAGACCCGCATTAACCCAATGACCCAACGGAAAGCCCTCTTTTGCCTGATCCGCCTTATATATCCATACACCTGCAATCTGTCCGGGCGCCCCTACGGATATATTAAGCGCGATAGCAAATCCAATACTAGCTGTTGAAAAGATATTTGAAGAGAGGAAACCGAGGAGGGGTGGGATACAAGAGAATGCTCCTGAAGCGGCAATAATGAGACATCCGTAGCGGGAGTTGTAGGATGTTGGGGGGAGAAGAGCGGAAGCGGTGAAACCGATGGCGCCGATTAAGGCCATGGTTGATGAGTGGAGGGCGCGACTGGGTAGGTTAGATGGGGAGGGGAGGGGAGACGGGGAGAGGTTTACTTACGCGTTGAAGTGGTCAGCGGACCAGGAGACGAGAATCGTTATGACATCTGTGGAAAGATTAGACTGGACTAGAATGAAGATAATGATAAACGTACAAGCAACAGCGTATGGTGGAACTGTCATGAGTTGAGCCTCGAGATTTTTGTACCCTAGACCAGCGGTAATACTTGGTGTGAATAAAGATAGACTTGAGAAAGGTGTTGAGATTCCAAAGTAGATCTAAAGTTAAGGTTAGAAAGCCATCAACCATCATGTAGATATGCAGTACTCACAGCATAGTGAGCATATAACCTCCAAGTACAAAGAGTTTCCTTCGCCTCTTGCCAAGTCAAGCCCTTATCACCCCCTTTAGATCCTTCCGTAGCAAGTCTACTTGTAGCCAAATCCCTCTCATCTTTTGATAGCCATTTTACAGTCTCTGGATAGTCTGGTAGGAAGAAAAATACCAAGATGGATGACAAACAAGAAGGAATTCCCTCAATCACAAATAACCACCTCCAAGCTGACATTCCATCTGTCCCGTTCATATGGCCTACGCCAAAAGCGATAGCACCACCAAAAGCTCCCGCAAGTGTTGCGGAGGCGAGGACAAATGCAACGCGAATCGACCGTTCAGAAGTACGATACCAGAAAGTAAGATAGTATACTAGACCTGGAAATAATCCTATCATGATGTTAACTGCCGCCCAATGGTTGAAGGAAATTCACGGTTTACCAGCTTCGAACATCCCAAGAAGAAACCTCACAGCAGTTACACTAGAAAAGTTATGGGTGAACCCAAGTCCAATAGTCATAATACCCCATGAAAACATCAAAAAGGATATCCATTTGCTTGGACTGAGTTTTTTGAGGAAGTAATTGGATGGGACTTCGAAAATTGCATAGGCGATTAGAAAGACCATTAATGCAATGCTACAATAAGTTAGTAAGCCGACTGAGACTGGTGCGAAATAATATCCAGACATACATATATTGAAAATCAGTCATATGTGTATCGGAAAGGAGATCATCGTGAGTAGAGGAATTGAGCGTTTTGGCATTGCCTATTGTCTATCAGCTTCATACATACGGCGTGGGTCTGACAATAGTGGTACTGACCAATATTGGAGCGATCAAGGTAACATAACAAGTAGATACCAGCACAGAGTGGTACAATCCTCAGGTCTTGTTTCCAAATCAAGGCTTTGGTGTTTCTCGGATTATCTTCTGTTGTGGCATAATCTGTTTCCTGAACTTGCTACATCGGCTTATCAGATCGACATGATGAAACGGCGCGGAGAATTTCGACTTGCCTCTTTTCCCTCTTCAACATCTGATATGACTCCCATGATAGAAGAATGCTAATGAACAATAAATGAAGTATCAAATCAATCTAGATACCGGTATATGGGAGAACACAGTAAGAGAATAGATACATACGAGGAAAAGCAGGACAACTTGGTGATACTAGGCCGTAATCGATAAAATCGTGCCTCTTACTAGTCCACGGCACACAACAAGAGCGGGGTTCGCTTGGATAATGATTATTGGTATAAGCGCTGATCGGGGTCTGGGGTAAAATCAAAGGAGGACTAGCGTATTTATAAAGCATTTTATTTTCCTAGCCTTGCATAATTGTGGCTGAGTAGGGAAATGATGTTCTATACAAGCTTCGTCCATCACAATGGCTTCATGACTTAGTATTATGCGTCTGATGAACCAAAGGATCACATGAGAAGGATTGTCAGATGTAAGTGTCCGTAATGGAAGAACTTGTAGAACTTGAAGATAATAACTGGAATGGATGGTAGAAGCGGAATTGAAGGCTAGTGCTGAAAATGATCAAGGGAAATGGGCTTTGGTATTGAAAAGTACAGCACTTAGACCGAGTGTAGCTATGCCATGACTACTCGTGATGAGGAAAGCTTTGAAGCTAGTTAGGCGAAAAGATGCGAGAGTTGATTTGCTCAGATGGGTATGATGTCATCGAAAGTATATCTGAAGGTTAAGGGGCGCGAAAATGACCAAATTAGGCGAGTTCGAGGCCAAGAATCACAGGCAAAGAAACCAAAAAAGTTAGACGAAGGAAGACTTGACCATCTTGAAAGTGCATTTCATTCTCAACATGAGAAGCTAGATCGACTATGAGTCTCTAGTATACCGATTGATACATCGAGATCAAAACGAATTTGAAAGCATTTCAACACTAGGGATCTCAATTTGGAATGGATGATTCTCGATCACAAACTACAGTTATGACAGGAAATGCTACACCGTTACCAGTGTCGGAACTCTACGACCTTGAGCACCTTCGAAAACTATAGTTGAAGACCATTTAGCGAGGAGTGCAGTGCCGCCGATATTAGTCCATGAAAGATCCTTTCCGCCGCTTCCGTTTGATGAAGTTGAACCGTCTGTTGCTCCCTTGTCTACTTCTCTTTCTCTTCAGCTCATATCAGCACCATCACCAGCAAGAGCAAGAGCAAGAGCAAGAAATGTGTCTTTTATCCTGCGGAACGGGACGTCCCATAGTTGGTGCTGGACTAGTGACGGGTGATGCCTTGGTTGTTAGTGATTGGGTAGGGGCAGGTGGGGCATCAGATGGAACCTCCTTGCCTTCAGCACGGAATATCTCTCCACCATTGTCCAATATTCTACTTTTCAAATAACTAAAGGAACGCATAATCTTTGATCTTAAGATATATAGCACAAAATGCGACACTAGGTACTGCCAATAGGATGTTCAGCTCAATAACCGACCAAATCCAGATAGTTCCTATTGGTGGAGCTTGCTTCATGATGGCGAAACTACCATATTCATTTGTGATATGTATGAGATAACATCCGGCGGTTATGCTAGCTGCGAAGAAGAAGATTTCATGTAGGTAGTGATAGGCTTTGGCAGGTAGTCGGGGAAACAAGTGAGAAGGTTCGGGATGTGGATGAAAGGCATAAAATAGGAGCCAAATGACTGTCTGAATCAGACAACTTTACTACTATATCCAGACACAATGTACTACTTACCAGGGCATGCTTGTAGAGTCCTAGATATTACCCCTTTCCAGATGATTTCCTCGGCGTATTGATGCGTAACCAATACATCCAAGGTGAAATGTAACATTGTAAGACTAATTGTCCATAATATCGAATCTCCCAGCCTTCCTATTAGGATCTCTTCGTTTTCTGCATCTAGTTCAGCTTGACGCTGCCGTTGAGCTTCACTCAAATTTCGTTTCTCAGCGATATTGAGAAGAGTTTCGAGGGAGGGATCAGGGCCAGATCTATCGGGCTGTTTGAGTTTAATTTTTCGTTCTTTACCGGGCATGATGATTGATATTTCGTGATGGATGAAGGAATGCTGTCTTTGCTGATTTGGTGCTCTCGAAAGGAGTATAAATACAACAATATTCTGCGAGCCTTGTCGTCTGAAGGTAATTGGGATTTGATGCATATACGTACACCGAAGGCTGATGATTTTCCTATCAGACGAAAGAAAGGCTACCGGATACCGGTACTTGAATAGTCCGTGTTCAGGCACAATCAACAAATTTCATGCCGTACGGAGTATATATAGATATAAATATAAATATAAATATAAAACCTTGTCATTTTGAAGAACATTGGTCGGTTTTTGATCCGATCCCTTGCAGCAAACCTTGATTTATTTAATTTATTTATTAGCGCAAGGCTCAATCAAGGCTTAAGGATCAAGGACCCAATGATTTCCACTCGTTTCTATCCACCAACCCCTCACAACTCCAAAACAACCCAATTATTCTCACACACACAATCCATTTCATACTCACTGTCGCTCCATTTCATTATATCTCTCTCCACTTCTGCCAACAAACTTCTTCCTTTAAATACTTCCGAAATGCCCAAAATGCAATGGACCTATTTACTCACTATCCCCATCATCACTTTCGCTGCATGGCAATATACCGTCACAGTTGTGAACTCCAAATTTCCCAAACTTCGCAACAAGAAGATATGTTTATTAATAGCCCATCCTGATGATGAGGCTATGTTCTTTGCGCCTGCTATGCAAGCTCTCACAGATCCAGAACTTGGAAATCATGTTAAAATTCTCTGTTTGAGTAGTGGTAAGTAAACAAGGTGCATGAGATGGAGATGAGCATGTATTGATGTGCAGTAGGTGATGCAGATGGGTTAGGGGAAACGAGGAAGAAGGAACTTGTGAAGAGCGGGATGCAGTTGGGTTTGCGACAAGAGAATGATGTATTTGTTTTTACGAGTCCGTACGTCTTCCTGAAACCCTGTCGCATATGTAATCTTGCTATTGATGCTAATCGGGGGGGGTTTTTTTTTCAAACAGAGACTTCCCAGATAGTATGACGAAGATATGGGATAAGGAAAAGATAGCTAATCTTCTCGCCTCTGCGTTTTGCCCTCCTCATATAAGAAAAGCAAATCTTTCGACTGCGCCAACTGCAACTATCGATGTTATTTTGACTTTCGACGCTCATGGGGTCTCTTCACACCCAAATCATATCTCCTTATACCACGGCTCTCGAACCTTAATCGCATCTATGATGCGAGATCGTCCAGGATGGCAGTGTCCTATCGACCTTTATACCCTCACTAGTGTCTCCGTTGTCCGAAAATACTCATCCATATTGGATACCTTGAATACTATGGTAGTCACCGCATTTTCAAAGCGAGAAATAGGCGATCACCCAAGTCATTTGTTAATGATGAGCGGAGTGGGGCAACTTAGAACTGCGCAAAAGGCCATGACGACAGCACATAAGAGTCAGATGCGTTGGTTTAGATGGGGGTGGATTGGGATGTCAAGATACATGGTCATTAATGATTTGAAGTTGGAAAAGGTTGTTGTGTAAGAGGGCATCGGAAATTTACAGGCGGGGAATAGGAAAAAGAGAGAACGAAAGGAGAAGTGTTTGCAGTGCACTTGCACAGTACAAACCACCTTTGAAAATCTCTCTTGCGCATGGGAGAGTATGAATGGATGAGAGATGAGAAATGCGTACACGATGTCAGGAGATTTTTTTTGGGGATCTCATTTCTGTATTGTTTTGTTATTTTTTTGTTCTCTTCCGCAAGATGCCTGAAGACCTGGCTAAAAAGTCATCAGCCCTTCATCAAACTTGCATATTGTATTTAGATAGATCTTGCTCTACTTCATGATACCGAATATTATAAACTATGATTCATTTCATTTTATTTTCCCTTATTTGCTCAATTCAGTGTCTTGTAGTATATATCCCAACGTTCATAGGTCAATTTGATCTTCAGCAAGTGTCATATTAGCAATAATCTGGACATTTGATATTCATTCTTTTAAAGTCCAGTCACATACGGTGTAAAGCTCTACACGGTTCTCAATGTACTGCCTCAAAATATCACCGGTAGCGATCATCAAGCCAGCCACAAAAATCAGATATACAAGCAAATCAATAAAATCATCGTTGGACAGCGCGAAAGAAAAGCGGAACAGTTGTTAAGTTGTTACATCAAATCATTATAACATGTCTTCAAAACAAAGTGGGGAAGTGGTAAGAATCTTCTTTCTCTCTAAAGCTACTTTTAAAAAATCACCAAATCGCGTTGGGCGAAATTCGGACCTGCATTACCTGAAAATTTATCTTTTGAATATCTAGCGTTAAGGTTTTGGTATTTCAAGTCTACTTATTACTGGGTCTATTATTTTCCTCGCATCTATTGCGTTTCCTGACCCATTTCATAGTCTCGCAAAACTACTCTAGCACCCAAATCGACCAATACCCTCATATCGAAATCAAACACGCAAGGGTCAACGTCGCTATCTCAATCTTCCCAAGTTCATCAAAAGATTATTCATAATCAACGTCGATATCCGAATCAGCAACAGCAAGAAAAAGAAGCACAAGCACGACAACAAGAAAACGAACAAAACCTCGACACAATAGGCACGCTCACATTAACAAATGCGAAATTAGAAGAAAGAATCTTGCAGTTAGAGGGGGGGAAAAAGATGTTACAGGATAGGATTGGAGAATTGGATAGGGGAGGGAGGGTTTGGAGGGAGAGGAGTTGGACGTTGGAGGAGAGGGTTGAGGAGCTGGAGGGAAGGGTCAGGGAGTTGGAGGGACAGAGGGAAATGGATGTGAGGAAGTTGTTATGGATGAGGGTGGAGATTGTGAGGTTTGAGGTGTGGTGGAGGTGGGTTGAGGGGTGGTTGGAGGAAGGGGGTGGAAGTGGATGTGGATGTGGATGTGGTTAGTGGGTTGATGGCCGTGAGATGGGAAGGGGGAGAGGCCAAGGAGCGGGGTAGGAGGGAGGGGGAGGTGGAGGTTGAGGTGGAGGAATTGGAAGTGGAAAGAAGATAGATGGAAAGAAACTCGAGAGACTGAGGGGTAGGAACCGGATGAAAGTTCCCTGAGCATCATTGTTCGGGGGGGGGTGAGGTGTGGAGATGCATTAATATTCACGCGTGACTAGCGAATACGTGCAGAAGATTGGTTTTGAGGCCACTTCTCGAGTATTGATTAGCAGCTTGCGTATATAATTCCTTAGCTTAGTACGTCTCTAATACCCCTAGGGAGATCAGGGCTTGGGGTTCTTTTACCTGCCTTTATATAGACGTTAAAAAACACTACTAATACTACTACTACTTTCAGAAAGCGAACTTCAAAGTATTGATTGTAGGCTCTCAAGATAATCCTATTTCTTACCAATCAATGCCTTGGTGGATAAATGAATACTAAAACAATTAAAACCAAAATAAAATAAAATAAAATAAAATAAAATAAAATAAAATAAAATAAAATAAAATAAAANAAAATAAAATAAAATAAAATAAAATAAAATAAAATAAAATAAAATAAAATAAAATAAAATAAAGGAGTATATACTTTGGGTGTAGAAATAGCATCGTGACGAATCTGTTCAAAACATGCAGGTGTGATGTCTGCCTAATTGATTACATAAGTATTTTCCAATTTGGTACAAGCTCAAGCTCAGTCAATCTTATCATGGAAGCTTCAAGCCTCAAGCTTCAAGCTTCCTCAAAACATTCTTCATACAACGAGTTTTTGAATCAAAAGTCTTTTTTGAACCTTTTTTGTGATATTTCTAATTTCGAAGACTATCTTCAAGCTTATTCAAAACTTCTCCATCTCCCACGTCTCAAAGAGAAAGTAGGAAGTAGAGAAATATTGTTTCCGCGACGGTTGAAAAAGAAGTACAGCCTGAGCTGCAGAAGATTAGGGAAGGAGTTCAGTCACGGTTCTAGATTGATATCAATACCTTCATTTGATCCAAATCTTTTCCCACTCCATCTCACCATACCAGCATACCAGCAGAAAATATGGCTCCAACTTCATATCGCGTTGGTATGTATCTCCTCTCCCGTTTTCGTCACACTTGGAAACTACTCTCGTCTGCACGTGATAGCGCGTCTTGTCCTTTAACATCGCTGAAGAATCTCATTCTTGATTTACGAGTCGACATGATTAAATCATTGGTTACTGACTATATTATAGAACTCGCAACTACTGCACGAGCTTTATGTAATAATACGGAATGTAAAGCTACCGGTATTAAGATTCAAAAAAATGAATTGAGGCTTGGTACCTGGGTTGAGATTAAGGATCATGGGGGTTGGCAATGGAAACATTGGTATGTTGATATCCTTTATTCAGTTTTGGATAAATTGATTGTTCATGCTTGTATTTTTCTTCTATCGCAATGATCTTTAACGCCAGTCATGCAATCCTACAGGCTATTACTAATGTGAAATTAGGGGATGTGTCACTGGAAAACAACTCGATAACATGAGAACTTATCTCGAAGACGGTAAGGATGGCTATATGTGGGATAAGTTGGATGGGTATAACGATGGTGGAAAGGGTAGTTTGGATGATCATCCTGAAATGCAGGAGAAGGTCAGAAGAGTTGTGACTCAAGGATTTATTGACCCTGAAGATTGGAAAGGCGTATGTATTCTCATTTCTTCCCTCTCCCTAACAATCCAGATCAAAATTGACTGACAAAAACCAGGATCCAGAAATGAATACGCTTGGTCAATCAGGAACTCGCACCGCCGAATCAAAGAAAAAGATCAAGGAGCAGAAATCAGCCGACATGGGTGATCTAACCGAACTTCAAGCAAAATTGGACGAAGCCGTAAAGGAGAGACAGAAATTGGTTGATGACGGAAAGGGGAATGTTATGAAAGTTAAGGCTCTAAATAAGAAGATTGCGGACTTTTCAAAGGAAATGGACAATCGTCGCAAGGAAGAGGAGAAACAAATGGCGAATATAGAAAGAAGTGCAGTTAAAGCTGAGAGCGCCAATACAACAAAGAAGAGAAGTAGAATGAAGAAAGAAGGTGTTGATGAGGAGGAACAAGAGGATGAGAAACCTGTGAAGAAGAGAGGCGGAAAAGTTAAGAAGGAAGAGGATTCCGAAGAGGAGGTTATACCTGTTAGGAAAGCTCGTGGAAAAAAGACCGCTGTTAAGAAGGGAGGGGAAGAAGAGGATGACGATGAAGAAGAAACAAAACCAGTTCCTGTCAAGAAGGTCCTGGGAAAGACATCTGCAGTCAAGAAGGAAGAGGATTCCGAAGAGGAGGTTATACCTGTTAAGAAAACTCGTGGAAAAAAGACTCCTGTTAAGAAGGGAGGAGGAGAAGAGGATGACGATGAAGAAGAAACAAAACCAGTTCCTGTCAAGAAGGTCCTGGGAAAGATATCTGCAGTCAAGAAGGAAGAGGATTTTGAAGATGAGGAGGTGAAGCCTGCTCTCGCCAAGAGATCCCGCGGAAAGGAAGTTAAGCAAGAAGAGAATACCGAAGACGATGAAGAAACTAAAGCCCCCACCAAGCACTTCAGAAAGACATCTGTAGTCAAGAAGGGATATGGACCCGTCCTCGAAAAAGCTGGTCGAGATCACAGCAAGAACTTGACGGGAATAATAATCCCTGTCAGTAAAAGAGTATATACTGACGACGAGGAAGAAGCCGAACCCGTTCCCGCTAGAAAATCTCGTGCCAAGACACTAGTCATTAAAAAGAGAGTCAAGGAGGAAGATGAGGACGAGGATGAAATCTTAACCAAATCAGCTCCAGTCGCCAAGAAAGGCCGCAAGAACCCGAAGAAAGTTAAGGAGGAAGAAGCTGAATCAGGAACTCCAGGTCTGGTTTATGATGATGATACTTCCAGGAATCAGAAAGTTGAACCTCTTGATGAAGAGATGAAGGATGAGGAAGTGGTAAAGCCGGTAAAGAAGCCTAGAGGGTAAGTTTCCTGCATTTTCTTTTGTTATATTTTCGGAATCTATTAGTGAGTGATATTAAGAAATGAAGTAGAAGACCCGGAAAGAAGACGAGAGCTTAATTGAAATCCTGCGAATTTTTAGCCTGGCCGTGCCCGCAAAGTTAATGAGCTTCCTCTCTTGGCTGCAGTAATGAGATCTAAGAATGAAAACGAATGTTACGGTAGAATTTTGAGGACTGGGTCATTTGTTTACTTGTGGATAATTGCTCGAAAGTTGAATGGATGAGTGGTCAGATATTTCAAAGAGAATAAATGGGAATAAATCCAAAATTAATAGGTGTGGTTGTGGTTGTGGTTGTCAATGAAGATTCTTGGGAGATAAGGATATAAGAAATAGTGGTTCATAGTTCATAGTTCATAATCACAAATCAAATCAAATTAGCTAGCTAGCTAGCTCTTAGATACTTGTAATATATCAAATCACCAACTAAATAACTAAATCCCTATAATCAGTTTGAAAAGAAGATGAAGAAGATACACAGTTTATGTACAGTCCAATCTATTCTTTCATCTATTAACTCTACTATTTAAATTTGAGTTGTTGACAATGTAGATCCCTCAATTCGCCCTGACTCCCCCAACAGCGTGCTATCGGGACGCGTGTATCTTGACTCTTCCAATTTCACACTACAAACTCCTATACCTTTCCCCTCCCAGCCTCCTCGACAATATCACTCATCTTCCTAACCACTTCTTCCAGCTCCCCTCCACCTACACTACCCACACCACTATACCAATCATAAGCTCCCTCTCCCTCTTTCAAATCCCTCCTCTCTTTCCATTCCTGATCAATACCAGTCGTCCACTCCCACCTAATTGAAATTTTAATCTTTTCTTTCCCCTTTTCCCCAACTTTACTCGGTACTTCCGGACCTAGAATAGGAATTGAAGAAACTTCAAAACTCATTTGTTTAACTCCCCCTTCACCATTTGGTCCCGAGAAAATTTTTCGAAGGATATTAGGTTGTGTTGTTACTTTCCATCCTTCTTCATCTTCTTTTGAAGAAGAGGAGAAAATATGAGCTAACCAACAACCGACTGCCCATAAAATATATTCTCTCGCATAGTCCCATTCTGCAACCGCTGGGGGAGGTGGACAAATTTGGAGAAGAGGGGAAGTATCCGGTGTGATGCGTAGATAGTAGATTGGGCGAGAGTAATTTTGAGTAATGGTCAGGGTGCGGATTTGAAGGATAGAGGGTGTGGGGGTGAGTGGTGTAGTATGGGAAAAGGATGATGGAATGGAAGAATGAGGCGGTGATGAAAGAGGGGATGGAAATGCGATGGTAGTTAGGAATTCGAGTTGATTTGTTAAAGAAGTGAGTATTCTTTCCGTAGTTGAGAGGTTTTGGAAAGGGGAAGAAGTGCCTGGGGCGATGGCATAAGTTGGTGGAGTTGAAAGGCAAGCGGAGGTAAGAGCTGTACAGAGAGGCGTGAGTAGTGAGTGAAGAGATGAAATTACGGTTTCATGAGCGAAGCGGGTTAAAAGAGAGCGTAGAATGGGGAACGGATTGTTTGGACGAGGCTGACCAGAGATTGGTGGTGGTGGATTGGTTCGAATGCGATGTTGTCGGCGATGCGAAAGAGAAAGGAGAAGATGAAGAGTTAGATAGATACCATTGGCGAGGTATGAATCTGGTCGCGGACCTAGAACTGGCCGAAAAGGGTCGGAAGGTAACGTTTGAAGCTCGATTAATATCTTCTTAGTTGGAGAAAGTGGAAATGTGATTATATTCGTTTTGGAATCTGATTGTAGACCATGAGATGCGAGAGTTCTTACCTCTCGAATCATTTCTTGCCAAAGTTCGGATGCGAAAATAGTATTTCGTGCTTGAAGAATTAAATCTTGAATGGGAGCATCTTGCGGGACGGCTTTGGGAAGTATAGTTTCTCCAGTTGTGACCCCATTGGTTTCAATCAAGACTCGTAAGCTTTGAGGTTCTGGACTTGTAATCCCTTGGTCAAGATGTATTGAACCATCTGGATTTCGTCTAAGTGCTCCAAGACTACGATTTCTAAATGCTGGTGAGGCTATAACATGTTAGCTTGAGGTAACTTATCAGGGGTAAAATGAATCAACCTTCTGCAAATCCAAATCTAACACCCAATGTATGCTTTTCTTGGGGCAATCGACATACTGCCCATCCACTTTCACTAACAGCCAATACATGTTCCCAATATTTTGTTTCCGCATCGATTTCTTTTTCTAACCTTGTCGCAGATGCTAAAATCGCATCCACCGTCTTGCCTAGATTTGATGCTTTCCAACCTTTGGCTATCGTTTTATTTTCTTTCTTTTGTTCTTCGGTAACTCGTGAGTCTATCGTTTTATCTGCACCCAAGGTACCCATTCCGGCCAATTCACGAAGTGATGGTGATATTGATAGACTAGCCTGTACAGGCGCGTCTTTTGATAGAAGTAGGGATATAAAATCAAGAGATATCATGGCAGCATTATGTGCATGTCTATACTTGGATCAGTATTCGCGCATTGTATCTCGTAAAAGGTAGCATACTCAATTTGACCCAGAATCTCATCCCTCGCGGTCAAGAGATCCTTCATACGATCAGGCTCCTCTTCTGCTTCTCCATCTTCACTCGAACTTTCATTCTCCTCATCATCCTCTCCAATTTCAGCTTCCGCGATTTCTTGTCGTAAACTATCTTCTGAAAGATTCCGAAAACCTCCTCGTTCGGCATTTATTCTTGCGATTAACAAAGGTAATGGGATGGAGCTACTGGTTGGAGTTGGTGCTGGGCGCAAAGAAATTGGGATACCATTGGGAAAGGAAGTCATTTCGAGGGATGAGATGGCATTCGGTATGCGGTTGAATTTTGAATATTGAAATGGAGATTGAGGTTATCTATGATTGATTCAAAGTCTTTTCCCCAGGTTTAGAAATTATGAAGGAGTAAAATGATCCCATGCATCTGCTTGTTAATTTGAGCCATGGACGACGGCCCCGCTTAAAAAAGAGTATTCACCGCTTTCAATTACTGCCCAAGAGATCTCAAGTTGCGTACTTTCTATGATCAAGGGCAGATGTGCAACAATTCATGCAATGCGTGCTTGACTTCACGTGGATCGAATATCATTGGGCAATGATGCGAAGGCTAGACCCGATCTATATACGTGTAAAATTAACGAGAAGATTACGATTCCATGTACTATATAGTATATATTATATATTATCTACTATTTATTATCTATTATCTATTATCTACTATTTACTATTTACTCTACTTAGATATCTCGCTCTCCCACGATCCCACGATTCCACTATATTAGTAGTGCTTGTGATGTGATGTCAGATGTGTGCTGTAGCGCCCGAATTGAGTCCGACACTACCTTGTATATCTCTCAGGTACCAACATATCACCAATCACGACCGCCACGAGGGTATCCGCCTTTATAAAATTCTTATAATAAAAATGGAAACATGGATCGATATAGACTTCCAAGATATTGTGATGAAGTCGCCGAGAATGAAATAATTGGCTTGGGTTGCATTGGAAGTGCGTTCAAAACATATATTTCACATTATGTGTTATATCAATAGATAAATGTAAAATATCTCTACATTTTCAATACATCTCTACATCTTCAAGATATCTCTATATCTTCAATATAATATTCTTTTCAGGTGATCCCGATAAGAAGCAAGCTTTATCGGGATTATTGACAAGGCCTCAGCCCACCAAAAAAAAAACAACACGGACCCAACTTAAAGCAACAAAACTCTCAACTTTTCGTCATTCCCTTATTAGAAGACTATCCTACTCATCTCATATCTTAAACTTTATTCTTCAGTCTTCACTGCTTTGGAAATTCTTTCATACGACTCTTGATATCCATTTTACCCAAAATTCCTTTCGTCCGTCTCTTCTCTTCCTCTCTTCTCGACTCAACCTCAACCTCAACCTCAACCTCATTCCTTTTACTATCTGCAAAAACAATTCAAAAAATCAATCATGGCTCCTCAACCCCCACCACCCCTCGAAGGGAAGAAACGGCGCATCGCCATCATGACCAGTGGAGGTGATTCTCCTGGTATGAATGGTGTTGTGCGAGCTTGCGTTCGAATGGCTATTTATAAAGGATGTGAGCCATATTGTATCTATGAAGGATATGAAGGTTTAGTCCAAGGAGGAAAATTGATACAGAAGATGGGCTGGGAAGATGTTCGCGGATGGCAATCAGAAGGAGGCACTCTTATTGGTACTGCCAGATGTATGGCTTTCTATGAACGACCTGGCAGATTACAAGCTGCAAAAAATATGGTGTTGAGTGGTATCGATGCTCTCATCATTTGTGGTGGAGATGGTTCCTTAACTGGAGCTGATAAATTCAGAGCGGAATGGCCCGGCCTAATCAAGGAATTGATTGAGAAGAAGGAATTATCGGAGCAACAGGTTGCACCA
The DNA here is from genome assembly GCA_002162575.1 of Sclerotinia glacialis. Classification (NCBI taxonomy): domain Eukaryota; kingdom Fungi; phylum Ascomycota; class Leotiomycetes; order Helotiales; family Sclerotiniaceae; genus Sclerotinia; species Sclerotinia glacialis. The sequence goes on from NGKH01000019.1 coordinate 246,794, forward strand.
TTCAAACATCTCAATATAGTTGGATTGGTTGGTTCAATTGATAATGATATGTCCGGTACCGATGCCACAATTGGTTGCTTTTCAGCTCTTGGCAAGATTTGTGAGATGGTGGATTATATTGAACAAACGGCTTCTTCCCATTCAAGAGCTTTCGTTATTGAAGTGATGGGTAGACATTGTGGTTGGTTGGCCTTGATGGCAGGTGTTGCTACTGGTGCAGATTTTGTTTTCATCCCAGAAAGACCAAGAGCAGATAACTGGAAAGAAGAGATGCACAAGGTGATTCAAAAGGTATGTCTGGTCTACAGTCATAAGATAAAATTATCCTAACAATTAAACAGCATAGACAATTTGGAAAGAGAAAGACGATTGTGATTGTCGCTGAAGGTGCTCATGATCAAGGAGGAAATAAAATTTCTCCCGAAATGATCAAGGATCTTCTTGCGGATAAGGACGGACTCGCCCTTGATACTCGTATCTCTACATTAGGTCATGTTCAACGTGGTGGTTCTGCCTGTGCTTATGATCGATATCTTTCTACTTTACAAGGTATTGAGGCGGTAAATGCTGTTCTTGAAGCTACACCAGAAACTGTAACTCCCTTCATCGCCATTAACGAGAACAAAATCACGAGAAAACCACTTGTTCAATCGGTTATTGATACTCAAGAAGTAGCAAAGGCTATTGAAGCAAAAGATTTTGATAGAGCTATGGCATTGAGAGATACAGAATTCTCTGATTTCTATGATTCTTACATGACTACCACAGCTACTGATCTTAATAATGACATGCGTCTTCCTGATAAGAAGGTTAGTGATGTTAATATTTTACATTTACCAATGCTAACATCATATAGCACATGAGAATTGCTATTGTACATGTTGGAGCTCCAGCTGGTGGTGTTAATGCTGCTACGCGTGCAGCAGTTGCTTACTGTTTAACTCGTGGACATACACCAATTGCTATTCATAATGGATTCGCTGGATTCGCTCGTCATCATCAAGATAATCCAGGATCTGTTAGAGAATTCGATTGGTTAGAAGTTGATGGATGGGCTAGTAAGGGTGGTTCAGAAATTGGTATGAATCGTGAACTTCCATCGGAATCTGGAATGCCATTGATCGCATCACTTTTTGAAAAATTTAAGATTGATGGTCTTCTTATCATTGGAGGTTTCGAAGGCTTCCACGCATTATCCGAACTTCGTGAAGCAAGAGAAAAATACTCTTCCCTTTGCATTCCTATGACTTTACTTCCAGCAACTATATCCAACAACGTTCCAGGAACAGAATACTCAATTGGTTCTGATACTTGTTTGAATGAACTAGTCCGTTATTGCGATACCATCAAACAATCAGCGTCAGCTTCTCGTCGTCGTGTCTTCGTTATTGAAACTCAAGGTGGTCGATGTGGTTACGTCGCTACAATGGCTGGTCTTGCTGTCGGTGCATCAGCTGTTTATACTCCTGAAGAAGGTGTCAGTATTGCTATGCTTTCAGCAGATATCGCACATCTTAAAGAAGTTTTCGAACAAGACAGGGGTCAAACAAGAGCCGGTCGTCTAATCCTCATCAATGAAAAGGCATCAAAGGTTTACCACGCTAAACTCATTGCTGACATGATTCGCGAAGAAGCCGGCGAACGTTTCGAATCCAGAGATAGCATCCCAGGCCATGTTCAACAAGGTGGTACTCCATCACCAATGGATCGTACCCGAGCTGTTCGCCTAGCTATCAAATGTATTGAACATCTCGAAAAATACGAAGATAGAACGGATAAAAAGATTATCGAGGATAAACAAAGTTCTACGGTTATTGGTATTAAGGGTGCACAAGTAGTTTTCTCTAATATGGTTGATGTAGAGGAGAATGAAACAGATTGGCCAAATAGAAGACCGAGAGATGAGTTTTGGCTTGGAATGAAGGGAACAGTAGATATTCTTGCGGGTAGACCTGATGTTCCAAGACCGGAAAGAAGGTTGGTAGGTTGGAAGGCGAAGGATGCTAAGAGAGGTTTGATTTGAGGGGGATGATGGGGATGATTGATGGGTAGATAATATTTTTACATGGGATGATTGAAGCACGGTATTTCTCCTCTCGAATTTAGTTGGGAGAATAAATCAATGAGACGAGATGAGAAGAATAGGAATGAGAGACGAGAGACGTTAGACGTTAGACGAACGAGGCAAGGAATTGATGGGATGCAAATGGTCTTGATGGAGAGAAATGAATCAACGAATGAATGACATGAACTGGGCTGAGATGAGATTAGATCCGTTGCAATAAATAACATAGATGAACCTTATTTGCAACCAATATAAGATATAAGCTAGGGAATAAAATGATATTAAGTGACATGAAGTTTGATATGATTTAAAACGGTGGAAATGTATTAGACGGTATATAATATTCTTTTATCCGACCTATATTTCATGAACTTCTTATAATTATCTGATACTTACGTCTTGTTTATTGTAAATATATCAGAAATATTTTAAAGGATATTTTAAAGGATCTAGGCAGGTGGAGGTGAATTGAAGAATTCAAGTTTAATGATTGATTCGGTCGGCTGGTCAATTCGTGGGTTCAATCAGAAATATAAAGCGAAAATGTAGAATCGAATTCAAAAGATTATGAGTGAAATATAATCTTAACATTCTCATCTTATACTCTGTAGAAATAAATAACACCTCTCTTAAAACTTATATACAGCCCCTTCCTCTAGCATTCTTCTAATCTAAGCAATCTAACCCTCTACTCCGTCCTCATTTGTCTATCTATTCCTCTCCCGAAAATCCTCAGCCCTCTTCGCCGACAACGCCGCCTCCTCTTCAAACCCGACAAGATGCCCTGCCGCTATAATGTCATGGACCGAATACCCGTCAATATGTAACTCGGTCCTATTGCCCACCTCGGTAAATTCCTCATAAACCTTCACGATATCATCAAAAATCACCTCGCACTCGCCCGCAGTAAAAAACAACGGTGTGGGACTTTTAAACGCATTGCCCACATACGAAATACTGGCATCACTTAAGTTCACCCCCGTCCCCTCCAGAGGCGCCAATCCTTTCGCGCCCCAGCTCGCAAATTTTTCATGGACATAATCCGTCGCGGCGCGAGGTGATCCCTGGAATCTTTCTTCCATCATCGCACTGGCTATATCGACCCATGGTGACCAGAGCCACGCACATCCTGGATGAGGAAGCCCTACAGCCGGATTATCGTATATATATCTCAATAGGGCCAGGGTTAAATTTCCTCCCGCACTATCACCCGACACGACGATGTCTTGGGGATCAATGTGAAGGGTCTCAGTTAAATAGCAATAACTCGAAATGGCGTCCTGTAATGCGGCGGGAAATTTCCCGCCTGGAAGGTTGGCAAGTCGATATTGGGGACAAAATACATGGGTGGCGCTAGTATTGGCAAGGAATGTTTGGGCGGCAAATCCAGCATTCCCTGATCGGCCGTCGCCGATCACGTAGGCGCCGCCGTGGAAATGGAGGATGACATTGATGTTGGTTGGTTTTTCTTGGGATGGGGATGGAGGAGCAGGATACCACGTTCCCCCTATTATTTCTGGGGCGATTTCCGGATTGGATGTTGTGAGTCCTTGGTAGCGAGTTGCAGATGTGGGTTTGATGGTACAGAAACGTGCGGCTTCGTTGCTGGGGAGTAGATGGAGGCTGGTTCCTGATTCGGTCACGGAAATGTACTTGATGGAGGCTTTGAGGAGGTGGACTCGTATGGATTGTTTGTAGGACCATTTGGAGCAGGGCCGGTTGGAGGGGGAGATGTAATACGTTAGGTAGAAGGGAATGCTGAGGAGGTTTAGAGTGAGGGTGGCGATGGTATAGAGGTGTTTCCCTGGGAAGGTAGTATAGAAGGGGGGTGATGCCATGGCGAGATGATGTTAAGCTTGTGTTCCAATCTTCCGGCGGTATTCAATGGGCCTATTTCCTCTCTCTAGAAGTTTTTATCGAGATTCGAAGATTTATATTCTCGTTGAAATCTGGTAGTAGGGGTTTATATATACGAAGAGAATTCCTCGGTACGATCCCATATTATCATGAGAAAAGAAACATATCGGGCCAAAAGAACCATGTCAGGCTAAAAGCCGACGAAAGCGATTGAACCCCGCCAACAAACTTCAAGCTTGGTAGTTGGCACGGAAAGAAGGTGGAGCTAAGATAAAATGCCAGCGAATATGGAGGAAGTATATCTCGGTAGTTATCCTCTAGGATACCCTCAACGACCATTGTAGTTGGTGGTCTGTGCAATATATCTAGAATGCTCAAATAAATGTTAATCTTCTCCATCCCAACACACCATCAACATATTGAAGCAGGATGTAATATAGATCATCTCTATTACCACTTCAATACATTCAATTCAGACATCATTCGTATAAGAATCGGAATAATACACCAAGGGCATTTCTCCAAATCATCTTATTTCCTCTCCAAGTGAAAGCAACCTCGAAACTCCGTTTCAGATTAGCTACAGAAAAGAATTAAGATACATCTCTATCCGAAAAAAAAATATATCATTTGCATACGAAAGGAAATCTTTCTCCTCTTCTGTCAAACCATGTAGATTTACCTAATAATACCTTCCATCCTTTCCTCATTTCAAGATTACCGGACGCCTTCCTTCCCCCCCGTCCCGCTCAACCCATCCAAAGCATAAATAATCCATTCAAGACCGGTCGACCTTTCATATCCCAAAATTTTCAAATCTACAAAATAATCATCAAACCAAAAATACCACCGACTACCGTAACCAACATTGCCACATTAGCATTAGCAAGATGGGCTGCCGCGCCGGTAAATGGTACATAGGTAGAATAACCCAAGATTGAAGAAGTTCCTGCTGGGCCTGCTGGAACCGGAACAGTGGAGGAGGCCGGTACTGGTTTACATCCACCGGGTGGACAGACGGGTACAGTGGTTGCTGCATGTGTAGGAGCTGGCGAAGGAGTCACATATGTTATGATTGTAGATGGGGCTTCACCTTCGATTTCTGACACGATGACGGTGGCGCTTGGACCGGCTGGGTAAGTGATATAAGTAGTGACGCCGACGCCGTACATGGAAGTGGTGTATGTAATGGGCGATGGTGCAGGTACGTAGATGGAGGGTTCGGGGATACGAGACGCGGGTTGAGAGTGAGTTCCGAGAGTGGGGGCTGGGACAATGTAGATGGATGAGGGGGGGAGTGTGCTGTATTTTGGGCATGTGGGCATGGTGTATGGAAGACAGGTTTTGCATGGGAGGATAGTGGGTGGAATTGGTGTCCAGGTGTAGGAAGTTGGGACTGCGGTTTCGTGGCATGATGTTGTAGTGGCTGTTATGAAGCCTCCGCTTGGGCATGGAACACCTGCGCTGGATAAAGCACATGCGTAGCAGGGATATCCTATCGTCGATGTGCTCCAGATTGGCTTATGTTCTGTGGAGCAATCACTTGTAATGTAGGAAGTAACTGATTTATTTGTTAGTGACGTTATTAAAGAATGAAGGATAGATAACTAACCAGTCTTGTCTCCAATAGTATGACATGATTCAATGATGGATACATAAACGATGATTTCAACACCAACAACCTTGTCTCCAGTTGGACACGCGGGGGTTACATATGGAGGAGGAATGAAAGTTCTGAAAACAAATTAGTAACAGACTATTCGCCAATCACAGATTACTTACGTAGTAACAGTCGAGATATCATGAATAGTTTTAGTATCATGATCTGTAACGGTATCGTGAATAGTGGCAGTCACAGTTCTGTTATGATCAACAGTTGAAATGATAGTTTTGTTTCCATAAGGACCAGAAAGCCCACCAGATCCTGATGGGTGATATGGTGGAAGAGTGGCAGATGCGGATGGAGTGTAAATCGGAGTTGTGGTATTGGGTGTCAAAGCCGGAAGACAATGTCCATCACCAGTCGGGCGTCCAGACTCGCACTTACAACTTGCCGAACATCCATCGCCAGCTACTGTATTACCATCATCACACTCTTCACTCAACGATGCTTCCCAAATTCCATCACCACATCCAACTGGTGTTGCACCACGACTGATGATATATGGTAATCCAATTGTCTTATCACCGAAAGTTTGCGATCCCTCACCAATAACATCTTGAGCAATAGCAAGAGCTTCGAAACCATTGATTCCAACGGATGGATAGCTGGAAAAAGCTTCATGTACACTGCAAGACCAACTGGATAAGGCAGCATCGTTAAGAGTTCCGAGTGCTGGGGAAGATGCAACAATGTGAACTTTGTTGTAGCAAGCAAGGTTTCCTCGGACAGTGAAATCTCCAAAGTATGAGAGAGGTTCTACTTTTGCGGAATCCACATTGTTGTAGTAACAAGACAAGGCATAATAAAGACCAGTCTGTTGAGCACCTGCAAGACTTTTGGCAGATGCTGCGAATTTGATAGAGTTATCGATCAAAACCTTGGCACCAGGTTGAGCCGAGAAGTGGAAAGTGGGATCCGTGCCTGATACATGGGTTAGCAGTCATATCTTTGAAAAGTGATGTGATCTCCTGACCGATAACGACGATGTTTCCTTGAACTGCTGGTCCCCAAGTATTCTTGGTATCAGTCAGGAATTGAACATCACCTGGTGACGTCGAGCAATCTGGATCGGCAATGACGATAGCTTTGAAAGCAGCGAACTCGGCCGTTGTCATTGTCTTCCATTGTTCTTCACTGACCACCTTTGTGGTGTATCCAAGGACAGATGTTGCCTCCGAAAACTCTGTATACTCGAATTTATCGACAAAAAGGAGGTCTTCTGCAAGTACAGATGCCGCTAGACTGGCCAATAGGCCACCGGTAGAGAACTTCATTGTGGCAAGAGAAGAACCGAAGAAGTAGTCAAAAATATTAAGAGAAATTATCTATGGTAGGTAGAAAAACGAGTGCTCCTGTTAAAGAGTGACTGAAGGAGAAATGAGTGACGATGATGAAAAGCTCAGGAGGTAGATAGGAAGACTAGAAGGGGTATAATATATACGCAAGGAAATCAAAACACTTTCTTCTTGTTTCCACCCATGATTTCGAAGTGATATTCATGGCTTAGAAGGCTGCGAGGTAATGGATCGTAACAGATAGAGGGCTGAAGTGCTATAGACAAATTGCATGATGGAACAGTCGATATGGGCTCAAAATTGTCTGAAATCTCTGTGTGACAGGTCGTATATCAACATCGTACCTGCATAAAGTTCGGAAATCGTTTGCGCCTCAAAAATCCTGCTTCTCCTTACCTCGATCATGTGTGTTGTTTTCAGCTCAACAGCCAGAAGCTTGGCAATGAATGGAAGGGTTTCACAAGATGCTTTTTTTTGTGAAATTTAATCCAAATTTAGAGAGATGAGGAGATTGGTGAAAAATATACGATAATGAAGGCATAAAATAATTTCCAGTTGTATTGCTTTCCAAGACTGGTTTGTCAGGTTTTGGTCGATTAGTGTAGGGACAGTTAAAGTTATCTCCCCCAGAAAACGAGAGATTAACAAGCTGAGGATGCGCCAAGTAGAAGCTGAGATTGATCTCAATCAGGGGATAATTGGAGCCTCATATTGAGTTGATGGAGCCAACCAAATGTCACTTGCCAAAGGAGTCGACGATGCCACCAAGGGAGTCCAAGGGAGTCACGTCCTGAACTCCCAGACTTCTAGACCTCAAATATAGTCTTCTATGATACAAGTATTATATCCAATTGCAATCATCAACTGTGGAAAATATGGGCTTCAAAGTGGGCGATGAACAGTCAACGGAAGGATTGAAGGAATATCGTTGTGATGCAAAACGGGACGCGACATTTTGAACTGGCACTTGATTTCAAGGCACCAGAATTCGAGATCTATCACATGATGACTAAGAAATGATTAATGCTATTTACCATGTCTCCAACTTGTATTTCCTACCTCCATCCTTCTTTTTTTCTGCTCATCAAACTCATGCCAGCTATTGAATCCCAAGCTTTAAGGTTGTCTAATCATATGCAACAGCATGACTATGCTTTGATATATACATCATTCCATAGTGCATTCGATTTCTTACCGTCAAATGTTTCCAATCACAAATCTCGTACCGCGCGCTTACATTAAATTGCTTTCCTTCCTGACCTTCACTAGCCTGATACAGATCACTATATGTGAATTTCCTCTTCATGACGATGTCTACGTATCTTTGCTGAGTACTGGATGTCGTAAGACTTACTTGTCTATAATCATAGACCACCAAGGAGAAGTACTCCACAGCATCCATGACATATTTGGAGCCTGAAGACGGTCAAAATTTGAAGTTCAACAATGGGGTTCAGGCAATGAAATCCCCTATTTAGGTGGGATATGTCCTTCTTTATTGTCAAATGTTACTTTTAGTTATCTTTTCCAAAAGTCGATCTGTTTCACCTTAGATTGAGGTTTCCCATTCTCTTATGATCCCATTAAAATGAGCACCTCGATTCAACATGCCCATCTCCCAATTGCTCCACACTCCTCCTCCTTCTCCAAACCAAAATTGAAGGCTCAGTTCCCCATCACCCACCTCCCGCCGGATATTCTAATCACTCTCCTCCGCCTAATCCCCTCCCCACAGACCCTCTCCGCCCTCTCTCTCTGCTCAAAACAATTCAACCACTATACCACTCCATACCTATACTCCCATTTCCAACACCACGGCGACACTTGTACTTCTCTTCCCTCATTCCTCCATATTATTCTCCACAAACCGCATTTGGCGCTTTACACCAAAACGTTTACCGCCAATGCACTGTTGGGCTATTGTACCGACATTGATATGTCTCTATTTACAACCAGAGATTGGGACATTCTTGCACGCCGTCTTAAAGAGGTTCATATTTCCGAAAATGGAAAACGAGATCCATACTTCAATCCTCATATTTCCTCCCAATGGTATTTATTTATCAGGCAAGAGAATTGGGATGCCATTGTTGCATTTATACTCTGTCTTCTTCCAAATATACATACGCTCAATATAGTCAACCATGCAAGTGGTTGTCCGTACGGATATCCATATCTCGAAACTGTGCTCCACCGAGCAGCAAATCTACAACATCAACGACTTGTCTCCCCCAATTGCCCACTGCAGCCTTACTCATTCCCTTGTTCACGAAATCTACATCTTGCAAAGCATGATTTAATACATTATCCACGAATGGGATTTGAAATTTTACGTTTACTTCCCTTCCTAGCTATTCCTTCTGTTCGGAAGGTCGAGACACACATGATGTCGGATTATCATTTTCCTTCTTCTATTCTTCCCTCTGCCTTCCCTAACCAAAACCGATCCCAACAAACTTCCCATCAAACATCCTTTACACTCTCAACCTTCTACTCATTTCCCCTCCCAAACTTCGCATTCACAACTACCCACCTAACCTTCTCGCACGCCGAGCCATGCAAACGCGTTCTCGAAAGATGGCCATGTGAATGGTTTATGGTGAGGAAGATAATGAAGTCGTACCACGGAGAATTCTGAGATAACATTACATTCTCCCATATGACGAATTTCCTCCAGCATGCCAACGGCACTATTTCCAAAGGAAATTTACCCTACACCCACACTTGAAATAACAAAAATCCAATTCTCAGTCATAGATTCGTTATGTCTATACTACTGAGACACCCAACCGAAAACCTAGAAGCCCCAAAGTAAGCATTGCACCAAAGTGTAGTACTACAACTTCTCAAGCCAGGACTGCGATGCCCATATCCGCGGATGCCTTCAATGCTAATGATATGCGCTTTTTTTTAAAGAGCCACCCCATGAGATTGGCGGAAGATATTGTTGAAGTGAGTGTTTTTCGGGTCGATTCCTCTCGCCTCATTTACGGATTCCCTCGCGAATCCCTTAACTTTGACTCTTCGTCAGAGAGTCGAATGAGCACTGAGGAATCCCTGAATCGCATGTTCAAGTTGACGATTGCAACATTTGGAAAGTTTTTGGGTCTGGGGTTGATGGGATTGGCGGGGGAGGGGTATTTTGAGAAGATTGATGTGTGGGGATGCTGCAGGGGGTTATGTTTAGAATCGATAAAAATATATTTCCACTTCATCCATTTTATATGGACGGTGCATCCGGAATGCATATATAGTCTCCTTTATACGTTCAAATATAAGACGACGAATGCCCCGTAGGTAGCTACGGGGTTTCAAGCCCCTCGGTTTATGTTCCTCAGGTAAACATCTTATTTAATACTCTATGTTACATATGTACTGACATCGCACTATCCATTTCACATATCTGTGATTTGAACTTCTCGAACATTCTCCTCCTAATTGGGTAGCATGTCTGAATATTTATACTGCTTTTCTCTGCACCATCAGGGCCAAATGTACTTGTCAATAGCTCAATAAAGGTTTCAAAAAGGAAGTACTCCAGTCCCCGCCATTGATGCGCAGGATTTCACCTCAACATCTGAGGAAATCATCATTAATGCCCCGAAAAAGTGTATGCTATGGACAGCATGTAGAGTTAAACCCAAACCTTCGGATGCAACAAAATGTCGAAGACGTGGACCGAAGTAACCACGCAAATGTTATTACCAGGCAATAAAGCGTATCAAACGGAAAGTAGGATGATGCATAGAAAGAAGCCCAGATTGTCATATTGTTGCGAACACTGCAAAACTGCCAGGGCAGAATGGCAGGACCGAAAGTTTGGAGGTAATAGGTCACGTCGGTAGCAAGGATGAAGGACAAATATTGTTAGTTGCAGCAGACTGATCATGCTAAAGTTGTGAACTCGATCCGAAATCATTTTGTATATGTGAATGGAGTTACGACTCGTATCTTAATTTAATTCGTGAGTGGAGTAGATTGTCTTGATCAAAGCAAGAGCTCTTTCAGTATCGGGTACCGGTATGTCTGACCTACTACCTAAGGCGTCACGATGTAGATCTTAACGATGCCTTTATTATTTGGTCGTAGCTTTATATCGCTCGTATCATCGTCTGAGGTGAGAGGATGTTTTAAAATCCATACAGCTCAGAGAAGCTGAGCCACAATATTGCGCAAATCTTCGCGTTCGAGATTGGTGGCCGAGGGCTTTCTTTGCCTCTACTCTTCCTTCCTCTTTCTCTTCCCTTCAGACATCTCATTATAGTTTACCATCATGTTCACCTGGAAGTCTCTTGACTCGCTTTTGCTCCCAATCGTCTAAATCTTTCGCCGCAAGTCTCTGCGAGAGCAACAGAAATCAGCACATTGTTCCCAAGCATGAATATGTGATGGCACACTCACGTAGTATTCTTCCTTCATATCCACTCGCCTTCCAGTCTTGCCAATTCCAAGCTCCTCTTCTTTACTTAATCTTCGCACACGTTTATCGTGTTTCTCGTATCTGATAGCTGTGGCAGGAGTAAGGAAGAAGGATCCAGCAACCATGGTTGCAATAAATGGCAAACCGAAGAGGGCGAAGGGATGCTTGGCTAGAGCACTACGATATCTTGCGGCGAAAGTATTTGAATCTGCAGCACCACGAAACTTCTTGCTTCCAAAGACTGCCATTTTGTAGATAGCTCAGGATTAAAAAAGTATCAATGTAGGCCAATTGTAAAAAGTCGGTTGAATATTGAATGGAGAATCCGTAGATTTTGAATTGCTGTTTCTCAACAACCGTTCTGGACCGAATAAAGCTTTCCAATCTTAAAGATTTCAGAGTCACGTGCAACCGTGAAGCTTTCAATTGTTTTTCGTGGAAGGAACGCGTCGACAACTTTCTTTTTCCCATAAGTTATTGACCAATCGCCAATTTCTTGTGAAAGCCGTCGTAATATCATGGAAAGATGGCGCCTCATGACCCGCCCGTCGGCACTCCAGGAGTTTGGGAGATCCCTCCATCAACTATGGCCGCACAATTAATCAATAACCTTTCCGCGAAAAAACCGTCACAACAGGTCGACCATGACGACTTACAGTTGCTTATGACCGAAGTTTCCAATCAGGAAAACGATCCTGCTGACTTTGCGGATCCAGATGCTATGCTTGAGCACAAACATAAGCTTCTATATGTTATCTCCAAAGTAGTTTTGGAGAGACTCAACAAAGATGACCCTTTCATGAATGTCCAAAATGTCGTTGATCAGGCTTGTGAAGCATTGGATGTTTTTATTTCGACCGTCAAAGAGGTTCCCAATATACTAAATTATGTATCCACTCAGGATCGACCTCTCAAAACACGCGGCCGTGAACCTTTCTGGATATGGTTGTTTCCACGCGTTCTGTCATGTCTAGGCCGTCGAGATTGCAAAAGACTTAATGAAAAGATCGAGGTGTTTTTCTCTACCTCATTTGAGATCGTAGCAAGATCGCCAAAGCTTTGGGGACTGGGTTCCGTCTTTTTCTCCTACCTCACGGATAGTGTAACTAGTAGGTATACCTTCAAACGTGCATCACTTAATAATTACTTATATCTTCCAGGCATTCTCACTATTCTTCAAAATCTTAGGCTTGTTACGCATGGAAAGCCAATTGAATTTGTACTACCCTCTGCTCAATTTAAAGTTTCAGCCTTTTCCTTCGATACCGAAGAAGATCTGAATGAATCATTTCTCCTATGCACATATAGACTGCGCGATGCACCAGGTGCGATTCAACATGCTATATGCATTTTGTCTATTTTAGTAAAGGTTTCGATCCAAGCCGCGTCGTTTCAAGATGCAACACCCGCTTTTCAAGACTACCTAGCATGGATGCTTGACTCGTTCCATTCAACCTATGAGTTGCAAGAGGTCTGGATATCTCCTGGCCTCTTCTCACAAGTTCATGAAATCCCAACGATTGCGCTCTTTTGTGCACTCCACGCTCTTCTGTCATCCATCCAGACTTCGTTATCGAAGTCTTTGCTTCGCAAGGGCTATGCCTACCTTGCACTTATTGGTGCAGATATCATTACAACTCCCTCAAATATTATCGATAAGGATGTGAATCTTGTTTTCTGTCAGGCTCTGTTGCATTTGGCAAATATCTGTAGGGAGCACGACTCGACCTGTAGAACCGTTCGTTCGTTATTTCTTCCAAAACTTCGCACCGTGGTTGATGATGAGGAGGCAAGCATTATAGTAGGAAATGACTTCCAGGTTTGTAACATCTCTATCTTCCCGGCTTTGACTTACTCTTGCATAGAATGCTTCAGCTGTTTTGGCTTGGGCTTGCCGTTCATCAGAAAACACTTATCGCGAGCTTGTTCTACCTCATATCCGTTTTGACACGGATTCTCTCAATGCGGATCTTAATCTACTCGCGTTGAAGGATACCGAAGCCCGATCGACTCAATCACCTCCACCTAGCAAACGTCGAAAAATACATTCCGAAGAAGGTCTTTTGTTTGAAATCATCGCCAAGCTATATTCTCTATTCGGTGAACAAGAGATAACGGACATGGATGGTCTATGCAGTCTAGCCGAGTTAGTATTGAAGTCGATATTGCTTATTTTACTCTAACTTCTTCTAGGCAACGTTTCGCGGACTTAACAGATCCCGATCGGTGCAAAGTCATTGATCATTTGTCTATGATACCATGTGCGGCATATGGTTCATTAACCGTTGCCAGAGACAAGTTGGAAAACATAGTGTCATCTCAATGTTTTGTGTGCGAAAAGCTTCCTCCAAGAACTACAGTATTGGACGATGATCTGTGTCAAAAGACCGGCACCGAATCAATTCCAATTCTTACTACGTTGGTTAATTCGCCTGCTTTTCAAGATTCACGACGGTCAAGGGTCTTAGCAATGGTAGCCGTCAAGGCTTTTGCTATACATTTTAGAGATGAAGAGTTCTTCAATCTGGAACGTTCTGTTGTTGGGCAATGGTGTTTGAAATCTCTCCAAAGTTCTATGCGTGAATTGCGAATCGCTGCGGGGTAAGTTGTTGTTCACCTATTGTATATTAGACTTTTGCTAAATGTTCCTAGTCGCACATTACCTGAATTTCTTCAGGGACCGAAAGCCCCACAAGAGCTGGTTCTGAAGAACAGAACAAATGTACTCATTATCTTACGGGATCTGTGCGAAAAGCCGACACTCCACTTGCAAGAGACATGTGTTCTTACTTGGGGTCAACTTGCAAGGTCCGTATGACTCAAAACACTCACGCGCCGTTCCCATGCTTACAATGTTAGGGTTTTGATTGATGGCGACCTGAATATTGTACTGCTAAAACTAGTAGAATACCTGGGACATTCTAACCTTATCGTGTCGAACGCGGCCTACAATGAGGTAAGTCGAGCTGTATTGTAACGGCGGAGAATACTAAATTTTATTTAGATACTGAAGTTGGCGAACCTTAGTGGCACTGTCGAAAAGCCTGTGGAACGGCTATTTAGTCCGTTTTGGGATAGTGTTGCTATTGCTGCCGTGAAGGACTTGCTTGTCCGGCCACAAACTGCCCAGTTAATGGCCGATTTGTTAGAAATCAACGTTCAGGAATTTCTCATTCTTACACAAGCATACACATTGCCATGGCTAGTGCTATGGCGTGATGGGAAGACCATTAAAAAGATTGCTCAAGCTCGGAATGAGGAGACTTGGCGAGTATGTACGGACAAGCCTAATGTTTCTCATATAATGGCATTGTTGCTGGTTCAGAATTTTCAAGATATTGAAAGCCATACAATGTCTGTACTAAATTTCGTCTCACCGGACTTCAAGGAACGAGGACTTGATTTTGAATATTTTCTGAAAATGGATCTACCAGGCACTTTCCTTCACCTTCTTAAGGCGGCCGGACATGCTGATAATAGTAAAAAGTCAAGGGTAGCTAAACTCTGCAAATTCTCCTTCGTTGGATGTAATGGAAGCTAACTCTCTTAGATTCGGCTTGCTTTGCAATTTCTTGTTGAAAATGTTCAAAGCCCCGACCAAAGTCGAAAGAGGAACAATCCAATGGCAGCATTTCTAGAACATCACAATCTTGGTCTCATTGTTCGCATATCGGAGATCATTAATGACATTAGAGATGAGCAATCTACTCTTGAGAAAAAGAGAAATGTGAAAGCGATCGAGGAGATGGTCACTATTGGAAAGACCTACATGGGAGCAGCTCGACCACAAGTAAGTAAATCTCACTCAAGTTGATTGATGCATGGTAGCTTATTACGTCTAGATATGTGCTTGCCTGCAGTCCGCCTTGGCTCAAAAAGACCTTCAAACGTCAGCGTTCTCAGCATGGTCAGCTATGCTTCGATACCTTGGCGATGAAGACGTAGAGTGGATGCTTGAAAGTACTTTTGTCACCATCATACAATATTGGCATTCCTTTGACGACTCTACGAAAAAAGCAGCCGAGCAGATTTTGCAGTATCTTTTGGAAGAGCGAGCCCGTCTTATTCGAAACAAAATAGTCGACTTGCCATCCCTGTCCGATTTTCCGCAGCTCGTTGATATAGAACGCAAACTCAACATCATAAGAAAGCCTACAGATGTAAGTAATGCATTCCAGATATTCAGTCGTAGAATTCGACATGAAAATTCTGGAGTTGTCGCCCAAGCTTTATCCGAGTTAAAGAGTCTACTTCAATCACAGCAGTCATATCTTCAGGCATCAGCTGTTAGCGAACAGCCCGACGTGGTTGTTGGTAAGCTTGTGCGTTCAATAATGGATGCCTGCGTTAAGTTTAATGAGTCTCATCATGATATTGCTAAACTATCGGGAGAATGTATTGGCTTGATAGGTTGTCTTGATCCAAACAGAGTGGAAGCCGTAAGGGAACAGCGTGAGATGGTGCTTGTTATGAATTTTCATGACCCCGGAGAGACTACTGATTTTCTTTTATTCACTTTGGAAGAGGTTGTCGTCAAGGCATTTTTATCTGCAACCGATACAACTTTACAGGGCTTCTTATCGTTTGTTATGCAGGAGCTACTGTCGAAAGGTGGTTTTTCGGAAGCCTGCGCACCAACTTTGACGAGTGGGAAGAAGGATGTCAATAATCCACTTTATAAGAAATGGGAGTCTCTTCCGGAGAGTGTGCAGGCTACTCTCACGCCTTTTCTTACCTCAATGTTCTCAGTGTTGAAAATGAAAGTTCAAACTACTACGTACCCGATATTTCGACCCGATAATACTCAGCCTGACAGGATAAATGAGTATAACAATTGGCTGAAAACTTTCGTTCTTGACCTTTTACAGAGACCGAAAAATCACAATGCAGAATTGATATTTACTCCTCTTTGTCGAGCCATCAGAATGAAGGATCTTTCTGTAGCGAGTTTTCTCCTGCCATATCTGATTATCCACATAGTAGCTGAAGGAACAGACGAAGAGAGAGATACCATTGGTACAGAATTGCTTGGAATTTTAGAGTATGAGCCGCTTTCGACATCCCATATCAAGCAAGAAGAATTGAAGTTATGTAGTGAGGTACGTGCCACAGTTCTCTTGGAAGAATTTCTATCTCTGACATCGTATACACAGGCTGTCTTTCGAGTCCTCGATTACCTATCACGCTGGATACAAGCGAAGCAGATTGCAATTGTTCGAGACGCGCGAGCTGGTGGCGTGACCACTGACGGTATAGAGCAAATTGGCAGAGTCACAAGACTTGTCGAAAGTATTCCGGCCGAAATCGTTTCGGCTCGAGCTATACAGTGTAAATCATACTCTAGAGCTTTATTTAATTGGGAACAGCACATCCGACATGTTCGAGCGACAAAGAAGGATGCTTCAAGAGAAATCGCAGACTTAGAGAGACTGCAAGAGATATATACCCAAATCGACGAGCCAGATGGTATCGAGGGAATTTCGGCTCACTTACATGTGTTAGATATTGATCAGATAGTCCTTGGGCATCGTAAGGCGGGACGCTGGACAGCAGCACAGGGTTGGTATGAGATTAAACTTGCAGAAGATCCTGAAGACGTCGACGTTCAACTCAATCTTCTTAACTGCTTAAAGGAATCCGGGCAACATGGTAGGTCTCATAGAGTGTGCAGTTCTCAACTGATGCTAACTAATCCTAGACGTTTTACTTAATTATGTCGAAGGTATGCAAACTGCCACCAAGACAATAGGAAAATTATTGCCCTTTGCCGCAGAGGCTTCCTGGGCAACAGGTCGGTGGGGTGCCTTGGAAAAGTATACGTCGATAGCTGGTCGTAATTTAGAGGGAGATTTCAATGTCAGCATTGGAAAAGCCCTCCTTGCTTTACATCAGAAGGAGTCCACGAGGTTTATTTCGACTATCCAGGAACTTAGGGAGCAAATTACTTGTTCTTTGTCAAGGGCTACCACTTCATCAATTGGATCTTGCCACGATACTATGCTGAAGCTTCATGTACTCACGGAGTTGGAAATGATCGCTGGTTTTGATCGCACTGAGCCAACACCGAGGGAAGAGCTCCTCGAGTCACTTGACCGGAGGCTCGAAACGATTGGTGGTTATTTGAATGACAAACAATATTTATTGGGTATAAGACGAGCCGCCATGCAATTGTCTGGGTAAGTTATAGATTATCTTACCAAGTTTTACTTTCTCTACATCAGCACTTCTAACTTTCCAGCAGCCTCGAATTTACAAAGGGTGATCTCGCTTCTGCCTGGCTGATTAGTGCACGCCTCGCTAGGAAAGGAAATGCGATACATCAATCTTTCAACGCTGTACTCCACGCCTCACAGCTCGGCGATGAGTCAGCAAAGATTGAACATGCACGACTTTTATGGAAGGAAGACCAGCATCGAAAAGCGATTCAGAGTCTTCAAGGTGCAATTGATAGTAATGCTTTCATATCTCACAACGAAATTAATAAGGCATCTATGGCAAGCGCTGATGATACACACCGAAAACAGCATCAGAATCTCCTCGAGGCAAGAGCTCATCTTCTGCTCGCAAAATGGCTTGACCGTGCTGGTCAAACAAATTCAACCGCCCTGCGAGCCCAATATCAACTCGCTGCCAAGACACATAATGCATGGGAGAAGGGTCACTATTATTTGGGACGCCACTACAATAAGTTGCTGGAATCAGCCAGTAATTTACCATTCGAGAGGCAAGATGATAATTATCTTTCCGGAGAAACCGCGTCGCTAGTCATCTCGAATTACCTTCGCTCCTTGGGCCATGGCACCAAGTATGTTTACCAAACTCTGCCTCGTATCCTGACCCTTTGGTTAGACCTTGGTACTCAGCTGAGTCAAAAGATCGATTCGAAGCGTCATTCTCAAGAGTTTGTCAGCAAGATGACTCAATTGCGAACGAAAACGCTAAGCGACCTTCATGTCCGGTTCAAAAAATACATTTCCAAAATGCCAGCCTACATATTTTATACTGCTTTGCCACAGATTGTATCAAGAATTACTCATCCACACAGGGAGGTCAATCAATTCCTTCAGTTGATTATGTTAAAGGTTATATCTGCTCATCCCCAACAGTCACTCTGGAGTTTGTTAGCTGTTAGCACTTCAAAGCAGGTGGATCGTCGAAATAAAGGGACCGAGTTACTCAACAAGTTGGAAAAAGTATCGGGAAGGACCGATAACAGTAGCATAGATATCAAAGCACTGATTAAAAGCGGACAAGCTCTTACCAATGAGATACTGAGGATTTGCGAGGTCGGAGATTTTCAAGGATCAAAGGTGTCTAGACCGAGTCTAACCAAGGACCTACAATTCAATCACAAGGTCGTGCCGTGTTTACTTGCTTGCCCAGTTGAAGCCGCGTTGACAGCAACCTTGCCAACACTCACTGACAAAGTAACAACACATAAAGCCTTTTCTCGTGATGTTATTACCATCCATTCTTTTGAAGACGACGTTTTGGTACTGAATTCCTTGGCAAGACCTCGACGATTGAATGCTCTGGCTTCAAATGGACAACACTACGGCCTGCTTTGCAAACCAAAAGATGACCTCCGAATGGATCAACGTCTGATGGAGTTTAATGGAATGATGAATAGAGCTTTGAAGCGCGACGCCGAATCAAGTAGACGTCAATTGTACGTTAGAACATATGCCGTCACCCCTCTAAACGAGGAATGTGGTATCATAGAATGGATAGAAGGACTTCAAACACTCCGTCAAATACTTTTGAGTTTATACCTACCTACGGGCAAAAGGATCAATTATCCAGAGCTCGATGCGTATTGTGAAGAAGCAATGAAAGGCGACAAACAGCTCCCATTTTTCACCGAGAAAGTTCTCGGTGAGTTCCCTCCTGTCTTTCACAAATGGTTCGTGAAGCAATTTCCCGAGCCCTCAGCTTGGTTCGCTGCTAGACTTCGCTATACTCGTTCCTGTGCCGTTATGTCTATGGTGGGCACAATTCTAGGTCTAGGGGATCGTCACACGGAAAATGTACTCTTCGAGGAAGGAAACGGAGGAACCTTCCACGTGGATTTCAACTGTCTCTTTGAGAAAGGTAAAACATTTACCAAGCCCGAACAAGTTCCTTTCCGCCTCACGCACAACATGGTCGATGCGATGGGCATGTACGGCTACGAAGGCCCTTTTCGCAAATCCTCAGAACTCACCATCAAACTCCTGCGCCAGCATGAAGAAACGTTGATGACGATCCTGGAAGCCTTCATCTATGATCCGACGCTCGATCTCATGAAGAAAGTCGATAAGAAGAAGAGGGACACGGCGCACGATCGCATGCCGAGTGCGCACAAGGTCTTGGATCTCATCAGGAGGAAGGTCAAGGGTTTGTTGCCCGGGGAAAGTGTCCCGCTTAGTGTCGAGGGCTATGTCGATGAGTTGATTAAACAGGCCACGGATCCGAGGAATTTGACCGCAATGTATATTGGGTGGTGTTCGTTTTTTTGAGGTGCGAGGGTCGTGGGATGGGTCGTGGTATTTGTATTTGGTGTTTGGTGTTTGGTGTGGAGGTATGACGTTTTATAATGGCTCATAGTGGCAGGGTAGCAAACTTTGGGTATTTGAGTTATATTGTGTAATTGTATCTCATTGTATCTCATTTCATCTCATCTTATCCTAAAGCATCTGATCTCGTATCCATCATTCTTCATCATTCCTCATTCAATCAGTATATCATCCTATCGTCCCATCATCTCCTCGTCCCATCAATCCACCCACCCATCACATGTATCATCCCACCCGATCCTCAATCCATAAATCCCCATCCCCAAAAGAAAAACATGCGTGCATCTCTCCCTGCTATCCTATCCCATCCAAAGAGTACCCCCAAAAAAAAGTCCCCCCAAAAAACAAAAAATCCACAATTTATTAATAAGTAGTAAGTAGTAGGTAGCTATAACGAACGCCTTGTGCGCTCCCGCAAACTTCCCGTAGTAAATGTACTATGCCTATGCCTATGCCTGCAATACCAATTTCCAATGCTGATTTCCCACCCAGGATATCGTTGATGTGATTGATGTGATTGATATGTATGATATCATTGATATGTATAATACGATATGTATGATGTGATATAATATGATATGATATGATTGGTATCCATAGCCAACAAAAAAAACGAAGAAGAAAAAGAAAAAGAAAAGGAAAAGGAAAAAGAAAAAGAAACGAAGGAGAAAAAAAATTAAGGGGAAAAAAAAATAAGGGGAATTGTAAACGAAGGACTCCTGTTAATCACCTGCACTTATACCTGTACCGATAGCTGTAGCTATGGATATAGCTATGTATATACGAATAGGGTATTCCATGCGTACCAGGCCACGCCACGCCACGCCATAGACTGGACTAGACCATAGGCCATAGACCACGCCACACCACACCACATTCACAGTACATCAGTACAACAACTCGACAAACAAGCAAACAAGCAAGCAAGCACCAAGCAAGCCCCACATCCTGCATCCAGACACATTTCGAATCCGTTGTCAAGTGGGCCCAAGCATGCGCACCCGTTACAACTAATCACTTATAAGTGATCCTCTATCCGCTATCCCATGCCCGCTGGCCCCGCATCTACATCCCAGACCGAGGATGGAGTCGAGAACAGGACGGAAAAGAACGGAAAAGAAGAGAAATCGATAAGTAGGTTGGTTGGTTTACTTATAACCTCCTAGTGCTGTTCCACCTCCACTTCCACTTCCACTTCCACTTCCATGTCCATATCCATATCCATCCATCCATTCGCCCGATCCAATCTAGATTTCACTCTTCTCACCCTTTCCTCCCATCCACATCCACATCCATCCGCATCCGCATCAAACCCTTTAAACCCTCTCCCTAACCCTCAGCAACTCCCCCAAAACACCCCGGAACCTGCTCCTCCAAACGCCCCTCTCAACATGCACCTCCTCATCCTCCAACTCCCACTTTTTCGCAAACCGTTCCTCGAGCGTCCCGAAGCTCGCGTCGGGGAGCGGAATGTGAATCAGAGACATCTGCTCGAAAGCCGCATCGTCCGCGAGGTGGAGTTGCTGGATGGGGATTTTCGAGATCATTATCTCCGACATCGACTCGTTGTCTTCGTCGGTCGATTCGTCGTCTTGATGAGCGTGCGCGGAGCGGAATTTGGAGATAGATGCGTGGATGTTGAGGTTTTGGGTTTCGGTTTCCGGCGCCTCTTCTGGTGTTGATTCTTCGGCGTGAGCATCGGCGTCTCCGTTTAAAGGATTTTCAGTGCGTTTATGACGAGGGGGGAGAACTGGAGGCGCGGCTTCGACTTCAGCTTCAACTTCGGTCGGAGCTTCAGCCTGAGCTCGCATCTCAGCATCAATTTGCTCCTGAAGTTCTCGTTCCATTTCCCGCTCCATCTCCCTCTCCACTTCATGGTCCATCTGCTCCTGAATCTGGGCTTGCAGTTGGGCATCTGTGAATTCGACGCGCAGACTAGAGCTTGGGCTCTGATTTGCGGTGGTGGGGGAGAGTTCGAAGGTTTGGGGATTGGGGAGCGGTGTGGGGGCTTGAGATGCTTCTTGTGTTGCGTTTGTTGGGGGGGAATTGGAGATTGGAAGTTCGGCCTCGGTTTCAGACTTTGGCTGAGCTGGGATTGCGACCTCGGAGTTCGATGGCGCAATATCAGTAACCGTGAAACTAGGAGCATTTTCTACATGAACAATTTTGTCATGTGCAACTTCAGGCCCAGTTTCAGTTCCAGCATCTTGTTCCAAAGGAGGAGCTCTCCCAACTCCGGCCGGATTCAAACTTTGCCTAACTTTCTTCCCGTTATCCCTTCCTCCATCTCTTTCCCTAACATCCTTCACCACGGCACCCACCAATTTTCTAATCTCTCCACTAGCCCCCTTGGCCTGCTCTGCCAGAACCGCCTTCCCAGCTCTCACATCCCAAATATTAACCGCGCGTTTCCCTTCATGTTTGCGTCTGCGCTCATCCGTGCACTTCAACTCATTCCTAAGTTGATATTCCAACTCTGGGTACGTAAGAGCCGGATGGTGGATATTCTCGTGATGATCTCCATATCTCCCATTCTCATGCTCGTTCGCATTCCCCAGTAAAGGCATCTTTGAATCCGAATGCGCAGAATGCGAACGGATATTTGCCGAATAGGGCGGTCTCAACCAAGCATCCATGAGATTCGTTGCACTGGACAAGAGCGAAAATGTACTCTGTTCCTCTGCCTTCTTTAAAACACCCCTCCTAATCCCCTCTCTGAATTGATTTCTCTCTCCCCTCCTTCCTCTTTGCCCCCCTCCAATCCCCCAACTACCCAGTCCCCACTTCGGAGGATTTCGAATGGGGATATTGAAATCCGTTTCGTCGTGTCCGAAGACTATGTCGAATTTCGCATGCGGTACGATCCAAAAGACCGTTCGTTGCGTATATCTCGACAGAGGAGAAGATTTCCAATGCAGGGTTAGATCTCCCATCATGGAATCTGGATCTTGATTTTCCCTGCCGCGAATTTCTTCGCCGATTCCAAAACCCATACCGATCCCGGTACCAGTTCCCATCCCTTCGAGATCTCGTTCTGGTTCTTCGGAAATACCTTCTGGTTCCTCGGAAATTCCTTCGGGTTCTTCGGTAAGGATTGTGGGGATGTTTGGCATGGGGATCACGGGATGTGAATTTAAGGCTTCGAAAAGACTGGGTTGTCCCTCTGTATGAGAGTGTATTGGTTTGGGTCGTTGAGGTGTTCGAGGTGGTGTATCAACGACCATCGCACTAAAGGTAGCTCCGGGTCTTGGTGAAAATGGATTTAAATCTGCATCTGGAAATAATGGGCTAGTTAAACTCGATCTTGAGATAACCTCAGGCGTTGGTTCCAGAAAGGAGAAGATAGCAGGAGCCTGAGAATTAGATGGCACGAGAGTAGCAGTTGTAGAAGTCCTCCTCGGTGGGATTCGGGGTGGAAGAGGTGAATCTGTAGATGTAGAAGCAGGTGCATCTTCCGAAACCGTACCGTCTCTACTCAAAGGGGAAAAAATTCTTCTCGAGAGGGGTTCCGTCCTCGATCGTTGAAGGGGTTTTATTTCAGCAATTGGTGCAGTTTGAGATCTTGCCAGGGTCTTTGGTTTAAAAGGAACTCTTGGCTTTGATACGGATTTTGAGCGTGGTTTAGCTTCACGATCCGCATCGGGCTTCAAACCGAGGGAAAAGGCGAAGCGTGAAGAAATATAATTGTAATCCAAGGATTCATTGTAGTAAGCTTGAGTATCGAATTCGGTGAATTCTGGAGTGAGGTTGGTGCCGGATGTAGTGGAAGATTTTGGTGATGGCATAATTTTGATGGGGAAAGTGTAAGTAGTCTAAAAATTCATTAGCCTTTCCCGTTGAAAATCGCATTGTGGATAAAACCCGTGATAATTCGATAATTAAAAGAATCGAGGGAATGCGAATATTGAACTTACTTTTCCCCTATCATTCTTAGGTCTCTCGATCCGTTCATTGCTACCAGCAACAGCCTCGGGTCGATCCGTATCCATCGTACCGTAAGCCAAATTGTCTTCGTCCATGTTCGAAGAATTGGCAAGCTTCGCTTTGCCACTCGACTTTCGAAGAACTTTTGAAGGAGAAGGTAAACAGTCGAATATATTGCTACAGGACATGAATACCTTTCCGCCTTTCCGCCAATTTAAAATTAGGTGCAAGACCCAAAAAGCGGTGATGATAATATGATGGTGGCAAAAGTAACCAAGCAACCAGCCACCAAGCAACCAGTAACCAAGTAACCAAGTAATCAAGCAATCAAGCTGTCCAGCAGCTAGAGCAAAAAAACGAGGGGGCGGGGGGGGGAAGTATCGGTAAGTAGATGCAGTAGATATAAAGGCGCAGTGCGTGCACTTTTTTTCTCAATATGTAAGAATATGTAAAACAACTCTTCGCACTTTTTGATGAAAAATCAAAAGATATGAAGCATGAACAATCTGCAGGCACAAGAGGGGAAAGATATGCGGTGAAATATATTCATATTCCCACTTCACAACAATTGAGCTATCGAAGCATGCACCGTACAGTATAATTCTTGACAATTCCGATTTAATTTCATTCAACTCCCAAGATTTCTTCGCATCGGAACGAGAATCTCTCTTCTCATTCGTGGATAATGGGGACGCTTGAAAAATGTTCCCATTTTCACCTGACGTGGTTCCTATCATTACCCATCGCCACCCATCGCCACCCATCACCACCCATCACCACCTGTCAAGATTGAAGAAACAAGCAAAGCAAAGCAAAGCGATGAGCAAACAAGACTTGCCAGCGAAACTTCTCGCCTCACGATGAAACACGAGAGCGTAAAAAATCTTCTAGTGGAGAAAAATTCTTTACCAACATAACTAGATTTTGGTCGTATTTGATGAATGATATGAATGGCGTGAATGGTTGTGAATGGTGTTGTATGAATGGTATGGTATGAATAGCATAAAAGGTATGAATGGCATAAATGGCATAAATGGTATGAATTGATGTGAATGAATAACTCGATATCGTAATAATAAAGAATAAAAACCGCCAAATGGAGATTTTACTCATCGTTTCGAGTAAGAATCCGCCCAGATGCATGGATTTGCTGTACTTATCGACTTAGCACCATGTGAGTTTGAATTAGCTGCAGCCAAAGAAAAGCTCGCTGCAGCTGCTTGCTGGCTCGTTAGGTTAGGCGTTGAAATAATTATGGGCATTGCATCAAATCCTTTCCATGTCATCAACTAACGGTGAGAGAGGTTGGCTGGCGTATGATTTTGTGAGGCTGTGAGCCCTTGAGCCATGTATAATAGCTGCATAAGGTTACGGATCGACCGTTGGTTTAGCCTTGGTATACTTGCGTAGGTAGGTACATGGTCACTGGTGGTGGGACGGTACCTACACTTGCAGCATTAGATTCCAATGGATGAAATCATTCGGCAGCGCCCCCCTCCAAGAGCGTATGAGATTAAGGAACGACCAGCACAACGAATGGCCATCTCAGTCGTCATGTTTCGTAATTCCTATCGCGCATCCCAACCTCGGCATCTTGATTCTCGAATCCTGCCTTGACATGACATGATAAGAATATGATAAGCCGTGAACTCACATGAACAGCGCAGGCGTTGGCTCTGCTGTTGGCTCGGTATAGTTCGTGAGATGCGGAATGCGGGAGCAACCTGAAGCAGCTGGAAACTCAACCCCCGTACTTGGACGAGTATTCATTGCCCACGTCAGTTGCTTGCTGGTGTGTTTTCCCCGGTTTGTCTGGGTCCCCACGAGGTGATTGATCGTGAGATGAGCTATGTATGTATGGGGCATGTATGGAAACCTTGAAATAAGAGAGGAGTAACATCTATCGGGATTCGGTATCATGTAACATCTAGGTAGCTATGCACGGAGTAAGGCAAATGGTTTTACTTCAGACATGATATAGAGAAGATCAGGAGGAGGGGTTATGATCTCATATCTCCCATCATGTACCTATGAGATTGTATATTTTATGTGTCTGATACACATGCGATAAATCTTCAAATAGGTATATATGGATGAGATTCGAGGCGCTCCAGTTATGAGGTGTCGCATCTCATCCTTTTGCCGGCACTGTACATCGACGAATACAGTTTGCCTAATTGGGGTAGGTTCGAAGTCGACTTCATAATTAATGGATTAATTGCCCGAATGCAGAAAGCACGCATGTATGAATATACTAGGTAGATGGGATCGCCAAACAAGAAAGAATTGCATGTGAATGTAGGGGAAAAATGCATCATGCATGAAGATTGGAGGGGTCATTTTAATGGAGAGAGAACGAGCACCACCAAGGACTACAATTACATCATGAACAACTATTGATATAACCAACCATTCCTAGAAAGAAAATAACTAGCAAAGGAGCACATTCCCATGTATCTTCATGTTTTATGTAAGAAGTATTGCATCAAGTAATGAATACAGAGAGGTTCCCTCACGACCTCCCAATCTATTTTGTATCATGCTATCGCGCACGCACAAAACCCATAGAAGTGATATTTATCCCATCCGTTCCGGCCAGCCATTGTTCAAAGTGTTGAGCCCAAAGCCCAGGTTCCAGATATGGTATTTTGCCAGCCCACCCCATAAACGCCGTGGTCTTTACTGTAGGTCAATCCATAGACCTCCGTGCATTGTTGCCGCCCATTTCTATATCCCTAGTATAATATATTCTCGATTCTCTTCCGATAATACCATCACATCTTCTTAGGTTTCTTGCCCATTTTTTTGGCCGTCATCAACTTAATCGCTATAGGGAATGTGCCATTTTTGGGTGGTTTTCGGCCAGGCAGGCTGAAGGTGTTAACTAAAGTCCGACAAACAGGACATGTTTTCCTGCCATTATTTCCTGCGTGTAGTGCCGAGTGAATACATTCGGAACAAAAAAGATGGCCTATATTGTATTAGAAGTGCTAGAAAACGCATATTATCGAAAACATACCACAATGTGTGACCGTCAAATCTGTAGGGTTGTCCATACAGATAATACACTGAAAATCCACCAATTTGACTGGTTTCGTTGCCTCGTCTTGATTTTGTTGTTTGATTAAGTCTTCTTGCCGTTTTGCCTCTGCAGCTTCGAATTCTTGTAAATTTGCATTCTCCGCAAGATCAACTACTTCGATATCATCCTCCGGTTTTACTTCCTGTGGTGAAAGCTTGCGACGTTTTGCAGATGTAGATCTTGGGCGTGCTGTTGGCTTTCGTCGTTTTGGTGATTTTGCTCGTGTGAGCGTAGCTGGGCGTAAACTAGTGCCGGAAAGAGCTCTGCGTCTTTCTGATGGAGCCATAGCTGGTGACGAATCAGTGAGATCAACTACGCCGTGAGGATTGGATGCCCGACTAAGCATTCGTGGTGGCGATGCAAATTGATCCTCAATATCGCCGTCGTCTTGTGGAAGAAGGGAATCCCAGTCAACGTTTAATAGAGCCTCTTCGTCCCCGTCGTAGAGAGAAGAACCTCTTGGTCTTTGTGGGGATGTTCTTGAATCTTGTCGAGCCACTTGATTTGGAGATGGTAGGAGTTGAGGTGGCGATCGATATCGGTTGCTAAAAGGATTAAAAAAAGATAAAAAATCGGTAGATGCGCTCCGAGGTCGTTTTATACGACTTCGACCACGTTCTGGATTTGAAAGTATTGTGGATGTGGATGCAGTTACATTTGCATTTGTATTTGCGATTGCATTGGGATTTGTATTTTCCATTGAACCGTAAATTTGAGAAGATAGATCTGGTTGTACTTGATGTGTACGGGTATGAGATTCTGGTATAAAGAGTGGTGATGAGGATAGACCAGGAAGCTCTAATCTATTACCGGAATTTGCCCGACTGATTGGAGGTAAAGTTAAAGATTCATTTGCCTCTCCTCTAACAACAAAAGATTCATTGTTCCATGGTGAACGGTGATTTGAGTTTGAGTTTCCGATTGGAGCTGTACTCGAATTTCCATTATTGTAATAAGGTGAATATTGATAGCCTGAGGTCATTTTGGGATGCAAAGATAAAGGAGAAATGACAACATAAGGACTCAAGTTAAATCGAGTACAATACACACAGGTGCTCACAAACAAGACAGACAATCAATGAAATCCACTCCAATGTGCCAATGTTTTGTGTGATTGATTTGAATGAAAGAGGGAGGATTGAGCAGGTAAGATAGGATAGATTACTTGGTAGCAAGTGAGTAGAGAAGTGGAAATGGAAATGGAAATGGAACGTTGGAAGCCAAGAGAGAGAGAGAGAGATATTAAGGGATCGATCGAGTATCGGTACTGTCCTTTAAAATGATTGTTCGATTGTTCGATTGTTCGAGTGATTTGTTTCACATCTAAGCGTAAAATGTCAACAATAAGGAAAAGAAACAAAGGACGCCAAATTCAATTCCCCTAATAATAAGTTGTTGGTGGTGTGAGTGCTCGGTGGGTTGGTGGGTTTTTGGAGTTTTGGGCTGTACGGAGTATAGTGGGTGGGTAGTAGCAGCTAAAGTTAAGTAATTGTTACTCTAAAAAAGAGCTGAAAGACCCGAAGTCTCACTGATATGCTCCATAGTAATAAGTAATAAGCAGAAAGTAATGAAAATATAAATGATTCAATACCGGAATAAGATGGATGTGGCGGTTAAACCATAATCATATTGTACCTGCTGATAACTAATATTGATCGGAGTTAACTCGAGTAGCTACTAGGTACAAACAACTCAACCAACCAGAAATTTGTTACGGTCAGCCTCGTGTAATTCCATCAAGCCTTATGTAGCCTTGTGTGGTCTTTTGTAGCCTTGTGTAGCCTCGTAAAGCTTTGTCATCCCCACCTATCAGTTGAGAGATACAAGATAACTGTAGAAAGTTATTGCGCTCCCGCTCGAAAAAAAATTGAGATGCTACAATCTTTGAGGCTTTCGAGGACATCACTAAAAACAAATTCGTTATATTGTGTTTGCTTGATATTTCAATTCGATATTGTCATGTAACTTCGTCATAACAATGATTTAAATACATTTAATTTTCTTTCATACCATGCTTCTTTCATTTCGCGCTGGTCGTGCAAGTAGGCCAAGCGCAAGCTTTATCCGTCTTGCAAAATATCGAGCCCATAAGTCTCAAGATCCCCTGTTCCCTTATAGGCGATGTCGAACATATACCACGGAAGCAGATGCTACAAGGGAAGATTCAGCCAGTACAATTGATCAACTGAGTATGTGAAAACTATCTCGACATTTGAGTTGAACTTCAGCTAAGCAAATGTAGAAGACGACCCAGAACTCCGATTAAATGAGATAGGAGTTCAACAAATCAGTCTTCATGTATACTCTCAACTATTCACGACGCCACAATCGCCTCCTTCCCAAGAACTCATAGATCTCTCAATGGATCACTTGCGAAGGCATGAATTGCTTGGGAAAAATACCGACCATGCCCCTCCAATATCCCTCGACCTTCCCGAACTACAGGGTGAAACACTTGATGAGCATTTCTACAAATTAGGTATGGATGCTTCCGAACCATACTTGACATATGCGAAGGATTTCACCAAAGTGGAAACCCTCCCTCGACCGCTCGAATGGTCACATCAAAGCGGATGGACGAAATACGGTGGCGATGGCTCGATGGAAACTGTGGAGGCGCCAAATGAGGATATGTTATGTTTCGATACGGAAGTGATGTGGAAAGAAAGTTCGTTTGCTGTGATGGCTTGTGCTGTTAGTCCTACACATTGGTATACTTGGTTATCGCCGTGGCTATTAGGAGAAACCGACAATGACCGTCAATTGATACCTCTCGGAGATCCAAGTAAACCTCGAATCATTGTCGGGCATAATATTGGCTATGATCGGGCAAGAGTAGCTGAAGAATACGACATAGTTCAATCGAAGAATAATTTCTTGGATACCATGTCGTTACACGTTGCTGTCAATGGAATGTGTTCACGTCAAAGACCAACATGGATGAAACATAGAAAAGATCGAGAGTTACGCGAAAAGATCGTTGCGGAGACGGACAGTGCGGAATTGGCGTCATTGCTAGGGCACAAGTCTCTTTCGGAAGAAGAGGAAGCTGAACTATGGATAGGCAGAAGTTCTGTCAATTCATTAAGGGATGTGGCCAAATTTCATCTCAATGTCACAATCGACAAAGCGGAAAGAGATTCATTTGGTGAATGTGACCGCGAAGAAATTCTGAAGAAGCTTGATTCGCTTTTAGATTATTGTGCAGCGGACGTTGACATAACCCATCGAGTTTACAAAAGAGTATTTCCCAATTTCGTCGAAACATGCCCGCATCCCGTCAGTTTCGCGGCGCTTAGACATCTCTCATCGGTAATACTTCCAGTCGATAAGTCGTGGGAATCTTATCTCGCGAATGCCGAAGCTACATATCTCAAATTGTCTGATGCAGTACAAGAGCGACTCCTTGCACTTAAAGATAAGGCGTTGGAGATTAGAGATGATGTTAAGACATGGAGTAATGATCCTTGGCTGAGACAGCTTGATTGGTCCGGTCAAGAGATCAAGTACCTGAAGCAAAAAAAAAATGACGCGGAATTAAAACCCGCCAAACAAAAGATGCCTGGTATGCCCCAATGGTATAAGGATCTCTACCTGAAATCCGCTGGGCCTATCAATTTATCAGTCCGTACGCGAATTGCGCCGTTACTTCTACGCCTAGCCTGGGATGGTTATCCACTAGTATGGTCTGACAAATATGGTTGGACCTTCAGAGTACCAATCGAAGAGGCGCATAAGTACACTGAAAAGCAGATACAGGAGTGTAATGCATTTGAGGCGCCTGATATGGCTCTAAGAGACGATACTTCTGCCGCTTACTTCAAAATCCCGCACAAGGACGGACCATTAGCGAAATGTGGAAATCCAATGGCGAAAAGTTACATGCAATACTTTGAGAAAGGTATACTTTCATCCGAGTATTCATATGCAAAAGAAGCACTTGAGATGAATGCTTCTTGTTCTTATTGGATCAGTGCGAGAAGGCGAATACAATCTCAGATGGCTGTCTATGAGACGGACGGGGCAAAGGGGCCTGCAGCATTAGAATCGCAGCCAGAATCGCAGTCAGAATCGCAGCCAGAATCGCAGTCGGAGACGGGCTACATTTTACCACAGGTCATTCCTATGGGGACGGTGACCCGGAGGGCTGTGGAAAACACATGGCTTACAGCAAGTAATGCCAAGAAGAATCGTGTCGGCTCAGAACTAAAGTCAATGATAAAGGCTCCACCCGGTTATTGCTTTGTTGGTGCAGATGTAGATTCTGAAGAATTATGGATTGCTAGTCTCGTTGGAGATGCCCAGTTCAAACTACATGGCGGGAATGCCGTCGG
Organism: Sclerotinia glacialis; assembly: GCA_002162575.1. Lineage (NCBI taxonomy): Eukaryota > Fungi > Ascomycota > Leotiomycetes > Helotiales > Sclerotiniaceae > Sclerotinia > Sclerotinia glacialis. Next base: position 277,989 of record NGKH01000019.1, read on the forward strand.
CTTTATGACTTTAGAGGGTACCAAAGCAGCTGGCACAGATCTTCATTCTCGGACGGCTGGTATTCTGGGTATCACCAGGAATGATGCCAAAGTCTTTAACTACGGTCGAATATACGGGGCTGGTTTGAAGTTCGCTTCAACCCTACTCCGGCAGTTCAACCCCACTCTTTCGGAATCTGAAACTTCAGAGACTGCTGCCAATCTCTATAAAGCTACCAAAGGGGTGAAGACCATCAGAAAAGCTCTTCATTCCGGGCCCTTTTGGCGTGGAGGAACTGAAAGTTTTGTATTCAACAAGTTGGAAGAATTTGCAGAACAAGAAAAACCACGAACCCCAGTTCTTGGCGCAGGAATAACACAAGCCCTGATGGCACGCTATGTTTCAAAGGGTGGCTTCATGACATCACGCATCAATTGGGCAATTCAATCATCAGGTGTAGATTATTTGCATCTCCTCATCGTATCCATGGACTACTTGATTCGTCGCTACAATATCAATGCCCGGCTAGCCATCACTGTTCACGATGAAATCCGATATCTAGTCAAAGATGATGACAAATATCGTGCTGCATTGGCATTACAAGTATCGAATTTGTGGACGCGAGCTATGTTTTCGCAACAAATGGGAATCAGTGATTTACCACAATCCTGCGCTTATTTCTCCGCGGTGGATATTGATCATGTTCTGAGAAAAGAAGTCGACATGGATTGTATAACCCCCTCACATGACACCGCAATTCCTCATGGTGAATCAATAGACATCCAAGAACTTCTTCTCCAACCTACCGCACGCCTCGATCCTACCATTGTACCCACAGACCCTCCAAATTTCTCCAATATCCCCCCATATGAACCCCGTATTCCAGTCATGGAATCCCTTCAAAGATCTACCGACTTGATGTTCCTAAGAGCGCAAATCACCGCTACTGATCAAGAACTCAAGGATATTTTAAAAGAGAAGAAGAAATTAGATGAAGGGAACGCACCAAGAGAACGAAAGACTAGGAAAAATGACGTTATACCATATCAGACGTACGCGCACTTGATGGAGGAACCTATTATGGTCAGTGATGCGTTGAGAGCGGGCAAATCATTCGATGCTGCCAAGGGGAGAAATTGGGCGTGGGCTGTTAAGGGAAAAGTGGGTGGGACGAGGAGTGGTGCGGGAGCTAGATTGTAGACGATGTTGGTAGGCTTGTGGTGGAGTTGTGTGGAGGTGTATTTTTTCTGGGAGACTTTTCGTGCTTCCTTTCCATGCGGATGGGTTCTATTTATGATGATATTTTGGGCACAAGGTGGCGGCGAAGTTAAATGTACTAGGAGTATCGGCATCAGTATTGGTATCTAGGATTTTTCTTTGTTCATTGATTGGCTGGTTTGTATTATACGATTCACGGGTGCGGTGCTGAAGTTTAACGAGGGGGGAGATGATGATAGGAGAGGAGACAATGTACAAGTATGTTTTCACTATACAAATTCATATTCCGAGGGCCAAGCACATCTCACGAGACGTTCCTTGCCATTTTTTTCAGCCATCACAACAAGTATTACACCATGATGAGGTGTAAGCCATACAGCTAATCCCAATAAGGCTGGTATAAACGAACCTTCGAACCCTAACTTCATACTTCTTCTTTCAACACAATTGTCATTTGTTAATAACAATATTCTTACATCTATCAAAGATTTGCGACCATGAGAACAGTATTTGCGTCAGGAAAGTCATATATTGATTGCTCCCTTCCCTTTTCGACGAGGAGAGACTTGAGCAAGAAAGTATGAGTCAATGGATATAAATGAATGATAATTTTGCTAATAATACCTGCAGGGGGCACGACACCAACTTTCAACTTGATGGTTTTTGGAACCCCTGATTAAAGGGTAGAGGAAAGGATGGTGTGAGAATCAATTCATATCCATGGAATACTATCACATCATGTGATGTGAAGCTTACACCACTTCAAGTGGTGGTGGTGGTGGTGGTGGTGGTGGCTGAAACTGGAAGTGGTGTCGCCTGAATATTCATCTGAGTTCTACACGCCAGACTACCTGTAAGACTAAGTCTTACATCCTCAACTCTCTTGTACCAGCCATTATTCTGGGGATCTTGCTGAGATCCCGTAACTGGATCTCTGTACCAACGCTGAGCTGTGGTGAAATATTCGGTGGGAGGAATTTGTCCGATAATCACTAGTAACGTAGCTATATAACTGGTGTGAGGCGGTGCATTAATGGTTTGCGAGATAGCTAGGTCGACTGTTTTGGTCTGGCTTTTGCTTGTGGTGTCGGTTCGTGTGTAAGAATAATTTAACGCGACGGTCCATTGGGCCGAGGCGGAAGCTAACCCTTCTACACCTGCGGTGGCAGTTTGGGTGAAGCTTGAGCTGATCCCGACGACGTGTTGGTCGGAGGTCTCAACAGTGACGGTTTGGGAAGTCGAGTTATTGAGGGCGACGGTGATGGGTTGGTCTCTGTCGGTACCGTTATCTCCAGTGGAAAAGGATGTGAGACCACCCTCGTTTGACGAATTTGAAGCCATAATATTGAATGGTTTGATGATCTCCTTTACAGGGTTCACACTCTGCCATTTGAAAGAGCTCACAGCATCGTTCAGGCGAACATCGGAGAGCCGCGCGATTTCCTTCGTGGTACCCCAGCCTTTGATATTGTTATACGATACTCCTGTCCCATCTGCACCATCATATAATACAGCGGTCTGTCGATCTTTTAATGTTTTCCAACGGACCGAACTGATCGTGTTTTGCATCTGCCAGGATGCGATTGAATGAACAGTATCGGCAGGCCACTCGCTAAGGAAAATGGTTGAACGTCTCCCCGTAAAATCGGCGGCATCGAATAGTTCAATAGCGCCCATATTAAGATCCAACGTCCTCCAAAAAAACATAGAGATCTGATCGTTCAAGCCAGCGGGAACCAGATCAGCAGCTTCCGTCTTTCCCGTGCCAACCAGATCAATGCATGTAAGTGCATTGCCCTGATCTGCGATTGGTCCATCGGTTTTAATGGCAGCAAGGAATGTCATCACTGTACCGACGGGCATGTTGTACAAAATCCAAGAGGTCAGGTCGTACTGAGAGGCTGGAACTATGTGACGTTGATTGGGCACATAGTCGTCGAGGATCAGATCAGTTCTGACGCTGTTCCATGCCCCCTGAAACAAAGCCACAGTGCCGCTGGCTATTTGATAGGGGATGGCAGCGGAGGGACGTGGTGGTGGTGTGAGAAGAGCCACTAATTCGGCGGGAGTAGTGGTTGTCATGTTGAAATAATTGTTGATATCAGATCAGTGAGTAGAAGAGAAGTCTGAGGATTGTTGATATAAAGAAAAGACCTTTGAGTTTCATCCATCCTTATATAGTACTTATTGATATGCCCATCTAATCATTTCACGTGTTTTCAGCTGTGTTGGAATATAATATCCAAGCGACGTAGCATTACACGACGTGCAGCCAGAGCCCCGCTTTCCATTCTCGCTCTCATATGCATTAGTGACCCCGCCTTACCTTCTGAACCGTCGATTTATCCACGTTGATCTCCGAAGAAAAACAAGAAAACACCTCATACTACAATATGATGCCGATCAAAGATATCGCATCTACTCTTCAAATTGCCACTCTGACATAAGTACCCTTTTAAAATACCCCAGCTTAAGCGAGTCTTCGTCTAAGCAAGCCCGTTCGAAAAAAGCAGTTGAGCTACTCGTGCGGCCCGAAATGCATGTCATACTCCACCTAATTACAAGCTCTTGTAGTCTACGATCCTGTGGTGTGTTCCTCAGAGTGGAGCGTAACGTACGTTCTCAGGTTCGCGTGGCCTGAAGATATCTCACGCATTCCTATTCCAGCCTCGATTTTCGCGGCTGAAGTTTAAAAATCGGGGTGGTTTGGCCGGAAGAATCGATTCTTGTCCCTCGTTTCCACTTTTGCTCCATGCGACTGTAGCGCCGATTCTCGGGTGTGCCCGCTGCGATGTTCGAGGGTATCGTTTTGCTGGTCTGGCTGGTCTGGCGGATCTGGCTATATGGAGTAGGTACAGGTTTTTGAGATCTGTTCTCTTTCTAATAGTGGATCTCGGAGTAACTCCCCGCTCCTCGTCAGAGCGGAATAGCATAGGAATGAATATGCAATATACTTGTTCTGATCACACCAGTAAGTTCACTTCGCCACTGCGGGTTCGGCGCCAGAATCTAAATCTACCATCTGACACATTCATTCCTGCGGCAGTATAGATTTGGCGGGGAAAAACTGTAATATTGTGGATTTTCCCTATTATTCCACTTTTATCGATCCGAGGTTATGCTTAAGTAAGTACTCATATTAGCCCTACCCGCAAAATCTTATCGGAGTGGATATCTGTTGCCTGCATTGCACTGCACTTCACAGTACGGGATGGAATGGGCACACAGTGAGAAAAGAGCAAGTCATTTATGGGTTCTCATAATGGAAGATTATAAAGCAGATATATTATTACTCTAAGGGTTAGTTCCAAGAGTATCGGATAAAGTATTCTTCCTTCAAGTTCTCGTCTTAATAGGGTAATTAATTCATAGAATTAATTAGTAAAACTTACACAACTTTTCTTTTAGATGTGTTGCCCGTGAGGATGATTGATATGTGAGTTCTTATTTACTTTTTACTATTTATAATAAATTATTCAGGTACTCTTATACTAAGACTACAAAAAAAATTACAATTTTTTATTTTGATATCATTTAGAATCTTGGATTGTAGATTTTGTTTTGTTACTACCTATATATTTTAAAACTCCCATTATAGATTCTAACCACCCTTTCTCAGGCTCTCTTCCTCTTCCTCTTCCTCTTCCTCTTCCTCTTCCTCTTCCTCTTCCTCTTCCTCTTCCTCTTC
>NGKH01000019.1:282886-314587 GCA_002162575.1 Sclerotinia glacialis
CTCTTCCTCTTCCTCTTCCTCTTCCTCTTCCTCTTCCTCTTCCTCTTCCTCTTCCTCTTCAATCTTTTCTTCTCTTTATCAAATTGCAAATACTATTTAAACTTTACATTTTGCATTTACCCGTGTAGAAATAAATCAAGAATACAATTATTAGCTCTAACCTTTTAACGAAACTCTGAAAAATATCGTGGATTTGGATTCGGATTTGGATAAGGATATGGATAAGGATATGGATATGGATAGATGGGAGATTTCATAATGAAAGAAGAGAAGAGACAAGTTTGAGTACCAAGTACAATATATATAAAGCTCTAGCCGTATTATAATTTGCTAAGATTTATCAAAACCTATTTAGCACAGTCATTTGCTTGTCCAATATGAAAATCGTATAGAAAGTTTTAAGTTATATCACGCACAGGTCACGAGTACATCCGTTCTTCCAAATCTATCCCCAGTAGTATTGTGAAACCGGAACCCATTAGCCAACCCTTCATCAAGTACTAAACCAAGTACCCATCACATCAATAATTAACCCTTCTCGTTCCTATTAACTCTCCAATCTAAAAGCTACCACAACAACTTCGTATAACCCAACAACATAACTACCACACCAGCAGTTAGCAAAATGAAGAATTCACACGTTTTCCACCTTTTTCATCCTGCGTGAAAACCAAAAAAACAAAACATACCAAAAAAATAGGTTCCCGCTACAGTCGGCAAAACCCAGGCACTCTGCGCAAACTCAAACCCTGAGTTTGTATTCGAGATACCTGCTAGACCGACTAATGTAATAGAAAGTATGAAATTGACAGCTATGCGGATTTTATCTGCGCGCGTCATTTTGGGTCGACTGAGGACGTTGAGAATATTCATTAGGATGAGGGTAAGACCTGAGGCGAGGAAGAAATATGTAAACTACCTGGGTTAGCGGGAAAGAAGATTATTGAAGGGAAGGTGACGGAGGGATGGAGAGTTCTCGCTGATAAGTGATGCATGAGGATGAAGAAGCGATTTGAAATCTTATTATACCTACCACAAGAGCAAGAACCCCTAAATTCTCATTCCATTCTTCGTTGGGATCCGTGACTGCATTATCACTTTCCGGTGGATCTATTCCAAAATTGTCAAATAGGGAATCTTGAACTGTAGAAAATAAAGTCGTGATATTTCCTAATTGTTCTGTTGATTTAAATGTCGTATTCCCAATATTAAACAAAGCCTTTTCAGTATTCGTAAACGTTTGTGTGAATTCTGGTGGGAATTTCTCAAAAATTGTTTCAGTAATGTTTGCTAGGCGTGTTTTAAGGTCGAGACTATTAATGGCGGGGATTTTCTTAAATTTATCCACATACTCTTTGCTAACTAGGCTATGGGATATTAATATACTGGAGACCTTGGAGAAGAGGCGTGGTGAGTTGAAGGACTTACTTAATTACTTCGACAACTTTTCGCCATCGAATAAATTGTGCAACACCTTCAACGAGAAAAACCAGTGCGAGATGGAATGGAAAGTGTAGAAATGCCCATATTTGTTGACGTATGGAGCCGAATTGGGATCGGTTGAGCCAATCAAAATATAGCATGTAGAGGAAGTACTTGGTTGACAGGTCAGTGGTTGCGCCAAATGAATGAGAAATGGAGACATACAATTATTCCAACAGCTGATACGATGGTGAGAATGAGTGATACGGTCCATGACTCCTCCTGTTCTGCAATCTAAAGGAAAGTCAATAATTCATAGCCATGAATTAACAGCTTCGAGGCACTTACATCCGCAATGCTTTTGCTAACTCCAATGATACCTTCCCCTACTGCAAAAAGAGTCAGTGTTCATTCATCTGTATCTAAAGGCCGTCAACTCACAAATAATCAAAGTCAGCAAAGTCATTCTTTGGACAAGATGGGATCCTCTAAAGCTCAAGACCTTCCACTTCGATGATATAGCAATGTTTACGGCGGTCTCCAAGATAGCCGCGATATACCAAACAATAAATACTTTTCCCGTCTTAGATGTTTCTTTCGTGAATCCACTTTGGAACAATTAGCTAAAATGATGTGTAAGGATAACGAGAGCGACGAACAAGAAAGTAGCAAAATATACCATTGCAGCAATCCCATTTGCCACAACGACAAGAAAGAGTGGTGTTTTGGAATTCTTGTAATACCAAACGTGGTACTTGATGTTTGTTAGCTACGAAATTTTCCATCGAAGGGCCGGAGCAACATACCAGTATAACTGAATACTGAAAGCTTAAAACAAGTCGTGAAAACATTAAAATGATTGCCAATGAACGGAAAGCTCCAGGCTTTTGGTCTGATGAATTGAAATCTGGTCCGACAATTGCCAAACCAATCATAACACCAAATTGACACGCCTTCCCGATCCTCTCCAGTACACTATCCGTAACAAATCGAACATCAAAAAGGCTAACTTGTAACCATAAGAACCAAAGAATGCAAAAGAACCCTGCATATGACTTAAGTGCATTAATCTCGTTGACATCATGAACATCGTTGAAGGTTGTCAAATTCGCAACAAAGAAAAGGTCGTAAAAGAGTTCCATATTGGTTGTCTCCTCGTATCTTCGAAATTCTGGAGTTTCGAACATTTCTTCTTCTGCATCATCCTTTGAAAATGGGTCGATGTTTTTATCATCATATTGATTTTCGGCTAATTCGTCGTATGATTGCTTTCGAGCAATATTAATAGGACCAGATATGTTGTGTATGGTGTTCGGGGGTGAGGGAGTTATCGAGTACTTTCGTCTGTCATGAGCCAGAGGACTTTCGAATAGCTTTAGTTTTGGCTGAGATCTCTCGTCTCCTTGGTACGTGGATATATGACTTTGGGTCTTTTTCAGTGGAGATGTACTGGAGACTGAGCTTGATGAAAGATGTCTATTTAAACTTGTGATTAGCCAAAGAAGACAGGATTCTCGAGCCACTGCTCCTCATCGGATATTTCTAGAATTCTACTGACCTTTCATGTGACGACATGATGTTTGGTCAACAAACGACAAATCCTGAGAAATCACCTCTGAATGATTCAACAATAGACCACAAAAACAACCTCGAATGTAAGACAATGACTTAAGAAACAATACTTATATGGTCTTCCCCATGAATCGAGAGAAGTATTAGCGGCACGCAATGCACAGATCACTAGACCCAGGAGCTCTAGAGAACCATCCGTGCGAGTTTGAGACGTTGGCGAGTTAATTTACCATCGTTCTTAGCCACTGTAGATCTATGGCATTGAAATCAACGGAAGTCCCCAGTCTCGCAGGAAAATAAGCATTTTACTCTTTCTCAACGCTCTAAACCAATGTGGGCGAGGGGGGTTGTCGTGGAAATGGCTTCGTGACGAAGACATCCATCCACGCGCATTCATCCACGGGAATGCCTTCATGAATCTTGCATACTCTCTAATCCTTCCGGATTGCCGAATCCAGATGTTTTGGCATCTCAATTTCCTCTCATTCACAGTTCATCTCTTCTAACTTCCCATTCGCCAAGAGTTATCGTCACCAAGCCAAAGCTCCGATCCATGAAAGATGATTCGACACACCACAGTTTCAAAACCCATATATTTCCCACGGACATTGTCGGAAAAGTTCGCCACAGCTTGAAACAAGTGAGAGCGGGCGAAATCATAGAATTTAAGTTCTTTTAAAACGCGGCTTGGATCGATGGGCATGATAACGATAACTAAAGATCAGTTCTCGAGGGTTTGTAGACACCGATGTCCACCAGTCCTGTCTCAGAACTTCAGATTGCGCGTACATGTAGGATCATCATCATAAACTTCCGCATACTTCAGGATTCTTGTTCCAAGTCAAATTGATAAGTTGTACGATTCTTATTCTCTTTTGATGATTGTGGTTTTAATTTGGTAGAAGATTGGTTGGTAGAAGAACTCACTGGCCGACTGAACGCCTTAGTAGTCTAGGCTTTTGAGCCCTGAATGCATCATGGCGGCGACTTAAATAGATTAACTTAAATAGGTTAGATCGTTCAGTTAGGCTGGTGCGTGAATTCTTTCAGTGCTTATGTAAGCCCCCCGCCATCTGGTAGAAATATACCGCATACAAGTTTATCAAAATAAAACATATAAATCTGATTATCAACAATCATCCAATCATCCAACAATCCAATAATCAAAATCCATCTATTTTCATTCATCTTTTCGCCCCATTCTTTCCGATACCCCCAGAGCATGATGGATGGCTCCGCTCTTCACAAGATTCGTTGCATATCCGAATGTGCTGGAATATAGGCTTTGGAGGCTGGACTATAGAGTAGAATGATTTAACTTTCTAAGGAGCCCTGAATTATATCTGAGGTCCGTAGATGTGGGACATTGGGCAGGCGGACCAGGACGCAGGGTAGAGTGATGTAATCTTGTAGTGTCTGCTACGTAATCTCCCCTTTCTCGGTGTCTTGCTCTGGGTATGTCTCTCGATAGAAGAAGGATTGCTTATTTTCGATGACAACGTTCAAAGTCTATGGATCTCTTGAGGGGGGTGTAAAAACCTACAGCGGCCAAATATTTAACAGAGGCCGTAATGGGAGAGTAAGATCCATACGCCACACGTCCAACCTGTTTTTCGCTTGGCTTCTATGCCTCCGCATCCACAGCCCCTCCAGCAAGTATCGCCTCGACCATCGATTCATTCCTCTGCCTCCCGCTCTTCCCCAAATCCTTGGCTTTCCTCACCATACTCCATTGTAATTTACTCGCCAATTTACCATTTACAGACTCATAATCCTCATTAAAATCCAGTCCCGTCCCTACAAAAAGCCGATCAATAGTCTCCAGCGACTGTCCCGCCGTCTCAGGATAAAAACACCACACAATAGCGGCATTCACCACATTCAACACCGCAAAAATAACATAAGTCTTATACCCAATATTCTCCAAAGCTGGCGGTGTAATTTCCACAACTAGAAAGTTGCCAAGGAAATCTGCGGCTGCGGCTAGAGAAGCACCTTTTGCGCGGATCTTTAGCGGGAGGATTTCAGGGGGATAGATCCAAACTGTGGCCATCCATCCCCATGTAAAGCAGGCTTCGAAGGCAAAGATGAATATCACCGCAATGATGCTGGCCGTCGGTGTTTTGAGGGAAACGCAGATGGCTTCGGCGATAAGGACGAGACACATTCCAATGGCGTTCGTTATAAAGAGTTTGCGGCGGCCCACGCGGTCGATGGTCCACCACTGTTTTGGTTAGCTTTTGGAAGGAGTGAACACTGAGAGAGCATATGGGAATCTAGAGCGATGACGAACTGTAAGGAATGATGCGATTATATAAAATAATTGTAAAAAGCATCCAAGAAAAAGTGATCTTTCTTGACTCATCCCCAGACTACTTTGAAATAGGGTAGGAGCATAGTAAGTTACGATGTTGATACCTGTTGAAATAAAGATTAGACCACGAGGATTTGTTACGCATCAAAAGAGACTCACCACTCATCTGCTGCATAAACTGAATCCCCAAAGCCAGATAAAATCGTTTATTAGCCTTAATCCCATTGTCCTTAAAAAGGTCTCCCCATGTGCCTTCCTCCTTCTCTTCAATCATAATCGCCCCCATAATCTCCTCCTTTTCCTTCTGAACCCCAACATCATCAATACCCACCCCTCTCAAGCTAGCCAACACCAAGAGCCCTCTATCCCCATTTCCATCATGCCTAATCAACCATCTCGGCGTATCCGGTAGCCAAACCGTAACCACTAAGATATAAACCGCAAAGACACATTGAAAAAGCAATGGAAATCGCCATTGCATCTCAGATTTCCGAAAATAAACTCCATAGTTGATCCAATAGGCTAACATGAGGCCAAAAAGCATAGTGCTCAATTGACAACAAACCTGCCAACCTCTCTGCGCCGCGGCCGAAATCTCGCTTTGGTAAACAGGTGTTACACTGGTAACATATCCGATTCCAATCCCGGTAATCACACGTGCAACCATAAATTGCACCCTTTCATAAGAGGTCCCCATTAATATACCCCCTACCATTACGATAAATGCCCCAAGAAGAAGTGTTCTTTTTCTCCCTAGGTCTTCTGTCGTAAATGCGGCAGCGATGGCTCCAAATATAGCACCGACATCGTAAAGTGCCGTTATTGTTCCAATCATCAATGTACTTGGGTTTCCCATACTCGAAAGCCAGTAGGATGATATTACGACGCCGGACATGACACCTTGATCATATCCGAAGAGGAGAAAGCCAGCTGAGCAGACGGAGGTTATGGCTGCTATAAGTGGTGGTCCGTGAAGGAATTTATGGCTGGGTTTCGAGGACATTGTGGAGATTGGTGGTAGCGAAGGAAAGGAAGGAAGCTTTAATGTTCACGAACTTTTTGAACGTCCTTGGACAAACAAATTATAGATATCAATTCGGTAGGGCTTTCCATATTTCTTTTCTCGGTCAACGAAACAGCGAGAGCGAAGAGTGTGGCTACTGTGACAACAAACACAGATGATGTCGGTAGTTATATCTAATGCCAATCATTTCCTAAAAACCATAAGCGCATGGAACCCGTGGATGCGGGGGTGGGGTGTACTGACTGTGCCAGAGAGGCGAGGGAAGTTGGGGAAAGATCAGCAAATATTTGGAAAATTATGGGGAGTAAGCGGTAATAGTGTCTAGTGATGAAATGAGCCCTCTCTTCTTTGATCATTACCTACTATAGACTGATTGATATACAGATATTTACTTTTCGAGTGAGCTGGCAAGTTCAATAAATTAGCATGTTCGATTGCACCACGATGAAGAGGCCCAGGTAAGTGCTTCAGGAATCCAAACTGCAGTCTGACTGGGTCTCAAATTGATTCCAATCAATATCTAAAATACATAGGCCAAATTGAAAGAGCGAAGCGCGTTCCCAACTCCTCCAGATCTGTTCCTGTTGCAATAGCAGTCGGCCACTCAAGGACCCTGCCCTATGTTTTCATCCCCGCACCCCCTCTCCCCTACATTTGACTGTAAATCTTTTGGCAAAGAATTATACAACCAAACTTCCGCTGGCGTCCATATCCGTGCAGACTCATAATCTTCACCATCCTCCGTGCCGTACGCCACAATGGCTGGGTTGACTACTAAAACGATAGGTTGGCCAGTTAGCTCGTTTTCGACTTCTTCTTCCACCATGTAATGCGGAGTCATCATTCCGTCGTCGGTGTTAAATAAGGGATTCAATTCGTTGAGCGTCAATATTTTAAGCACCGCTCGACGAGACCATAACCGATAAGATACGTTAGCGGCCTCCCGATACAAATTTTGAAGTTTGATCAACAGTTTCGGGTCTGCATGGAAGAGGTAATTAGCAGGGCTGTTGATGAAGTTCTCATCCTGAATATTTGCTCTCCGATCAATTAAATTCTGCGTCTGTAGTCTGGTAGCCTCAACTTTTCCATCTTGCGAAGCCTCTGGAAAACCCAATCTCATTGCATCAGATCGCCATTTATGGGCATCTTTGGGACTCCCTGTGTCTGTTAGCTAGTTCTAAAATAGTACGGGACGTACATACAAGACTGGCCCGTCTCATAGAGAAGATTCAAACCAGATGCCTGCTCTTCAAGAAAGGAAAATGGCAGCGAGAATATATTCGAGTAAATGTGATGGGCGAGAAGGGCTTCCAGCAACATTCTCCCCGCCTTTTTCTCAGGCAGTCCTTCAAGGGGCATATCGTTTCTGGATACCATCACTTTCTTGAGTTCTTCCCGGAATGCATCCATGACCTTTTTATCGGTCTGATAGACTGCGGATATATAGCCCAGTTGAGAGTTGTCCTTGATCGCGACCTTTGTCCACTCTTTCAAATTTTTCTTAATTCTGTCTAATTCAATCTCGATGCTTTGGCTCGTAGGAAGACTCCATCCCCCTGTTCTTAAATTCTTGAATTTCAACTCTTGCAGAGCAACTATCGCTTTATTACCTTCTTCGCCTTTCCTCTGACTTGCTCGCTGCTGCTCCTCCATGCTGGCTTTTAGACTGAATATCTCCTCTTTCAGTGTTCGACATTCTTCACAACCCCGCCGCCACGGCCTTTCTGTCTCTACGAGAGTATGGCGACCGTGTATACGGTAATTATTGGAAGGGGCCAAATCTCTATGATGGGTTGTGGTGTGCGGTGGCACTCTCGATGGGTTAGTTGCTGGTGGCGCTATGGCCCTGGTTCGATCGATACTTTGACTTGCGTGAGGTAATTGCGGGGTTCTTTGAGGCGTGGGGGCAGACAACATAGTTCCTGGCGATGGAACTTCTTGAAGATGATTTTTTCCCTCTGTAGGCTCTATGATCCCACGATTTCCATAAGTCGTCGCAGAAGATTCTTCACTCGTAATTTTGGTTTTTGAGGCACATAAGTTATGGGATTTGAGGTGCTCCATTATGGATCGAGCCTTGCTCAAGAAAAAAGGCTTCCTCAACGACTGCGCAAAAGTGTGTCGCAGTTTTGATTGAATCGGCGCTGGGGGTCTTGGGTATGTGTTCCGTCTTTGATATCTGCTCTTGATGCTGGATTGGAGGGACACAATAATAAACATTTGCTCTTCTGTTCAACAAACCAAAAGTGCACAAGTAACATTTGTGGTGATAGCCAAGACTCAATAGAGTGCCTTTTCAATCAAAGTTACTGACTCAACAGGCTTGGTGGAAGTTTCGCCAACCGTCAAGATAGCACTAAGATCGATCGTCTCATATTATGCGGCTGTGAAAGACGTTCCTGTACCTAGTAAATTCTAGACTCTACGCATACGAAGGAGACCAGCAGCCTGGTAGGATAGATGATCCAGCTAAGTTTTTTATTCTTCGTCCGATACATGATATCGAATACAATTCCTGGTTCTAAACAGCTAGCAGGAGTTACGACGGTCGGTGAAATAGCTTACGAATTCGCCTCAGACTTCAACTTTGGTATTTTTAGCTACTCAAAATTCAACACTCGCCTCAACAAGATATTTCATCAGTTTGCTTTCCAGGTCCAAGTCATTTTTGGTGATAAGGGGGCCAATCTGCAGTTTAAAATAGCTGTTGATGGTAGATCGATAACCGACACCACGATCGACTTTCTCTGTTCTTGAACGAACTTCCAATGTTGGAATCTTCGGTATCCCACCGAAATCATTGGGAAATGGGGGAAAGACTGAAAGCGAGTGAGGTATCAATGTTTTGGACTTGAATAGGATTTACGTGGAATTTGGTCTCATATGTACACTCGATTTTGCTTTCTGTCAAATGTCATAAATAGTGGACGAGACAGCTTTCAAGCAGATAGCCATGCATTCATCGGTCGTTTCATATGCAAATTTGCTCTTTGTCCTGAAAAGACTCTAGAATTGTTATTTGAGTGAGGCAATGGTGTGCATTTTTTACCATGAAAAATAAATAACAGGGTTGGAATATCATACAAAATAGAAATCCCCTATATTTCGAAAAATACCGTCACTGCATCTGTAAATGACATCCGGAATTACAAACTGAAAAGCCACCCACAGCCCCAAAACAATTTTATTTTTTTTGTTTCCTGAAAAATTTCGGATTCGAGGCACTCTACTCCCAGCGACACTTCTTCCTCCCGATCCTGCAGCTGACGCTGAAAAGCCTCGATGCCCTCATTGTTTTTAATTTGCACCGCAAGTAACGTCAAGTTCGATTTTAGGACACCACTTTACCAATGAATCTACGAGCTTCGCGCCTTTTGCGGCTTTCGTCTTATCAACTTTTGAATCTCGATGCGTTCATCGGCGAATTCTGCTATTTGCTAACCCCTCTATCAAAGGACTTATTTGTTCGGCAAGTGCATCTAGATAAGGCTTAACAATGTCTAGCAATGCCGTCTCATGTAAGCCCTTGAGCAATCTTTCACCTGCAGTTTCTGTGCTCGTTTCAACTCGCGGAGGAATAACTCTTGGCTCCACGGCTTCTGTACCATCATCAGGCTCACCTGGGCTAGGAAGATAAAACCAGACAGTTGCAGCTTTGCAATGTTCTGCCTCAAAGTACCATCGCGTGTTTTCACCAACAACCGATTCGCGGTACCCAAATACCTCGATTCCAGGTGATGTAACCATAGTTATTGGTTGACCTATGAAGATCGTTTCGTCTCTCAACCTGACGTTTAAGTCCAGAGAGAATTTCGGGTCATTCTCAGACAGAAATGGCTGACCCAAGGAGTCAGCAGGGTCCAAAACTTTAAATATCAATCTTCGAGTCCATTGTAGGTACGATTGCTCGGCGGCGAAGATATATATACGTTGAAGTTCCGCAATTGCGCTCGGGGTATCATTCAAGATATACTTTGCAGGGCTCTGCAAAAATTCTTTAGCTCCACGAATTCCTGCTTGGTTTATGAGCTCCTTTGTTTGCGATTTAACTCGGCTCTCCTCTACACCATTTTTCTCTGGAAGAAGGAGTCTTAGTGTATCTGAACGCCAACATTGAGCATCATCTACATTCCCTACGTATGATTAGTCTCCTATAGCCAGCCCTGTATTGGACAAACCTACATGCATTGCCCAATGACAGAATGTTGTTGAGGCTTTGAGAAAGTACTCTCCCCAAAAAGAAAAAAGGATTTGAATAAACAGTCGAAAATAGATGATAGTTAAGCAGACTCCTAAGGACTAATCTCAAGAGGATGCGGTTGCCCTGCAAAACCTTGGGAAATTCTTCTTTATTCGATTCATCCAAAATCATTATTTTCGATAGCTCTTCAAAAAATAGCTTACGGTCGTGCCCCTGGAGATCGAGCTGCGAGATATCTTTTGCTGCTTCTCGACTCCATCTTCGAAGATCGACCATTATTCTTTCGAGCGTAGCACCTAACTTTGGAAGATTGTAAGGATCCCAAAGATTCAGTTTATAGAAATTAGCCAAACCAATGGGTTTTGGTTCTTCGCGAAATCTGCGTACCATCTCGAGCATCGTGTCGCGTTCCCCCTCACTTGATTCAATTTTCCTATTCTGGCTCTCATAAGTAGCTTCAACTCTCTCATTTTTACGCTTCATGAAAAGATCCACCTTAGCCATTTCATCCTTCAACTTTACATTTTCATCCTCCATTTTAAATTGTGGTCACAAATCTCAAATTGTGTTATTTTGTCGTTTTTGTTGATGAAAACAAATTGTTTTCGTAACTCCCCAAAATTTTCTTGAACAAAACATAAATGGGGAGCATATTTGGATAAGGAGCCTAGTGATCCTTTCGAATTTCGCCAGGCCGTGGACGGCAATGGGCAATATTCATCAAAGAAAGTCTTTGTCTAGTTACTTCATCATACTCGAATTGGCTAACAACATTCCAACAGAAATAAATCGGGAGATGAAAGGGATATTCATAAAGACTTCTTTCTCATGGGAGCAGTGGGAAAACGAGCCAAGGGAATTCCATAAAGATGGCGCCAGGCCTGATTCGGCCATCATGCAGCTACCATAAGTTGAATCTGCAAATGGCTATGGATCGATGGGTGTCGGGATACTCTTGACCGAGTGAGAGCTTTTACTGGTGCGACTGGACACGACTGCCAAACAAGATTAAAGCTCATCTAATTCTAAGAGTGGGGGTGGGGGAGAGGGCAGACAAAGAGAACTTTGAAAGAAGAGTTTGTGATCCACGTGATATACAAAGTCCCGAAAAAGTCTTGATTCCTTTCAATCCTTGGGTTCGGATGATGAGATGGAAAATACAATTTCCGCTGTAGGACCAAAGATGGGGAAGTTTTAGCTTGGAAGCTGTGAAGTGTGGAGAAGAGAAATGTGGACATACCGAGGTGTACGGGGTAGAAGAATGGGTGTTAGACTAGCTGACTCAGCGAAAGCCATTTCCTCACGGGTTCGCTGCATCCCTCCCTCTCTCTCTGATATCTTCAGTCACCATACAATGCTCATGCGGGCGAATGGAAATATGTCATCCGAACAAGTAAAATCAAAGGGTAAGAACTTGAAACGAACCCCTCGGAGAACTTCTGTATAAAGTTTGTGGGGCAAACATGTCTTGAATCTCCACATGTACCTAGTCATCTAATCGCCGTTTCTGATTGATGAGAAACCCATGTCAGATTTCCCCAGATTTTATGGGTTCGGATCCGCGAGGTACTGGTACTGCATCGTAGCGAGATGTTTTGATTGGAAAAGTTTGGCAGCTTGGCGTCGGTGGAACATACGGAGTATATGCCGAAGTGGCTAATCGCACTCAAATGTCCGTCTTGTTCATTACCACAAGTGTACTTCCGTTTTCCAAAATCTTTGATTAAGTTGGCTAGGAACATGAGGTCTATTTGCTATAAATATCAGAATCTCCCATGATGGGGAGAGGGCATCCTTCTACTCTGTACCTGCTTTTGCACCCGTTTCTTTCTGTACATTATCAGTCATGAAGTTTTTCTATTCTGCATTGGCTTTTGCGCCACAAGTTTTCGCTGCTCTCACTTACAAAGGAGTTGACTGGTCGTCCGTTACCGTTGAGGAGCAGACCGGTTACACTTACAAAAATACCGCTGGCACTACACAAGCTCTCGAGACTATCTTGGCTGCTTCAGGCGTCAACACTGTGAGACAAAGGATATGGGTTAACCCGTCAAATGGTCAATACAACTTGGCATACAACTTGGCCCTCGCCAAACGTGCTAAGGCTGCTGGATTGAAAATATACCTTGATTTACATTTCAGTGACACATGGGCCGATCCGAGTCATCAGGTAAACAACCCTCTCTTCTCATAGGCATTCTCTAACCAATTGATACTAACTTGCTCCTCACCAGAAAATCCCCTCCGGCTGGCCAACCGACACAGTCGGCAACCTCGCATGGGAAGTCTACAACTATACCCTCGCCGTCTCCGACGCCTTCGCCAGTGCCGGCATCTCCCCCTCCATAATCTCCATCGGCAACGAAATCCGCGCCGGGCTTCTCTGGCCCATCGGCGGAACCTCCTCCTACTACAACATCGCCACTCTCCTTCACTCCGCATCCGCCGGCATCAAAGACTCGACTCTGAGCACCAAACCCAAGATCATGATCCATCTCGACAACGGCTATTCCTGGTCCGAGCAACAATATTTCTACAAGACCGTGCTTGCACAAGGTCCCCTCCTAACCACCGATTTCGACATGATGGGCGTATCCTACTACCCGTTCTATACGTCCGCCGCCACGCTCGCTAGTCTCAAGACTTCTTTGACAAACATGGCTTCAACGTGGGGCAAACAACTCGTAGTCGCCGAGACCAATTGGCCATACGCGTGTCCATCTCCCGCATATGCCTTCCCATCCGACGCAACCTCGATTCCATTTAGTGCCGCGGGCCAAACAACATGGATTAAGGACGTCGCCGCCATTGTGGCGGGTGTCCAAGGCGGAGTTGGACTTTTCTACTGGGAGCCTGCTTGGATTAACAATGCGGCTTTGGGAAGCAGTTGTTCTGATAACCTGCTCATTGGCACTAATGGAGTTGCGAGATCTAGTTTGTCGGCTTTTGCGAGTATCTAATTTTTGGATCGTGAATTAGCGGTAGAAAAGGAGAGGAAGGAGGCAGATATCTAGTTATCTAGTTGTTGTATATACTTGAACTTTATTATTTGTACATAAAAACCTACCACATTATTGTTCTGCTGAAATGCATACCTCATTACAAATCATCAGTCTTCATCATATATTGTGAAGGGCGAGGCCGAATTCATCTATTCAATCATTACCAAAACAAATATGTATGTCATTAGAATAACCTCATAATCTTCCTATTTCCATTTCGCTGTAGATACACAAACATTCCGCAGTTGTGATCCAGGTATCCATACTCCAAACAGTCTTCGTAAAATACTTCGGATGGACCACAACAAAAAAACAATGTCTTTCAGTCATTCGCTTATGTTCATTGACCATAATTCACCAATCATCAATCATTTCTCATGAAGTTTCGATAAACACATTGAGATTTGTTCACCCAACAAGTCTAATTCCATGTGTGGAGCTTCTGTATCTTCGGAACCTGAGGACTTCAGTACTCTTTCTTGAGCAGTTTTCAAAGGGGCAAGGTATTCGCTCTCGACTTGTGTCATCATTCCAGGTGGTATGATATTTGCATATTGCTCTCCTGCGATGAAGAACAGGAAATTCAGCGCAGCCATGTGGACTGCAAATGATGCCATTAAATCATTAGTCAATTCTTCATCCGAATTATCAACAAGCGATGAAAGATTTGGGAAGATTTGGGATTTTGTCTCCAGTAGGGCAGAGTTGGTGGAGAAAAGATCTTGTGATCTCCTCTCATGGGCTGTAATTAACTCTTCCTTCAGCCAAGTAATAGCAGATGCTTTCAGAGCTATCGCGCTGATTTCATCCGGAGAACCCTGTAGCGTCTTTGAGATGAAAGTCAATCTCATCGCATCCAAGGGATGAGCGTGTAGGATGGCAGACGTGAGTTTATGTGTACAGTACCGCAGACCCGGAGAAGGATTTATGGCAGACCATAATGATAAAGCCCGTAAATGTGCCATAAAGTCATTGTCCTTGAATTCTCCAGACACAAATTTATTTGAATGTTCTAACCATAAACCAATCGCAACTACAGCATCAACGATGGCAATAAATGATCCATCTGCAGACTCGAAGAATCGAGCGACTAGTTTCGCATGATCAGGGAATATGGACATGACCGGCTCCGGTGTTTTCGTTTTGAACATGACCGATGAGAAAATGAGAGAGGTGAGGAGGAAGAGGCTGCCTTCTGGAGAGAGTGGAATTTCTTCGGCATGGTCAGGGAGATTCTCGAGGGGGTCCTGGATCTCGGCTTTTTCATGTTTGACTGGTGGAGTGGCATAAATCGTTTCGAAAAGCAGATTATAATCAGCGAGTCCCAGATCACGACAAAGCGCCTTGAATAGCTTAGCAATTGACCACTAAACATGGACCTTGGGGACTTACCACAAGCTGCCCAGCGACCGTATCACGAATCTGAAATAGAGGATCTTTCCGGAATGCTTCGCACAAACTTGTTCTGCCAGCTACCACTTTCTTGGGATCAAAAAGTTCCTGCAAACGCCCAGACCACTCTATTGGATGAAGACTTATGTAAAGATCGAGTACCTCAGCGACAAGTCCTTGCAGCAATTTGGTTTGCAGGGTTGATTCGTATGTATCTTCCTCCTGAGGTTCGGGATCGGGGGCTGCAGGTAACGATGAAGATGACTCTAAATCTGATCTCAAAACATTGGTGATACTAAGGCTGGACTTCCGGCAGGGAAGTGTCGGCCGTTTCTTACCCGAAACACTGTTAATAAATTTGATGACCGCAAGGACAGCTCGGTGCGATGGATAAAATGCATTCGTGATGGTTGAAATCGTCGTCGCAAGGAAGCGCGAAGGATGTTTTGTTTTGATTCGAGGGTGAATAATCGAAAGCAGAGAGAGAAGAAGGCAGAATCGATCAATGTCATTTGGCTCCGTTGGTGTTATTTCCTCCCCGGCTATAAGATCATTGTTTGTCCAGTCGTCTTCCATCCCATCGAGATCAAGCTGCGATAATGCCTCCAAAACACCAATTATAACTTCTCGTGGATTTGCGAGACGTGCAATAGTGATCAGACAGGATTCCGATCCAGGTACTTGAAGGAGTGTAGGCATAAGATTCCAGCCCATCAAATTTGCCAGTCCATGGTCTTGTAGAACATCATTCAGAGCTGACAGAAGCTTAGAACGAAGCTCTGGTGGGGGGGCCCTTTCAATGAGTAGTTCAATGACGAGATCTAGGTACAAAGGATAATCGCCGATAGGTGGTGCCTTTTCTTTGATATCAATAACTGGATCAGGGCCTGTCTCCATGGTATCCTGATGTAATATCTCGAGGGGGGGTTGAGGGTTGATGGTTGATGTGACCTAGAATTCAAGACGGAGGGGAGATCAGACGGAAGAAGATGATTGGGCCCATTTGGCAGAATCCTTCAAAGGCGGTGTAGTGCACATGCAAATTCTAAATGCTAGCCATTGACCAGAAGACTACTCCCCGATTCTTGAAGATATACGTAGTAGACTACGGTACAAGAACGCCCAGCTTGAACTTATTGTTCAAATTGATTCGCTGAAAATACAGACTTAGAAAGTGGACTCGTAGAGGCTTGAAGCATCCTTCATGAATTTTGTTAAGTGGCAGACGACCATGCTACCCCAAGTGGGCTGTGTGCTGTTGACATCCAAATCCAGCATGCGAGACAGGCTGCCTTGCCATTAATGACAGATAATTTGTTACTATGTAGGGCCCTTTGAAACATACAGTGCATTTGCCCTCATATCTTCCACTCGTTTGTTGTCAAATACGCGCCGATGCAGGGGTCGGGCACCCCTGAAGAGTTTCCTTGTTCATACATATACCCACATGTAGAGCTGAGCAATCGATCAGTTCTTTAAGTATGGATAGCGGCACTTTGAATATCTTGCTATCGTTCTGCTTGTGGTGTGTTTCTGCTTTGTGGTATACTCTTCTTGAACATTTATTATGCCTTTCCTTGTGCCCCTATTGTTTTCAGAGCTACAATCTGGCAGATAATCTGTTACCATGGCCGCCTTTGGCTGGTCGGTTGGCGACTTGGTATCGGCATTATCTGTGGTCTTGAAGGTACATGAAGCACTCAAAGATGCAGGGGGGGCAGCGGATAGCTATCAAGAATCTATATCATTTCTGGAGAGTTTGAGTTTAACATTGAGCATGCTAGTGAGCTTCTATGAAGCGAACTTGTGCAAGGATGATCTTGCAGGTGTTCAGTCTCAGATTGAGCTGATCAAAAGTCCCATCGACGCATTCACAAAAAGGGTAAAAGACAAGTTCGAAAGTGGTCTTGGCATACGCCCGGAGACTGGCTTTCGTGCCAAGCTTAAGGGACATTCGAGAAAGGTACAATGGGCTTTATCGACGGATAAGGAGTGTAGAAATCTCAGTAGCAAAATCTCGGCTCCACTGGCTGCCGTTCAGATGAGTATTAGCCTGCATACCATGTGCGTCCATTACATCTGGGGAATCTTTGCAATATCTAATCCGCCTCAGTGCAGTTGTTTCCGCTATCCCTGGGCATGTCGCTACTGACATTGAGAGAATGATAACCTCTACAATTCCTACATTATTCGAGAACTCCATGCTTCCATTAAAGGATCTCGCATATGAAACCTATTTGAATCAGATCGCCCATAGTACCACAATTGAACGAAATCTGACATCACTACCCGAGGCTGTGGCTAGTAGAATTGGACCAGCTTTTGAAAGGATACGTGAAGGCGACGCCCAGCTTTCTCGAAAATCCGAGGAAAATTGCTATGCATTGATGGGTCGTATCGAACGAATGGAAGGACGCTTAATGCAAGGACTTGAAGCGGTTCCTTCGCATATCTTTGCAGTTTCTAGCACACATAAACATCAGCTAGGTGGGTCATCAGCAGATGAAAATCATATGCTTCCAACCTTAGCCAGCATGGGTCGAGCTCGGATACAAGAATCCCCTTTTACCGATATTCCGCAGCCCAGCAAGCAGTCACAGCCATTTCACATGCTTCTGCACGATATCAACAATATCACGAAGGATACTTCTAGTGAGAATGGACTTGAGCACGCCCGCCAGATCGATTTGCTCACAAATACCGAGTTCGAGGCTCCTAAGAGAGCAATGGGTCAACCAGATTTCATCCAACCCAACTATCGAAATGAGGCAGTTGTGCGAGTTCCACAGGGTGCGTGGATCGAAGCCGGCCAACATTTTCAGCTATTGTTTGTTGACCAAACCTATCTACTTCATTTGAAGCGCACTAATAGTGTTTACATGCAGCATCAGACTTCTGTTACGAGGGTTTTACGATCTTTTTATCCAGCTATGGTATGTATGCTATTCAGTGGGCGAGGTGAGCTTTTGCTGACTATTGAAAGGCCACTGTTTACGTCTCTATTCTTGCAGCTAAGAGTAATGCAGAAGTGCATCATCCGTTTTCCTAGCATTCTTTCCAAAGATGACATCACCTTTATTGATGCTCTTGGACGTTCCAGAAAGCTTCCTTATACTGTGTATGGAAATTGGGAAGTAAGTAGAACTTCCTCGAATTGCATGTGTCGCTGACCTGGTTTAGACTTTCAACAGATTTTTACGAACACATTATGAGAAAGTCCCGGGAGAAACTCATGTTCTCGAGAACAACTATCACATCACACGCCAGGATGGTAATATAATATCAGATCATCAATGGCAGGAAGAAGCAGTGCCGAATGCTACAATTTCTATGGCCGTATCATTAAATATCGGCGTTTCCGGCTCTCGCTGTCCAAAATGCCATTCTGAAATATCTCAGCAGGGGCGTTGCTTGGTCCAGAAGTTTTTCTGGTAGGTTTGTCGCTTTTAAACGGCCTTTATGTTGACTAACCGCATCTTGAAGTCCGAATTCCGATTGCTTGCTTGAATTCTTTTTCCACCATTCATCTGATCGGCAGAGCCAGCCACAGTTTCCAGTTTGGCTTGAAGTTGCAGGTTCAATTAAAAGAGTAGAATACTCCAATATGAGAAGAAAGGTAAACACATTAACATTGAGTGACAGCCCAATCAAACATCCGTACCTCTCGTCAGATGGGCCGGAGCCATATCAGCATTTGGTTCGCGCTGAAAACATCGAAAGACGTGCGAAAGACTTGGATTTTAAACAAAATTACACGAAAATATTGGCATTGCGGAAAAAAGAAATTGCTGACCTCGAGCACTATTTCAAACGCGTTTACATATTCGCCAATCCGTGGCATCCCTGCAGATTATGTGGTTTCAGGGACTACAAATACCCGGACGACGTGGAGCGACATATGCTTATTCATCACTCACGCATCTATGGATGTATCTTTGATTTCGCGGGATGCGAGAAAGCCTTCGCCGATAAGGCACAGTGGAAATGCCACATCAACTCTCAGCATCTGAATTGGGTTTGTGATATAGAGGAGTGTCCAAACGAGAAGATACACCCAATGAACCACTACCACCGCGATTTTTTCTTTTTTGATAGGAAGCAGAAAGCAGTGAGGTTACGGATGATGAGGGATAGGGCTTTGGAACTACTAAGGGTTTCTATGCGAGAAAGAAAGGAACCGCCACTAAAGTTGTGCTGTTCTTTGGAAACGTGTAGCGAGACGTTTGAGGGTCTCGGTTGTTGGGCTGATTTGATGGAACATGTTGCTAAGCATGTGAAGGATGATGCCGTGGTTATCGCCGAGTGGTATTGTGGAAAGTTGCAGATCCACTATGATAGGGATGAATTGTTTCTTGACTGGGCTTTGAGTTCAGGAATCGTGAAGAGAGATGGGAAAGGATATAAATTGAGAAGGGTTAGCTAAGGCCAAACAAAGGCGCAAGATTTAATCTTCCGCGGGGGTGGGCTTTTCAACCTCGGGATTTGGAGCAATGAAACGTGATACTCTGGAGTAGACATGTGCTCTGTGAAACGATTCATTATAAATCAGTACAACAAAGTTAAACTTTCTTCTCGACCGTTCCAGTATGTGAATCGCACCTTTTTGAACATAGACTTCCATGTTGAAATTTGTCAGGTGATACTTTCTCCCGTCCTCTTCCATAGAAGTTTCACAGGCTGCAGTCCTCCATCAGGCATTACCCGAGAAGCTGATGATTATCTAGTAATCTACAGTAGTGCTGCTCTAACTCCAGTCAGTTTGCCTCCAGCTACCAAGCTTCCCTTCGCGTTGTTAGTTGATGCCAGACGAAATCTTCGGTTAGTGTGGATGAATCTTTACCCATACCGTAGATTTGTCTATCATAGTCTCCTCCATCGCCGGCACAGTTGATCACCGCTTCAGGTAGCTTTCGTCGTCGCAAATACATTCCCAGTGCATTTAGTCAATGACCATTATACCTCAGTCCTTGAGGGATATTGAATGATCTCACAGCTACAATCGCTATCGAGTATCTAGCCGTAAATGCGGAGCAAGAAGCAGCAAGTTATCAGCGAAATTCGATCGGAGAGTGAATCAACCAAAGAGAGATAGATACACACATATTAGATAAATAAGTTAGATAAATTAGATAAAATAGATAGATAGTGGTGTCATCAGCAAGTACTATGAAAGAGAAGTTATTTTAGAGAAGAAGTTATAGTGGTCATTCAATATATCACGAGACGTGAAATTCCGCACGACCAAAAACCCTCAACCGCCGACCAATAATCTCAAGATCTACGACCAGGAAACTCTCCAGTCTACTTTTTACTTTCCTCTTCCTCCCCTCCCCTCTTCTTTAACCATCCAAGCCTCCAAGCCAACAAGCACCCCCGTCCTAATACTTTTTGATGCCTCCTCCTCTGTTCTTCCCGCAAGATAAATACCAATCAGTCTCTGCATTCCTGGATGAGTTCTCCTCTATGCTTATGAATGATATCGCGATGGGAAATGAAAGAACATAGGAGTGTAGTTATTTATTGGAAGGATCAGAAGGTTTGGTGGTGATTATGATTCGCAATTGCATTTTGTGGGAAATAGGGGCTAGGCTTGGCTACAGGTGTTTGGGTTGTTGATGAGTGAGGCTTAGGGGTTGGGAGAGTTGGGTTTGAGGAGATGTAAGATCAAGCTTTGGGAGAGGGGTAAGACGTGAAGGATGCTTAAGCTAGGGGGGTGGAGGTTCTCGTCAGTGAGTGATATTAGATGGGACAGAATAGTGTTTTAATTGGAGAAGCAGTTTCCATATTTCGCGGGAGATTGAAGTACTTGACTAAAATTTCGTAAAGATATATATCATAAGTGCTATATGATTGTTAGAAAGTCACGTGTGTATTTACTAGAAGGGTCTAGCTTTACCTAATAGGGCTTAGTACTATCCATTAAGTATAACCCATTCATATTGTAGAGCTTTCTCCAAGCTCTCTACAACTCAATAATAATGCTTAAGATCTATTCACAACAATGATATAGCCTATTTTATCAAGATCTAGCTTATAATGATTGAATAAATCTCCCCCCAACGACAAAGACCATATTCCCGGATTGACCTTCATCCCAGCACCTACGTTAATTTTGCTCGCCACCGACCATCGATCACCATGTTATTTCAATGATTAGCTCAATCCAACTCCATGACCCCCGAACTTTCCCTCTTAACCTTCTTTGCCAACCTACCATTACTTTCCATGTCATCCGCCTCAGACTTTACCAACCCGTTCATCCGATGTGGAGGATTGGCACCATATAATTCACCTTCTTTATCCATGCCAAAGGAATTACTACAACCACCACCCATTTTTCCTCTAGCGCCCAAGCTCAAAGTCGGACTCCTGCCTCGCTTGATTCCCGCTCGATGTCCCAAAGGCGCACCTGAACCCTATTCTTTGAGTCTCGCTACCTCTTCACCAAATCATCTATCTTAACACGTAGTTCCTATTTTTCAGTAAGCTCTTTATTTTGTTGAGCGATTGCTCTGTCTGCCGGACCATTTGCTTCTCGATGTTTTTCTTTTAGCTTTTCAACTTCATATTGAAGCCTTCAGATGTGATGATGATGTAGTTCATTGATATAGGCCTGGACCGTCTTGGGTTTGAAGCTCATCGAGATTCCGCTCCAAGATTTTTTTTTCGGACTAAATGGTGGCAATTTGAGCCTCAAGCTCTTTCTTTTGAGATAGGATTGTAACGATTTTTGCGGTAAGTTCTTGTTCCTTGACCGAGGCCAACTCTAATTGGCTATTCAGAGAGATGTTATTAGCTTTAAGTTCATTCATTTCGGCCAACGTGTTAGCCATATGCAACTTCAATTTCCCATTCTGCTGACTCATATCTCTGTATTCCAAATCGCAAATCTTGAAAGCCTTCTGGGTGAGTTCGAGCTCAGATCGTACCTCTTGAAGGTCTCGAGCTACCCCACGCTCTTCTTTTCTATTTTTCAAGTCACGTCCGACCGCCAGAAGGCTAGCTGGACCTACTTGTACCTCTACATCTATTTGCAGAACCTGAGAATGGTGCTATGGGGAAAACCTGGCGGTTGATGAGGTCATTGTTGGGCTATCATCACCGCGATCGAGAGAGTCTCTAGGGCTAGGGTAGTTTGTTTTGTGACTGCAGGTACTTTCTTGATGTAGTGTAACACAGCATTTTAGTACCATATTATGGAGCCTAAATAATTTCCCGGCTTCATTGTCTTTCCAAGAGACACAGATTTCTCCCTTGTTGGGGCCTGGACGGGCTTGAATCGCACGTAACATATTCTTGAGACATTCGCCAACCTGTAATGGCAAGGAATTCGAGCGCTGACCATCTAGAGATTTTTTACCAGCCCCTCCTCTATCTAGCTCTTGTAGTACCTGGCTGCATATATCGATGATAATATGATCGCAAGAAAAGACCTCGATCGGGCTATCATCACCGGGATGTCGCATGTGTGAAAGAATGCAGTCTTTATTGTTTTCCGCATGGCTCTTCTCAAAATACATCCACTTGTCGTGGAGAAGTAGCTGGGAGTGGCCCATATCTAGGTACAAATCAAGCCCGACGTCACCGGCTTTCTTGAACACTAATTTGAAAATCTTTGTTCGCGTATCCAAAGCTAAAGCAGCACTAAGAGTTCGAATCACACTGGAGCAATATAGAGTGGGTAGTGCGGCGGCGATCTCAGCGTCGCGCATTATTTATTTCCTGTATTCCAATGGCGTTGGGGCAAGGTTGTGCTTTCTCAATGGTTTCCATATTTTTCCTGGTAGAAGAACCGCCTTTTTCTTTAGCGATAATCCGATAATTGCAGCATCCTATAATTCTACTGGTCAGTGTATTGGAGATGTTTCAAAGCTTTTGCATCCTCGTACATTATCACCATTTTATGATCCGTGGCCAAATGTCTTCTTTTGTGGATCCTGTTCTAGGAGTCTCTTCCAGATGGCTTCGGTCATGGTTTTAGTCATTAGACTACATATATTACTAACATCCCACCATTCACTCTCTGTATCCAAAAATATGGCAATAGAAGTTCCTTCAGGTAAACTTTACCCTTGAAATCTTGCTGCAAAATTAGAGTGCCAAATCGTGTGTAGATGGCTTCCTTAGGGCGGTCGAAATCAAGGCAGACTTTGAGCCACGCCATCACCTCGGCTTCCGAGATCGATTTTGATATCTTTCCATAAATATTCCCCATTTTGACAGAGACATCTTCCCATGGATTTGCGACTCTGAACTGGGATGCGTCTAGGTATTGTGAGTTTAGCTCTTGCTGAGACGGCTTTCTCTTGACTTTGCTCAGAAAGCACCATAGTGTTTTCTTTTCCCTCTTGCCCTAACAAAATTTCTAGTAAAACCCCGATGTCGTGAACTTAGCTTGATGGCCATGTCTTATCATCAGTAATGCAGCAGGCTTGAAGCATTCGCCGTGAGTCCCGGCCATGCCATCGTTCATATCTTTGCTTGTATCATCCATGCTAGAACTTGCCGAGGTAGATCACTACCATAATTACAAAGCTCCAGCATTCCCCTCTTTCTGTGAAAAGCCAAAAACCCAAGTATTTTCGTTAAACTGTGATTCTAAACTCATTGGTTAAGTCTTTGCGCACATAAACCAGCTCCTCGCGAGACAATTTGGAGGCTAGGATCGTTGCATCCATCCTGTTACCATGACAATAATTAGTGCTCGAGTTGAAAGTAGGGCAGAGCGAAGACAGGAATATAGATGACATAACAGTTTTGGCCGAATTCCCGAAATGCATTTGCCTTTGTCCAATCCCTCACATATTTTGAAGATATACCTAAGCGTTATTGACATGGTTTTAGTGCGGTGTGGTCATCATTCTTATCGAGGAGACCGAGACCTTCCTCATCTGAGCCCTCGTAATCATCCATATCCAAAACAAACATCTCCCAGCCTTGTTGGTGGAGGCTGAAATTTGGGGTAAATGTTTGTAGAATATCAATAAAAACTCCGTCTACAAATCCGCCTCAAAGGTGCAATGTAGCAAATTGGAATGTATATCTAAGAATAAGAGATAGGAGATGGACGAGAATCTTTGAGAGTGAGAGGAGCAAAATTAAAGAAGATTGTGTGTAGTAAAAAGCGATAAGGATCAAGAAGTTTGTAAATCGGGTACCGGTACTTGCTTCTTCCAGGTTGCCAATTTGGGAAAGGGGGGTAGACGAGAGAGAAAAAAGTAATCTACAGATCTCACAAACTGCAAAATGAAGCAAATCAACCCACTGAAAGCGATACTGAAAGTGAGAAGAAGTGTTTTTAAAGTAAATAATTTCAGGTGCTTGAGCTCTGCGAGAATCCGAACGGAGTCAACAAACGGAGTAGATAGCTGGACAGCTTGGACGCGGAAACGTAATGATAACTTCTTAGATGAAGAGTACTTTCTCTTCGTTGATATTTATAGGAAGTTGGATCAAAGAAGTGAAAGGAAACTGACGTTTTCAAGACGACAGAGCTTTTTGCACTAGCGGATAAGCCGTGCTTCAGTCCTTCCTAGTTCATCTCGTCATAAGGGGAAATGGTAGGTGAGGCCATGAATACGAGTAAGCATTTGCCGAAGATAAATTCAACATCAAGAAGTAGAGACACGTACAAGGAAAGAGATTTGATCATAATTATATCCATTTTCAAACACCGCACATGCAAAGGTTTTCTATTCTACAACAACAACCAAGCCACGGATCCCAAAATCGAGAAACCCATCACAGAATATCTCAACACCATTCCCGTTGCTGCATTATTAGTTGCTGCAGCGCTAGCACTTGTACTCGTGCTCGTAGAACCTCCAGAGCTACTTGCAGTTGAATTTGAAGAACTCGGAGTGGCTAGTGCTGCCGCCTGACTGTGAAGCAGTCCTTGCACATAATTGAGAGCATCGATTTGCTCTCCGACCCCGGTAGAAATACTTTTGCCATTACCACTCCAATCTAAAGCACATCCATTATCACCGCAAGTCTTGGCAGCTGCTTGGGCTGTGCTGGTAAGTTGTGTAGTGATGATGCTGTTGGTGTATGGAGCGACTTGAGTGGTATCGACGAGCCATTTTCCAAGTATACCTTTGAAGGCGCGTTGGTCGATGTTGCAGGCGTTCTTGGATTCGCAGGCAGTTTCAGTGGCGATTCCGGATGGGAAGAATACGGAGATGGTTCTGTTTAAGAGACCGTCGAGGGACTTCTTCCATTGACTATCTCCATTGGTGTGATTATACATGTATGCAGCGCCAGCGATGAATGTACCTGCATTCTCCGAGAATTGAGATTTGCCAACCGCCGAACAGTTTTTAGTAACATCCGTACCGTCGAAGACGTTGAAATTCTCATCAATGAGGCCCGTCGTTTTGGTCCAATTCCATACTTTGGTTGCCCAGTCGGAATAAGTGCTATTGCCGGTGTAGACAGCAAGGCGGGCCGCGAGTTGGAAAAAATTTCCATTTGATATGCTATTCTTGTAGGTGTAACCGGCGTTCATAGTAAATATTTGCCAGCGGATACCTCCATTACAGGTATTTTCATCCCAACGAAGGATTTGTTCATTGAATACATTATCGGCAAGATTGAGCCAGGTAACGTTCTGAACTTCTCCCAGTCGTGCCTCTGCCGCTGACATGGCTGCAAGAGCCCAAGTTGATTGATCATCATTAGTCAAAAAGTTTGTCTGATTTTCTGGCATAAAGCTGCTGTCGATTCCTTGTTGATAGACCAAACCCTGGGTCACGATTCCATTGTATTGAGAATCTCCGGTCAGTCGCCAGTATTGAATCAAGGTGTCGAACATGGCTCCGCTTTCCCACCAGTAATATGGGGCATTCAAAATACCGATTGTATTTCCGGGAGTTTGAGACTGGTTGTAAAGACCGACTAAATCTCTTGCGATTGTGCTAGCTGCTAATCTGATTGAATCTATACATTGGGATGGTATCAGCCTCGTTCAATATAGATGTCTCTCATCGCTCATAACTCACCAACGCTAGTGACATCTAAATCAATGCACTGAATAGGAACTACGGAAACTGCCGCAAAGGCAACGAGTAACTTGCTTGAAATCATTTCTGATATGACGAAAGTAAACAGTGCAAGTATGAAGATGTTTTATCAATGTGTTGCATCTTCCACGGCGACGGCGAAGATATATGAGGGACTGGCCCTGGAAGTAACAGGGGTAGCATGTTTGACGTACTTTGTACAATTCCATAGCAAAAGGTGAGATTTAGCAGCGCTTAGATCACTTGATAAATTAATTAATACGAGATCATAGCCCAATAAGTTTAAGCTTAAGGAGGTTCCGCAGTTAGTCATCCCAAGCGAGTGCGATTCTGCTTAGTGAAATAAATGGGGCTTAGCATAGTAGGTTAGGTAGGCTTATTCGGCTTAAATTACCGAGTGAGTTGTCCTTGTCTCGACTTTCATCATTCTCGTGTATGCTAGACCATGTCATCATGTGATTGAGCCGCTCATGACGATGGGATACATCTGGATACAAGGAGAGCATGATGTGTTGAACTTGACGTCGGGCCAACAATAAGTGCTCACGTGATAGCTGTATCACATTTTCACAGGGTAACGCGAACTCGAGAAAGGGGGTAGGAGACACTAGACTCCTATTAGAAACAAGGCCGTCTTAGCAGAGAAGGTACATGAAAGGAATGACAGCGAAAATAAGCCAGCTACTTCCGAGCCAAGACTATTCAAGCTAGAGCCCATGTGGCTCATCCTACATCCTACACCCTCAGATACGAAGAAAAGACAAAAGACGCTTGCAGGACTGTCGGTGCGTCGAAAGTCAGTAAGCCTTGTGAAGGATCATATTGTGGAGATTTGCTGCGGTTCCGATGATAGATTTGACTGTATTAGGTCAATGATTGTGCCTCCTAAGCCTTGGGGAGTTTTGGTGCGTAAATAAAAGTGGATTTGAGGTCAAAAAATCAACGACGCGAGCAAACCGATAAATTCAGCTGCTGACTAATGTTTTCTAGACTGACCTGACCTCTCAGGGAGAGGAAGCCAATGTCAAACATCCTTCTATATCAAATATATGATCGTCCCAAGTTTTCTTTTTAAATATACATCATTCATTGGATTCCTCAATAATATTGACGAGAAATACCGTACTCACTTATCAAGTGATCCGGCTCGCAGGCACAAGTCTCGGATTTGCTTTTGCTTTGGCCAATTATAAGTATCAACCATAGCTTCAGCTGATTCGGAATGTTCAAGCCGACATACAGTCGTGCAATAGAAATCATCTCAACATCAAGCTACAAAGTCCGTTTGCGAGATTCCACGAATGATGCAACTCGGTGTGAAAGCCTTGAATGTTGTGAATGCAGCTTGCCGCGACAATCTAAGCCCGCAATCGGATTTCGAAAGCATATGACCCCCCCCGAGACCAGTGGCGTACCAAACTTCTTGCTTATTCAAGCGCGACAGATGCTGTACCCCGAGCATTTAAGCCCCTTTTTGCTTTTTTCGGTTCCGCAGCCTATCCGATTGGAGAAATCCTCCCCAGACAATTTTAAGAGAAACGGAAAATTTGACTCATTTAGCACCCTGGCAAGGCATGCAATTCTACTACCACACCTTTTAGTGTGCCATCGATTGCGCCCTTGTCACCCTTTTGCCACCTTGGTCTTTCTTGTATCACTTCCTTCCTGATGTAACTCGGATATCTTTCGAATGTCTTGCTGCTACGGTCGGTCATCTTCTTTATGGTATTATCACATCACCCACAGCTCCCCCCTTGAATTTCATCTCTTCTTTCAACAGCCATTAATCACAGTCAAGGTATTTTCTTGCATTGATAAGCTTCATCGAGATCCCCCTGGACCCCGAGCAAAATTTGAGCGTTGGAACTGGTGAACCAGCCGGCATCTCTTTGCATCTCTTTCTTCCAATACTGCCAAAGCCGAGGAAATTTCCTTCAGAGTTCGGAGGCAACGGCCAGGCAGAAAAGTTGAGGGATTGCCTATACATAACACTACGCTTTTGCTGAATCCGTCGACGTAGTGTACAAACCCAGTCTCTTAGGCAATATATACGAAATGAAGCGATATGCACGACAAAAATATAAGATGCTTTTTCTTCCCTCCATTTGAACAAAGCTCATCCATCATAATATCAAGCTAGCCCCAAGAGCCTCCGTACTTCCTTACAGCGGCCCGACCCGAATGGAAAACCAGGAACTCGGCACTGTCCTTGGTCTTCCACATCGACATCAAACATCAACAATTAGAAAATCACAGATGCGCATTTTTACCTGCAAACTTATCGTTCCAGCCAAAATGCAATTTCAGAAATTCATACATTTTCAACCATCAATCCACTATTCAATACCCAAAATGACAAATCCTCCATCTAAAACGGTGACTTCTCAAATCCCTCTTCCGCCTCCACATAAGCATCATACCCATACAACCACTTCTGGGCACCCCCAAAATCCTGCCATCTACTCGGAAAACCGCCTTTATCCGTCGGTCCCGCCAATAAAATTTCATCTCTCTTCACCTGTTCCTCTCCCTCCACCATATGAAAACTTTCTCTCTGTCCCCACGTTTCCCTCGCTATACCTTCTCCTCTCCCCTTTCTCAATTTCTCATATATCTTCGCCGCTTTCTTCAATTGTTCATTTTTCATCTCCACATTTACTTTACCCAGTAGATATCCCATGACCGCTCCATCTTCCAGACTGGAATTAGCGCCTTGGGCGAGATAGGGAAGCATAGGATGACAAGCATCACCTGCCATCCAAAAGTTTCCTTTTTCGCTAGTCCAGCGTTCGAGAGGTTCGAGGTGCATTAACCGCCATTTGGCCACTTCCTTGACTTGTTCTAAGAATGCTCTAAGGATGGGATCCCAGCCCTCGAATAATTCTTTCATTTCTT
Organism: Sclerotinia glacialis; assembly: GCA_002162575.1. Classification (NCBI taxonomy): domain Eukaryota; kingdom Fungi; phylum Ascomycota; class Leotiomycetes; order Helotiales; family Sclerotiniaceae; genus Sclerotinia; species Sclerotinia glacialis. The sequence continues at coordinate 311,733 of NGKH01000019.1, forward strand.
CCAGATCTCCGGTTGAGCGTGAAAGTCCGGGTGGGAGGTTATCGGGACAGAGTAGGACAATGTTAAATAGATCGCCTCCGCGCATGGTGTATGATACCACGTGTGTATCTGGACCTGCCCAGAAGTTGACAGAGTGTGAATCGATGAATGCAGTGAGTTTCTCTGCATCCGGACCGCTCAATGTAGATTTATCAATGACAATTCTATACGCGAGATCTCCGGTTGGATTTGGCGGACATGAATGGCCCAGGAATTGTGATCTAGTAGCTGAATAGATCCCATCTGTGCAGAGTATAACGTCTCCATCTACAGTTTTTCCTCCCTCTAATGTTATGATTGTATTTTCGAAATCGACACTCACGACTCTTGATGATAAACGAATAATGACGCCTAACTCATCGCATTTAGCGCATAGTGCACGCTGTAAATCTACTCGATGCATTCCCCAAAAAGGAGCACCATATCTTTCATTAATCCTTTCTTGAAAATCGGAAGAATGTGCTAAGCGTTTCGTTCCATCAAATCGCCATACCGAGAGAGTTTTAGGAAACGTAGCTTTTGGTGCGAGATCATGGTATATTCCCCATTTCTTGAAGAGCCGTGATGCGTTAGGTGTAATTTGTAGTCCTGCCTACCAAATCAATTAGCACAGTTATACAGAGTAATATCCCAAGATTTGAAGTTTGTCTCTTACCCCGACTTCCGCCAATTCCGAGACGGTTTCCAGAATCGTCACTTCATGTGATGGGTTTGCAAGTTTTGTAGAAAGTGCCGCTGCTAGACCGGCTAACCCTGCTCCAACCACCAAGACACGGAGAGGCATTTTGGTTTCTGTAGAATTTGTTCTACTTGACAATGAGAAACTTTGTAGTTTCGTATTCTTCGAGGTAAATTTTTATGCCTATTCTTGTGTGACGTTTGCCCCGCAATTGCTCAATTCTTGAAGGACGAGTTCCGAAAAAGATTTACTTCTTAATACAGAAACGGTCAGAAGCAAGGAAAGAAATGAGACTGAGGTAAAGGAGAGTAGAAACCAGATAAGAATATATATATATATACACGAACGTATTAAATAAAAACAATAAAGTACAATTACGACGGGCATGAGAAGAGCATGTGGTTATGTGGACGAAAAAGTGGACGGCGCTTGAGATTGACGGCGGGGTGAACGAGCTAAATTGTGGGGATGCGGGGATTCCATCCCACCGCTTGGCTGGGTTTTGACACCGTCTCGGGATGACACGGCAAAATCAGGACGGAGAAGGGAGTTTATAACATTCGGCCTTCGCTTGTTTGCATAGAATCCGAGAGCGAATTGGCTGTCATTGGCTATATTCCTTTTACTATGGCGTAGGACTTTCTTCAAAGGTACCAAGATCTGGACGAGACATTCCCTGTGTATTGTGGTTTCCAGAAGAAGTGGCCGGTATAGTTGATGCGTAATTATTCATTGGTATATACCTAGAATCATCGTGAAAAGATGAATGCCCCTGTACACCAATTTTGATAAAACCGCCAACGCCGGAGCTATGCTATGCAAAATATGTTCAGTTCATCATCCCTCAATACGTCAGGGGTCGCTTGTTTTCCTTCCGTACTCTCCTCTCCCCGCTTCCCTATCCTCTCTTCCGGCCCATTAAAATATCTTCTCCCAATCAGGAGTAACGATAAACTTCCCCATGACTTTTCCTAATCCAGTGGCAACACCTTCTGGTGCCTCACCTTTAGGATCCTCAGCAAGAACAATTTGACTCAAGAAAGCAGCTGGAACGCCACGGCCTACTGCCATACTTGTGCCACCCCAATCTAATTCCACCTTGCCACTCTTCCTTACGACTAATTTACCAATATATCCTTGTTCGCTAACTAATGCCTTATTTTCTTGCGCAACGTTGGGTTCGGTCTTGATAATGACTTCTTCGGATTCCTTCTTGATTCCTTTTTCTTTATCATCGGTAAGATCAATTTGATCAGAGGAGTGGGTCACAACAACATCTTCCAAATTCTCAACTTGAGGATTAAATAACCGAGGAAGAACAGGGGGAAATTGGAATAGATAGATTCGACCATCTGCATGATTAGCTTCTGGTTGAGATTCACCTTGTTCTTGTTCGCCGTCCATTTTAACATCTCCATCCACATCGACAGCCTTGCCTTTTCCTTTATCCTTGGGTGTTTCATCCACATTTCCTCTCAATAGACGAAGTTCCTCAGCAAGTATGTCCACATCCTCAAGATAACGTTCATATTCGAATTTATCCTCTTCAGTCTGTATGACTGGAACTTTATCCTTCTTTCTGCTAGGTCGTAAGACTTTAGATTGTTGTGGGGAGTCAAGCTCCTTTTTAATACGCTTCTTCTCTTCAGGGGAAGATGGTGCTTTGAATTCTGGGAATTTTGACATGGTCGGAGATTCGAGATCAGGTTCGTCTTTTGCCCTTGGCTCCTTGGCGGTTGTCGCTCCATCCATAGTCATCTCGACATCTTCCCCAGGTTGATTACCATCTGCTTCATCCGCTTGCTTCTTTGCTGCCTCTGCAAGATCTGGATCACTAACCATCATGTTGGAACGTTCCTTGTGTTCTTCACGCTTGATTCGGATCGGTGCGAGGGACCGCGATTTGTGACCACCTTTTCCTCCTCTGCCAGAGCCAACCATATCGTCATCGTCATCATCCTCTACTAAACTGATCATTTCAATATTGACTTTCCTGACTTGCCCATCACCTTCATCGGGATATTCCGGATCGAAAGTAGAGGAGTTTTCTGCAGATAGCACATTTACTCCTCCTCCATTTCCTGACCCAGAGCCTCCAGCACCTCCTCCTCCACCACCCCCACCTCCCCCTCCCCCT
>NGKH01000019.1:314700-367899 GCA_002162575.1 Sclerotinia glacialis
CCTCCTCCTCCTCCACTACCTCTTGTATTTGCAATGGCAAACCCATCCATACCACCCTTTCTGTCTGTAAAATCGACATTAGCAAAGTTAACAGTTGATCAGCAATTGACTTACCCATTGCAGCCGGCGCAACACTGAAAATACCAGTAGCACTCGAAACTGGAGCTCCTCTTCCCGCCCCACGATTTTGACCCATTGCATCCCCTCTACCTCTTCCAGTCTGTCCTCGTCCTCGTTGAGATCTACGTGCTTCTTTTTCTGCTTGTGCTTGATTTGCCGCTTTTCGATCCCTCTCCTCTTGCTCTAACCTATCTCTGTCTGCTTGATCTCTTCTAATATTCTTAGGCTTGAATCTAGCCCTTCCGGTTGATTCTCCTCGTGCCCTGATAGTTGCCCCACCACGTCCCCTGATGGTCGCACTCTCGGCTAGTTTTTTCGCAGGGACAGTGACGGGTGTTTGTTCAGGTGCTTCGGCAGGTATCATAGCAGGTGAGGTATTTGGATCGAATGCGTCATCGCTGGGTTCGACTTTTGGGGTAATGGTGCCGGTAGATTGTGTCATTTGTGCCATGGGTGCAATTGGGGCAATTGGCGCAGGCGATTGACTGGGTTGGGAAGTATTTTCAGGAACGCCTCTAAGTTCTGGTGTTTCAATAGCCTCGATAGCAATTCCTCTTCCCCTTCCTCGTCCTCTACCTCGAGGTCTACCCCGCGAGGTAGCTCCTCTCTCTGCTTTTGGAGGCATCCTTTATCGCTTTATTGATCCGAATGAAAAATGTTGAAAAGAAGTAATGTCACCGCATTGGATGTAATAGATGTATGAGGAAATATTTTTGAGATTAATGAAGTAGGTTTGAAGAGAACTCGAACCAAATTTTATGTTTTGCGACAAATATTTTGAAAGAGCTTCAAAAGTTCAAAGGTTGGTGGGGCTCGATATTTTTTTAGTGCAATGACATGACGCACGGACTATTGATGTATATTTACATAATTTAAGCTTAGTCAGGAACCAGTTTGATATGATAGGAACATACTCCGTATATATCAGGAACATCGTTTTTAGATCTTCTCTTCTCATATATATTCATTTGATCATGCTAATATATGCACCAACCTTCTTTCCTACGCTCAAGCATTCGAACGATACGGACCGTTCAAACAAGAAATATCAGCAAATTGGTGTTATCAAATCTTGGATGATGTGGCTGTGAGATTTGTAGCTGTATATGATCGTTGCGAACGAAATGCCGAAGCAATTTTTGGGAGGAATGGATTCTGCGAGGATGATCGAATGGGGGGTTTGTGGGGATGTCCTGTTGATTTGCAGATGGAGATGAGGATGGAGGATAAGGAGATTGATTGGACAACGCCTCGAGATGAACCTTCTTTTTCCTGGTATATTAGTAGCTCGCAATAAGTCCTCGCCAAACCCAGGTTTCCCCCTTGCAAAATATTACAATATCATAATACTTCACACCAACAATATGCAGAGAAACTCTAAAATCCATACAGAGTATTACCTCATACAAGAATTAATCAACCAGGATAACGACTAGAGAAAGTGCAAACTTCAGAAATGTGAATTACAGAGAACAATGCTTCTATCCGAGCTGAACGAGGCACTAGCCATTGATTTCCCGCACGAGGAGTAACTATTCTCTCTCTCTCTCTCTCTCTCTCTCTCTCCACTAGCTGATTCACGAAGCTTTATCAAAACAATCTCGAAGTTTTCTCGGGAATTTCCCTCATGAGCAGCAAAGTAGAACGATTACATGAAGTAGGACGACGGTCTAAATCCAGCTCACGTTCCCTATTCATTAATATACCAACCTTTATGGTCTCTATTACCTTGGAGCTGCAGGCTCTTAAGTTATAGACATCCTTTCGGATGGGTTTAGCACGTCCCATAAGCGACCCTCCAGCATTCCGACCAGGAGAAATACTAATTTATGCCGCCCACAATCAGAACTCAATCAGAACCCCCATTAAACATCAAATATCAAATATCAAACATCAAATATCAAACATCAAACTTCACACATGGATACCCCATCCATCCTAGAGTATTTATTCCAACAAAAAGATAACCAAAGAAAAGCTAAATTCCAAGCTTCTAAAACACAGAGAATGAATCACCTCCTCTCACATCTCATCTCATATCATCTCATGTCCTCTCACACCAATCTTAAATTCAGATCTACCTCTATCCCCAAACATATACTACTCCGCGTACATACCGCGTACATATATAAGTGTATAAGTATATGTATACCTTTCTTTACCTAATATTTATCTATCTACCCAGCCACCCACCCACCACATCTAGAAAACCCCCGAAATCTAATAGATCTAAAAGCATCTAAATATACATACATCCATCCATCTATCCCTCTATCCCTCTATCCCCGCCGTCCATCCCCACCCCCATTCCCATCCACCTCTCCATCCACCTCCCATTCTCCATCCTCCATTCTTTCACAACGATGATCCACCAAGTAGTCATTGAATCTATCGATTTCATCCCATGATGTCTATTCATTTCATTCTAAACCCAAGTGCAAGGCCCCAGACAGACATCATCCAATTAATCCAATTCTAGCCCATGAATTTTTCTCTTTCTTTTCTCCTTCTATCTTGCTCTCATTCCTTCCTTCCTTCGTACTTCCCTTCCAGGACACCACGAACTTTCTATCCTCTCTAAGAACTAACACCTCCATTTCCACCCATCGCCCTAGGCAACCCCATCCACTTTTCCTTACCAGGAATCTTCACCCTCCCAAACTCCTCATCCAAATCCAAAATAATCTTCAACGCGTTTCTACTCCTCAAATAATTAAGTGGTCCCTCTTGACCCGGCAATGCACCAGCAGTCGCTACACCCACATGAGTTCTCTCATCCTTTGCTTTACCAGGCATCGGAAGGACGTTTTGAAGGACTTCATATGCCGCGAGTGTGAAACCGAATTGAGGGGATGATCTAAGGATACGAGCTGGTCCACCCTTGAAAAATGCCTTGAAACCTTCTTCTTTCCAGATAGTCTTCGCAGCGTGGCGTAGGGATGTGTATTGTGATTCACCCTTTCTGGCTTCGACTTGCAATCTGGTTTTGATGACATCACAAGGAGTAGTCAGATAAGCGGCAGGCATACCGGCAATGGCACCTGCAGTTAACAAATGCAAGACGCCCAGTTTTTTGGTTTGACTTTCACCGAAGAAGTCGCGCTTTAAATGATTATATGTAGGGAAATAAATCGCCGAGAAAGGAACATCACGAAGAAGACAAGCAGATGCACCTTTGTAGAGACCGACAAGACCGAGATTACGGACAATCCACATTGCTGAACGGCGAGGGGTGCCTTCAAGACTTTTGGCGACTTCTCCTTGAACTTGTAGACGAATTTTGACAATTTCAAGAGGATTAGTGAAGACCTGTGTGAGAATTTAGTATATTGTGGAAAGTAGGGTCGAGGTAGATATTAACTTACGACTTGACATCCACCAGCCATACCACCAGCAAGAATTTCATGCTTAAGAAGAATGCTGCCATCCTTAGAAGAGAAGTGAGCACGAACAATATCATTGACTGTCAACTTAATGGCCTTTTCCGGAGCAACACCAACAAGTTGAGGTAGAACACCAGAATATAAACCCTTGAACCCCTCATTGCGCACAACCTTCTTAGCACAATCCCACGAATTCTTGTATAACATTTCTCCAACTCTTGAAGATCTTTGGTTTTGCATACGAGTCTTGACGAGATCAATAGGGTATACCATAAATGCGCCAAAAGCTCCTGCCAAACTTCCCAATGCAAAATGATGAACAGATTCGAGAACGCTAAGGAGAATGCTTCCACTGGCCGTCTTTACACCATTGCCACTACCAATCTTTTCGTAGGCTTTGAACATGGGATTGCGCCATGAGGCATCGAGGACCTTTGAGAAATCAGATAACCCGAGTCTGCCAGAAGGATTATCAAGACTGGCAAAATGAAATAAGATATCAGCCTCCATAGGGGTGAAGAGTGAAAATCTAGTAATTCTTGCAGCTTCGTTCAAGAAATCTGTTCTGGTAATCTTTCCATCGCTGCTTTCTGCGGTTGCTTGTCTGATAACCATCTCCACCAAATCCATCTCTCTCATCATATTCTGGAAAGCTCTAACATTTGCATATGAGATTTTACTACCAGTCGAGATATTGCAAAGAGTGTGTAGATTTTCGAGGAGGTGATCAGAGAGCTTATGCTTTGCAGTTTCGAGGATGATACGTTGAAAATCTTCAGGCTCGATATATCCATCTCCATCTTTATCGAAGTGGTGGAAAGCTTGACGTATCCTCTCTCCTTGTAGACCTCGAAGCATCTGCGAGAATTGTGGATAGGTCAAGTCATGTCTTCTCTTCTTTCCACCGCTGTATAAAGTAGCCCATTCGCAATTCCAATCGAAAGGTATGGTATCTGGTCCCTTGTTCAGTTCATATAACTTCTTCAAATCCTCGTATTTGACAGTGCCAGTTCGGTCGACATCGAAGAGACGGAACGCGATCTCATATTCGGCATCGGGTTTGGCAAGAAGGTTTTCGAAAGTTCCCCAGTCATGTAAACTGATTTTACCAGTATTTCTGTGATCAGCTACACGAAACAGGATCGCATATTGTTCTCGTTTGATTTTATGCTAGAAGAAAATCAATTCCGTCAGCCATGATTCTGAGAGAGGAGGAAAAACACCAAAGTGTAACTATACTCACATAGTCTTCACCTGTCGGCGCGATGGCATTTACGAAGTCCTCCTCATTCATATAAGCATCGCCTCCAGACTCATCCTTCCGCGAATGCTTTTCAAACGTGGCCGTCGATTGAGCCGAAAGTTGAATATCCTCTGTGACTGTTGAGCCCAACAAGGACTCCTTCACCACTTCCTTCGCCGTTATGAGATCTGACCCTGCCATCTTTGACGCTTCGAATCTGCCACTCTCAGCGGATTATAAGAAGGGTTTAAATTCGGTCCAATGGATACTGTTTACTTCGGATGAGTCGTTTGAATGAGTGACCGACTTTCGGAGCAAGGTCTGCGAGAAATAGTGGAGTTGTTGGAGTTTCCACACCCAAATAGGAATCGAAATGCCGCCTTGTCAGACTTGAAATAAATTTTTTGGCGCGGGTTGTAGTGAGTGTGCAGTGAGCGTGCAGATGCGAATAATTCAAGTAAGCAAGCAGACAGACAAGCCAAACTCGTCAATTTCAATGACAACTCTCAATTGACTTTGATATTAAAAAAAAAAGAGCAAAACAATCAGGAAGGCAATGGTAAGTATTAAAGGCTGCGCACGAATTGCACGGAATCCACGAATTCCACGATGGGAAGATGGGAAGATGGGATGGAAAGAGTTCAGGGAAGGACCGGTCGGTATGACTTGAGAGAAATAAATCCCCCAATCCAATTTATCTACTCAAGAAATCTACTCCGTACTGAGTAACCTACAGTACTGCAACTCGAGAAATTATCGGAACGGGCAGCATATATGGAGTAAAAGTGCTTGGCAGAAAAGACAACGGAAGAAAATTGATACGTGCGCATGTAGGTGATCCCCATAAGGAACCACAAATAAACCACAGAATACAACTTCACTATAACAGAATTTCAGCTATTCTCAAAGAATTAGAGCACGACTCACGAGTGTTGTCGTAGGAGTCTGCACTTTTATTATTGACAGTGACACTGACAGCAATATCCAGAGTAACTTTTCTTGGGTGGTAAGATTATGTTGAGCATGTGATTGATTATCTACTATCTAGTTATTCATTATCATCCATCATCCATCCTATCACATTATATCATATCATATCATATCCCTCATCCATATCCCTCATCATATCTGTCTAATATCCATCCATCCATCCATCCATCCATCCATCCATCCATCTCCACACCAACCCTGAATCCCTGAATCCTCAAAACCCGCAAAACCCCCATCCTCACAATCAACTTATCAATCCCCATCCATCTATCTAATATCTATCCCCGTCCATCCGTCCATCCATCCGTCCATCCACCCATCCCACTCAAGCACAGAGCACAGACAGAAAACAGTCACCCATGACATTAAGTCATAAAGAATATCTCGGCGCCCGGGACCTGACTCTAGTTGCAACTCCACCTCCAACGTTGCAGAACCCTAGATCAGATCCCAAGGGCCCCTGAGCATGAGTGAGCGTCAGCCATCAGAAGCGAGCGATCCAGAAATGCCCCTTTTCCCGCATAATTCACCGATACCGTATATATACCAGATATTTACTCTGTACTGTGTACGTTAAAGTGCATTGATTAATTCTGTTGGGCTCATGTCTTGGTACCTACCTATGTGTATGAATGGTGCTGACATTGCTATTGCCATTGTTGGTCATGGTTGATAGTCATATGCTCAAGATGTTTTGATGGCTCTACCTCATATCTAGCGTAGCATTTTATATCTTCGCACCTTCACTCCTTCACTCTCTCATAATCCAATTCATTTCCATCAATATTTAATCATCTTAATTTGATTTCTTAATATGAAGTATTTTATCATATGCTAATACTTCACTCCTGGTATCTTGAGTACAATCCATTCCAACCCGTCCGTGGATAGGAAGAACTCCGACTTTGAACAATTGCGATAAGGAAAAAGAAAAATACAGAATTGTCCCTGCCATTAAACTCCCCATATCGATGTAAGATGATAATCAGTACATCTCCGACCGAAGGACATATTACTGCCCATTTTGTTTTTGATTGTCCTTCGCACCCCCAATCCGTTGTCTATTATGCACCAGGGAAAAAGAAAAAACTCAAAAAGTCATGGCATCATCAGATCATGAAAGTCGTGATGCTGCAATGATATCAGGCCTTGACTCCAGAAGAAGATAGAAAGGCCATGTCATTGAGCAAAAGCCTCTCCCTCACTGAAACGCCAGGTAGGAGAAGAACAAAAACAGTAAAATAAAAGCCAACCAACATGTACAGTGCAAAGTGATGACGGCAACCAATTGAACTTGTATGCAACGCCGCCAACGCCACTGTGAAGCAATATGGTCTATCGAAGGGGTATAGAAGGGGTATAGAAGGGGTATAGAAGGGGTATAGAAGGGGTATAGAAGGGTTATTGAAGGGGTATTGAAGGGGTGTGGTAAAAGTGAAACCAGATGTTGCTTTAAATCGAAATGCCCAAGGATCTGGTCCAATAAAATACAAAGAATTGAATGTTGTGTGATGTAGTGTTGCAAAGAATTATTTCAAGTAAGATTCTTAGCCTCTTGCTTGAATCATTCGCTGTGAGTTCTCCTCGATGGACAACAATGGGTCAAAGGCAACGTTTTGGTATTGAGCTTCGAGGCGTAAAGGAGCTGGGATGGATAGTTGGCGGCGAACGATGCCTGGAATTTGAAAGCCCTTGATCATGTGGTCCTCGACGTATATGGAAGCTCTCTTGTAACGGCGGTCGGAATATTTCTCAAAGACAGCAGCATGATGCTTCCGAGCGTTCTCGCAACACTCAATGACCAAAGATACCAATGGCTTCAACTGGTTCCAAGTATAACCAGAATAGTAAACATGAGCCGGAGACCAATCTCCTTTGCCAAGCATAAATCTAGCAACGGCGTGAGATGCAGCAGCAACGAAACTTGGTGGGCTACCAACGAATCGCTCATCCATGATGGTGACCTCCAAGAAGTACTTTGCTAATGTTCGCGTCTCAAGATCGTAATCATCGGCCTTGCTGATGCGGCGCAGAAAACTCATTGGTCCAGGCCACCCCAACTCGAATTGAAGCATGCTGAGCATGAATCGTTCTGCCTTGAGAATCTCTTCACTGCTATAACCACCATCAACCATGTAGACGATTTCACCAATCGAAGGGCAGTTGATTTCTTCGTACTTAGCAGCAACGAAAATGGCAGTAGCACCAACCAATTGTAGCTTGCCAAGAGAAACAACCTTCTTCGAAAGGAATCGATCGATGTAGTTGACGCAGAGGAAGAGAGTCTCGGGAAGAAGAGAGAATCTCTGGTGAACTTGGATCAACCAATCCATCAGAACAGAGCGCATTGACCATTGGATCTCTGCTTGTGTGTCCATGTAATGCGGGTCGGGTAGAAGCTTGTTCTGTGATTAAAGGTGTGTTAGCAAGGCATACATGAAAATAAACAAGGCAGATGATTGCGTAGCAAACAATTGGGGCGAACGTGGTTGCTATTGTGGGCTGAAATTGAGACACGCCAAAGCCATGTTGGCCAAAGCATAACAATGAACAGTAATATTACTAACCTCAAGTTCACGCATGTATGAGAAAATTTCTTCGCCATACTCAGCCACCATGCTAGTGTCCCACATCTCATCTTCAATATCTTCCTGGGTTCGAACAGACTCAACAAGAATTCTGGCATCCTCAAGCTCTTTCTTAACCTTGTTTGTGACCTTTGGAACAATAACAGTGGTTGCTCCTCCAGTAGTATTCTCTCCTCGGAACGAGTGGGCAGTTGTATAGCATTGCTCATCATAAGCATCTTCTTCATCCTCCGGCCAATATTCTTCAGGTTCGGGGGCAAGTGGTAGAGCTGGCAATTGCTTTTGCGACTTCAACTTCTCGACGACGGCAGACTCCTCCTTTTCCTTAATAGATCGGAGGTGGGACTCGCTGATGTTCTCCTTCAAAGGATGCTCGGGAGCGTCGTGATAGACTGCAGGTTCAACATTATCGACAACGTTGTTCGATTGCTTGCTCTGTGTTCGTCGTAGAACTGGCTGCTCAGCCTTGATCTCAGGATGACTCTTGGCGTGTCTAGGGCCGAAGGTTTGTTGGACAATGGGCTTTTGGGCGAGTGGCTGGATGTTTTCAATTCCTGTGTCCTTGTATACCGCACCCTTCTTGGCCAAAGTGTTGCGCTTGGTTTGATTTGTTTGGGTTTGTTTTGGAAGTGGAGCAATAGAAACTTGTTCGGAGGTAGATGTAGCTAATGGTGCTCTGAGGCCATTGTTGAGTGGTCGTTGTGCTGGTTTTAAAAGTGCAGCTGATTTATCCTGAATAGCAATAGGCTTAATGACTTCGACTGACTTGCCATGAATAGCAGACTCGTGATGAATATTATTCAAAGTCTTTGCGGTATTGCTAACATCTCCGAATGCAGTTCTCTTGGCAGCAGCCTTGAGTCCTCCGACTGCTAACATACTGGCTAAGGTTCCTGTGGACTTGTGTTTTTGATGTAGAGTTGATTGTTGTTTGGTGATTAAAGGTGCGATATTCTCATCACCATTGGTATTGGTATGAGTAAATCGTAAAGGTCGTTGGGGCTATTAAAACAATTAATGTCAGTCTGCTTTGTCTGCAATTGAATAGAATCTATGAAACTTGGAAATGTAGTTGACAAGGTGATGAATTGGAATGTAGATCGGAGTATGAGGAGATTGTTAAAGGAAGATTAAATTGAGATTAGGAGGAAAGAGCGAACCACCACAACAAGAAGAAGGTAAGAACTTACTCGAGCGTCCATGATGGATTGAAGCTATTGTTTCCTCGATGGATACAATAGGTAGCAAAAGCCGAAGCTGGTAGGCGATTGCTTTTGTGTCTTTGTTTTTGTTCTTATTGAAGGTGGAGGAGATCAAAAAAAAGGCGAACAAGCTATCGCAACCAAGATGTCATAGAAGGAATGCTGTTGTGAGAAAGGGATTGCGTCAACTGGGGCAATGATTCAATGATTCAATAATTATTGGAGATATGCCAATCTTGCTTCGATATGCAATGTATGAAATCGAATAGTTCAAAAGAAGTCCCTGCAGATTTATGATGGCTCAAGCATGAAGATGGATACAATCTGGGGTAGAAGAAAAGAAGGTGAGGTAGTAGGTAGAATTTGTGGAGAGCAAAGATGAAGTTGTTGATGTTTTGGTCTCGACCAAAAGTTCTTGTATGGTAGGTTTAAACTTTAAAGGTGCATGCAAATTGATATTGTTGTGTCTGGTTGGCGGGGACCAAATGATTTTCCAATTTGATTGGTAGAAGAGGAATAACAATAACATGGCCCTTGGTTAATTTTCTTAGCTTTATTTACACTTTTCTACTTTCCGTTTAGCTTCAAATCGTGCTTTGGTAAGACAAGCCATTCGCGTTTTTCCTACACGTCTTCTAAGGACACTAGAAAATATCAATTTCTTATATGAATACCAACATATCACGGAATTCTCATAAATATATGACAAGGCATGGTACATTTGATCATGAAGAAAGTATTCATTCAATTATTAATATTCCCGTCCATTTATTCTCATCCTTTTCAACACATATAACAATATGATGATGTTGTCGGAGAGATGTTCTTCTTATCGGCCAAGATACGCCAGATCACGTGGTGATAAACAAACATCTTGAATAGAATTTGTCAATCAACCTGCCGGACCCCTCGAAACCCCTCGAACCCCTCCATGTCATGTCAACAGTCAAATTGATACTCGAACGCTTCGGCTGGGCATCGCAGCTTATCCGAAAGTTTGTTGGTCATTCTATGCATTAGGTTGGGAAGACTTTACCCTTTTCAAAAGGTGGATGGGAGACTTGAGGGAAGTGAAAGGCCGAAGAGGGTGCCACGAATACAAAGATGGTCGACCTTTTTATCAATTATATCTCCATAACTCCACATTGAATCATGCCGGATGAACGAAACCCCATTTTGAACTCTTTCTTCGCACGCACTTTGAGTCGAAAGTTCAAAACTTCAAAATTCAAAATGCCGTGATTGGTTCTCAACGGGCAGAGAATCCAACTTCGTACTTAAGAGGGGCAATTTCACTCTTTTTGATTTGCCAAAGATTTCGTATTTCAAGCCGGGCCACGCATTTATCGAATCGGGAAAATCGAAACAACTTGGAAACTTTGCGCTTATGGCGCAGGCTCACATTATTGAATCATCTCATCCATCTCCCTATCAACGCGCGACTTTTCGGGATGAATGAAGAAGAATTTGTCGCGAAACGTGGTTTTTCGTTCATGGCTACTCGAGAAATCACTCCAGATTCTGGTTGTGCTGTGCTTCCAATGATCGAGGTCCGCGGTTTACTGGCCAAGTCTACAGTTTCGCCATGAGAGGAGTTCCGCAGAGCTCATTGGATGATCTTCATCTACGCAATAACAGCGTTTTGAGAATGAATTGAAGGATTGCGATTGCGATTGCGACGGACATACGGAATATCATTGCGCAGATCCAGCCAGAGTCAATCAAGTTGCACAACACATTGCGTCTTGCACAAAATGGACATAACTTACTTGCTGGTCACTTTAACTTTGAAATGTTATCTCTCAAGGTATCAAATACAATCAACACTCTACCTACCTACCTACCTACCTAGTAAGGTTCCGTCCTGTGCCGGTACCTAGGTACTCCAGTCTCCATACTACCAATACTAAAAATCCGATGCGTTTGCGATGGAGGTGTCTAGCATTCATCATCTCCAGCATTAACCTAACCTCCCAAGTAGAAACTCTCCACCCTATTGCATTTTGCCTCTTCCAAGCCCCTCATCATAAATTAATATGGCTGGACGATTCATGATGTTACCATGCTTCAAATCAACTTTTGAGCCAAACTTTGTCGCACACGATTGAAGGAGAATATGCAGCATTACAAGAACAAAATAACTTGCATTCGCATTCTGCACTGTTGATAGGTTGTCACGAATCATGTTTTCACTCCGTCCTGTATCCTTCCAGACTTCAATCCACAAGTCACTCAATTATATCCTTAATAATCTTGACTTTGCGCCATCAATCCGTTAATGTACCCTCAATCATCTTCTAGTGGCGGCCATATGATTGTGGCCTAAGTGTCGTAGAGCGTGGAGGAGCCGTTTTCTTCTAATCAGCTTCAAGCATAAATGCGATTTGAAACTCGTGGCCAGCGCATACCATGATCCCGGGTCGCAACTGTTTCTTTCGTGATGAAGGGGAAAAGGAATTCAACCCAAAGTATTTCTACACCGACAAGCATAATTTTAATTGAAAAGGGAACATCTATAACCAAACCCAGAAGAAGGAGAAATGCGCGATTCTCCTGATTAACTCTGCTCATCAATTTGACTCTTTTTACCCAATCTAATTTCGAATCGCATCGTTAAATCTTGAAATCTCTGAGCCAATGTCAAAGGACTGCTGTACGGATCATAGGAAAATCGAACGTTAACCCGTGGACACACCCATGATCATCCTCAAATCATCCTTGCTTTTAGACGTTGGCGCATAAACATGATTGGTTGATTGCGATGATTTACTCAAGCACTTGGCCTTTGCTTCCCGTGAGTTGTCTCGACCACACTGTTTATTTTGGAAAGCAATAGCTGAATCGAGCTACCGCTACGTTTGCATAGAGGAGGGCCAGAGGATGTATGGAGTTCTCTCTAATTTACTCCCAACTCTCTCAAGGTATAATTTGTTTAATTTCAGTCGCATGCATGCAGCATTTTGCGCTCGGGGACTTTGATGAACTTACGTGACAGACAAGGTGGTGGACATCTTGATAACTCATCATTCATTACTTTAGGGCACATCTACGAATGTTCCGTGTATTTCCCTTTCCAAGATAAAAAGGATTGCCAAACGTAGCCAGCCCGAAGCGGGATGGATCGGACTCGAATCGTGTCTTAATATATCCAGAGCCGAAACTTAACCACTCTGTAGATATGGATGGATTTTATGTTGGAACACTCGGTAGATCCTCCTACCACATATCACTGCTTCTCTTGTCAACGGTGGCAGTCATTGAGCATGGCCTGTTGGCCTGTGTGAGGATTGGGGAAAAGCGGAGAGGAAAGTAATGACAGAGTACCGGTTATGACAGTGTAATGACAGTGTAATGACAGAGCATAGCTGTATGTATGATGAAATCGCAGTCAGCTTGAGACCATCAATGAATGATAAAGGTAGCCGTAGACATATGAATTTATATGCAAATATGAAATGAACATAGCGAGCCTCGACTCCTTTTCTCTTGGGATAATATGAATTATATGAATCAATGAGTTGAGGACTAAATAGTCAATTTCATCGGAGACAATTTAAAATAGGAATGACGATGAAATATGTAGATTTTTAAGATTCTCACGCATTATACTGGATTGTGTGTGGTTGAGCATAGAAGTTATTCAAGTCAAGCCATATTTATGCAAGCAACTAACATATTCTGAGTAACGAGGATCGACTTCTTCCATTTCATCACACACTCACTACTAGAAACAAGACACCAAAAGAAACATACGACTTGATACAATTTCAAGTAAGTGTAATATTCATTCATCAATTCTACACTATTCCAGTCAATCGCTTCGAGATAACCCTTTCTTAACCATCTGCTCTCTCTAACCATTCTCTTTTCATAGGTTGTGGGAGACGACATTTTGACAGGACGACAATTTCCAATGCCTCGATAGGGCCTCACAGCAACATTCTTTCTCATCACCAGTAAGTTTCTATCCTACTTTCACTCTATGCGATCGAGAAAAATGGGTTCAATATCACTCTCATGTCTCCATTCCATTACAACCGATCTTCCCAATCACTGTCGCAGAAGGATGGAGTATATTCGGCAGTGCTAGATTGGACGACAATGTCATCACTTTACTTGCCCCTTCATCAAACATCCCTCCAATGATTCTCCTCAAGTCTGCCATGTGTGAAGCTAACAGTATTTTCTAATCAGAACGAACGCGGTCCACCCCTCCCCTCTGTCCTTGTCTTCTCGACTGACTTGCGACGGCGACGACGACGGCACACTCCGCCCAACATTTAGGATTTCCGACACCAAACATACATAGTTTCAATCAATCACAAACCTCTGCGACTGAGTTGAGTCCAAATATCTTCTCTACACACGAATGAAATTAGTCAACATTATAACTGGGTCATCATCTTCTTCAAACGCACCAAATCGAAACGCCGAATCTACCGATCCACCACAGCGACCAAATTCGTACCCAACCCGAAAAACAATCATGTCCGGAACGGATATGCACAATGGAGATGGACGAAGAGGTACACCATCCGCGCCTTCTTATGCCGCTGGCCAATTCAACATGAACACTCCACACTCCAGTGCCATTTCGCCTACCGGAAGTCCTACCCCGAAGAGTGTCGCATTCGAACTCCTCTTTACACAATCCCCCCAACATCGCGCGCGACTACCGATGCGTGTTCAAATCTTCCCTCATGATACCACGGATTCAATTATCGCTACTGTCAAGAACTTTTACGGTCTATATGCAGATGGCGGTGGTGCGAAAGGTGTAAGCTTCGAAGACGAACAAGGGAATACTCTTATCGCACGGTATGAGAACTTCAGGAGCAACATGGTCGTCTATGTCAGAGTGATTCAAGAAGAATCTTCTGATGGATACGGCCAACAACCATACAGCGCTGGTTCCCCACGTTTACAGCAAGCCTACTATCCGGGCGACGCTCAGAACTTACCTCCCCACCAAGCTCTCAATTATGGTCAACCTGTATCACGACCGACTTCGAGGACATCGCGAAAGCGTAGCACTTCTCCTGGCCATGGACGTGGCCGCCGCAGTGCCTCTGCTAGTATTAATCCACCTCTTCCGACCAAAAAGAGTAGATCTCGGTCGGGGTTCAAAAGCCGTGGGTCCAGCACTCACGGTAGCTTCCAAGAGCTTCATAGCGATGGATTGAACGGATACAGCAGTGGCGATGGAGGTGCTGGATCCGTCACTAGCAAGGCTAAGAGTGAGCACCTTGGCAATACCGAGATCAGTCTCGATAATATCGTGGAAGGAGGTCGGCGAAAGAGAGCCAAATTTGAGAGTTCTGTAAGTTACTCGGTTGCACATGGGTGGACGATGTATTTTAACAATCATACTAATTATATCTTTGATCAGGAACTTCCTTTGTTTGCGCCACCGCAAATGCCTGCCGCTACTTCAAATTCTTCCCTTTCTCCAGCCCGTCGCATGGAACATCAACGATCGAGTTTTCCTTACACGGGATTTTCCCAAAATCCTTTCTCTAATCCACCTAATTTACAATCTCCCCAGAGCTATGGCAATGGCTTCGGGGAGCCTAACATGTATTCTACTCCAGCGGCGCAGGGTCGCCGAACGCGCGGATCAGATCCCGTGGGACGCCAATCTATCAGCACACCAGGGAACAGCTCTGGCATACTACCTACTCCAGATCCTACCGTTGGGAGTTGCATGTCAGAGGAGGATAAGGATGTTGCTCTGCAATTGATGAGACTTGGTGACATGTCAAACATCTCTCATGGTCGCACATCCGCATCCACCCTTGACGACATGTTCAGTGGCCGTGCTGATGCCGCTTCTTCCACTGGCGCTACTAGTGACGGCGAGAGTGAGAGTGAAAACGAACTCCCACTTGCTCGTCGGATCAAGCGTGAGCCAAGTCCAATCCTGCCACCAGGAATTTGGAAAAAGACCCTTCCACATCTGGAAGACAATCCGCCGACAGATAGTACTGAGCCAAGCAGTGATGAGCGCGACTATGAGGATGGACAGGATGGAACCTTCAAGCCAGGGCAAACGGATGATGCTGTTGATAACGAATTAGCAAAGCCCAAGGTTGTTAAAGCCAAGGCCGCTAGAAAGCCTCTACCCTCTTCTTCTATCAAGAGCAAGGTGAGCAGAGTTAGCAAACCAAACAGACCAGGGCCTCTTGTTAAACCCAAGAAGGCCAATAGTGTCTCTGCCTCTAGCAAAGGTCCAATCTCACCGACTTCTTTACCATCGCAGTCCCGAAAAACCTCCGTAGCATCTACGGCAACTCATCAGCACCACCTCGGTGATGATGAAGAGGATCTTTCATCCAAACCACGTTGTCAACGCTGCAGAAAGAGTAAAAAGGGTTGCGATCGTCAACGACCCTGTGGTCGTTGTCAAGATGCAGGACTTAGCATTGATCAGTGTGTCAGCGAAGACGAAGGGAACGGTCGTAAAGGTCGTTATGGGCGCCATATGGGAGTACCTGTGAAGAAAGATGAGCTTCCTCAGGTTCCAATCTTTCCATCGGCGCTTGCTGCCAATGGTGCAAGCAATCTTGAAAAGAGCAAGAAGAGAAAGAGGTGATCTACATCCACTGTACCATCAGCTTGATCATTTCACTTCGAGTATATTAAATGACCCCACGGTTACATTTTGTACCAAAAGCTATTTTTTATAGCGGTGATGAATCGAATTTCATCAATTGCCCCGCGATCGGTCATCGTTTTGATGGCCATTTCGAACCCAATGTCACCACAGCTATAGCGAACAAAAGTCTTTTACAGCGCCATTTTCTTGTGTCACAATCTGGATCAACAAACCTTCCCTCGCAACGTTCAGAAAGCGTTCATACTTCTTCATTTTGTCGTAACTGCTCTTTCTTTCCGTCTAGGTTAAATGGCAAGGTGTTTTCTTCTTCTTTGTTATTGTACTTTGGTTTACCTGGTGGAGCGTTTCAAGATATCTCATCTTTTTTTACACAATCCCGACAATCCTTTTATTATGACTAATGGGTCAACATGAACATACTTATGATTTTCTTTTGTCTTTTTTTATTTGAACTTGCCGCTTTCGATTGGTTTTCAATCGCCTCAAGTTTCAATGATACTCCTTTGCAGCGAGCAGAATAGTTTTCATTTCTGGACGGACCCATTTGCCTGTGGTAAATTTATCTACAGGGTGTTTGTATGGTGGATATGATAGTTCACGTATGTATCAATGGGAGGGAAAGTCAATTTTGAAGCCAGCGGAGGAAGGTTCATCATTTTTGAATGAGAAAGCGCGTTTTTTCGTCTTCATTACGAAGGTTGTCTATTTTCCATTTCATGGTTTTGGTTTTGATTCTTGTTCTAGCCCATCTCTACTCTCAGTCTCACTACAACATTGGGGTTGCTTTTAGGGAGTTAGATGGGATGCAATTGAATGGGAGGGAAATTGGGGGATTGCTAAATGGGTACTTGTTATTTGAATTTTAATTTTCTTTTTTTTTTTTCTTTTTTCTGATCGCGATTTGGGTGGGATACAACGAATGGAATTGGTTTGCAAAATTAGAGAACCGAGGGGATGAATGTGAAGGGGCTGGTGGATGGAAAGAAGGTCTCTGTTATGATTGATTGTATCGAGTCATATTACAGTTTCCTTTTTAATATTGAACTTGATCTGATCGAATGGAGGAATTCATGGATACACGTTATTGAATAAATTCAATGAGAAAAAAATATTTGAAAATCACTCTCTGTACTGCTTGTGCTACGCCTAAAAATTCCTTCACAACACCATGCCCCTTCATCTTTAGCGATATCGCAAATATATTCACTAAATCATCGAAATTATATCACCTGCATCAATCATAAATAGAGTCTCACAACCACCCCTTGAAAATATTTAAAATACATATCTAGCAACACAAACAAACCATTTCGCCAATGTTTCGCAGTGCTCATTGGTAATAGGCGGCGGATAAGCCCGCGGGTGGATGCGGGGTAGTACCGTAGTAGGTATGGTGGTACCTACTGTACGGATCGGATGCCGGTATTTTCTTTTGGGTGTGGGTGTGTGGATGGGTGTGGATGGGTTGTGGTTGGGTGTGGTTAGGTGTGGTTGGTTTGTGCGATGAGGAAGTTGTTAGGTACCTACTGGGGTGATATGTCGAAGTGTTCATTGGGCATGGGCCTTGATTGCTTTTGCGAGTACAAGCATGAATATTTAGGTAGGTACAGATCTAAAGTTTCAGTGGGCGAGTTAGCTATGGGCATTCTTGGGCTTGGCGCTGGTGGCGACGCCTTTTGCGGTTTTCGGATGGGAAAAAGAAATTAGAGGTCGTGGTTCTTTTATGGAGGAGGCGCTTTTGGAGAAGTGGGGGGTAGCTTTGGGTGGAGGGGTTTGCTTGAGCATGCGTAGGGCATTTGTTTGTATCTCAATCGTGAAATTGAGATTCGTTTTGTTTAATGAGGATGCGAAAAGTATATGCATTACGTTTCCTTGCTGCAATGCTAGAAATGATCTCCTGAAGAACTAGAGTTGGATGGCTGGGTAGTTGGTCATCTATCTCGTTTCTCTTGTGGCTAGTTTAACTTCCTAACTTCAGGGGTGGAGGAACGGAAGGTGACTTGATTTAAGCATGGAGATTTACTGTCTTTTTGATGTTTCCTTTGGTTTGTTAGTTTTAATAAGTATTGAAGCTAGCAGGTTTGCCATGTTCGGATTTGTGTATGGATGGATGGATGGATCGCATCTGTTCTTCCCAAATTTATCTCTTTCAAAGTATTCCCTTTCTGCTTGATATGGAATTAATTTGTATTGTATTGTATTTTATTGTATTGCATTGCATTTATTACAAAATAGATAAAGATAAAGTTATCAATCAGAGTAATCAGAGCAATCGGGTTAGCTTTGTTTTGTTAGATTATTTGAATCCTGGATTTCACTCCTTCCTTCCTCCCTTTCTTTCTTGTGTTAGTTCTGGAGTGTGTACGGATTGTACTGCATTTACAATGGGGATGTACTCGAATAATGCGATTTGGAAAGATGACGATGCGTCCTGGTGCTAAAAGCAATCGATCAATAGCTGGACCCGTTATTAGCTTTAGACTCCGCCAGCAATCAACCAAGCCTTAGCAACACGAATTCCATGGCGTTTATTTTCAAGCCTTCCCTCCCTCCCTCCCTCCCTCCCTCAATGCAGAGTCCAAGTGCTAAAAGCAGTTGAAGGGATGGATGGCTTGGGGCTATTCTCATTGAGTGTTTTCCGGGATGTCTTTTTTCTGTGGGGAGAAGGGGGGGGAGGTTGAATGGTATGTTTGTATTTATGGGGTGGTTGAAGGGAGTGTATTGATTGTTTGATTTGATTGATGGTCGTCTTGCACTATATGGGTACTATATGGGCATTATATCATTTCACACGTACAGTATCACAATACAGATACAACAGCAATATTGAATTGATGACCCATCCTATAAATTTCACCTCTTTACTTTTCACCCCTCAATTCCTATCCACTTCCCTCCCTTCCCTCCTCCCCCATCACAAAACCCCCATCACAAAGCCCCATAACTCCTCCCGCCCCTCCTCTCCACCGCATCGGCATCCATATCCCCCCTCACATCCGCCACGCCCCTCTGAAACTCCAAATCCGCGTCCGCCCTAATATCCTCTGGGTTTCTGCCCGTCGCCGCTCCCATCTCATTGTAATCTGTACTGGTGGCTGTTTTTGCTACTGTTTCTTTTTCGGAGGTGGGTTTGCCGCCTAGTCCTGCTATGGGTGTTGGTTCTTTTGAGAGTGTTTGAGTTGGTGGGCCTGGCCGGGTTTTTTGGGATGGAGATGAAGATGATTCGATGCTTGAAAGTCTCCGTTGGATTTCCTGGGCTTTTTTATCGTATTTGCTGGATCCGGTGTAGGGGGGTGGGTGGGGAGGATTTTTAAATGTGACTTCTTTCTTTTTTTCTGTTCCTTGGGTTTCGTCTTCATTCGAGCGGGCTTTTTTGCGTTGATCGTCAACGGAAGACCCCCATATACCGATTCGCTCGGAAGATCTTATCCCAAGCGTCCTGCGTAGGATGTAGATGGATGACCAGTAGATGAAGAGGATGGTGAGGAGGGAGACGAAGAAAAGACCGAGGAGAGTGGAGGTTATGTCGAGGAGGTTTTGGAGCTGGGTGAATACTATGAGGGTGCGCGCTCGAGGTTAGTGGGTGGGGATCGAAATTGAGGATGGGATTGTGAATATCAAGAAGTTTTACGGAGGAAGAGAGGGAGTAGACAGAGAGAATAGCATACGTACTAGAAACAGTAGTAGGTGATGGTGGTGGAATGACGGGGATTGAAGTTGCTTTTTGTAGGAGGGGGGATGTGTGGGTGTCTGCTGGAATGTGGGGGGCTGAGAGGGATTGAGAGGCTGTGTGGTAGATTGAGGGGGTTGAGATTGAGGTTGGGGAGGGATTTGGGATTGAGGAGGATGAAGTGACGGAAGATGAAAAGGCGGGAGAAGACATTTTGATGCAGGTATGGTTGGTGAGTTGGTGGTTTAGTGGGTTTGAATGGTTGGATTTCAATTGGTATTGCGCTATGTTTGGGTTAGACGAAAGAGTTCGATTCTTTGGTCGAGTTGTTTTATTAAGCAGAGTCGAGTCAGTATGTCATGAGGCAGATAGCTTGAGTAAAATCGATATTTGGAGATAATCAAACACAACATGTATTCAGCACATCATCCAAACTCAAAGAAAAGGGAATAGAAATGAAGAGAGAAGAGATCGAGATGATGAACCCCAATCCGGTAGGTGAAGGAAAAGAACAAAGAAACCAAAGTGTTGTGGAAATGTGAAGCGGGGTTCTTTCAGTGTTTGAACTATTTTCTTTCTGTTAGAATTGTGCTGGGGGATGATGAGGCTTGGAATGAGCTGATGTGCATGTGTTGCAGGTAATTGCTGTTGAAATGGGACTTCTAGATTCCTCTAGAGATGCCAAGGGCTGGGTAGATGTGCAACAAAATGTTGAGTAGGAGGTATAATAATCAGAATACTAATAGCTGTATTGGTAGATAGAGGAAAGCTTCATGCTATTACGCTAAAATTAACGGACCCAATTTGTTTTCCGCGATGCTAAGTTCTCCAACAATCCGATCACACCGTCTTGATATCATCAATCTTAAAATATGCCACCCCTCAGCCCTCTCCCTCACATCCTAGTATCCATATCCTCAAACCTAGGAAACTCCTCCACCTCTCCATTCCTCAGCAAAATCTTCGCCGCCTCTCTAGCCTTCGTCTGTTCCTCTTCATCCCAATATCCCGCCGTTTTCCCATGATCCGCTCGATTTTCCAATTTCTCAAGTTCTTCCTGAAGCTCCTGCGGATCTTGTATGAATACTTCATCTTCTATCCATTCTTCGATATCTTTGTTTTCTGAATTTTTAGAGTTTTCCTCTCCTGATTTCAATTTCGATTCGCCTCGTGATTTATATTTCTTAGCATCTTCAGCTAAATCAGTCCCATAATCCATCTTCCCTACTCCTCTCTTCCAAGCAACCCGTCGCACCGCTTCACGTATTTGTGCTCTTTCGCGCTCGCCGACTTCGTTTCTTTCGCGGAGTCTTTCGGTTCTGGCTTCGGCATTTTGTCGTCGGAGTTCTCGTCGTTGTTCGTAGACTATTGCGGCTTTGTGTTTTAGGACGGTGGGGAATCGATTCCAGAAGTAATAGAGGAGGAATGTTAGACCCGTGATATTAGAGATGAATCGGATGGTGTAGAAGAAGTAGGTTACGATTATTAGAGCGAGGAAGAGGAGGATGGCGAAGAGTTGAATTAGGGTGTGGGTTAGGGTTTGGAGAGGTAGGTAGAGGATTTTGCCGAGCATGGTCGTCATGGAGTTGGGGGTTTATGTAGGGGTTTGGGACAAGCGGAGGTCAATATTTATGTGGATAGGGCTGCGAGTTGAGATGGAAGAAACTTCGTAGAAGGTTTCAGGGTGGAGGTAGGTTATCATTGGGGTGTTGGTTGTGATATGAAGCTGCTGGTGAAAGATGTAGTTATCGAATACGATGTAACACCACAATATTAAAATAGATTAGAATCTTGTAGCAGATCCCGACAATATATGAATGTTTTTCCACTGAGAAATTTGTCGCGTGAGACGAGAAGCTTGAAATACTAATCAAACGGGGTCACACGTACAAATAGACGCCTCATCTCAGATCTAACGCCTTTACATCAATAATATATGGCAGGAAATTCAACGATAAGCATGTTTGCAGACAAAAAGAAAAACTTCCGCAACCAGTCACAGGGCTTCCTGCGTGAAAAGTCCGAAAACGGAAAGGTGGTTTTGAGATTCTCATTGTTCGCAGCTTTGCGATATTTCAAATGAGGGAAGATTTTACCGGGAAAGGCTAGTTTGATTTATTGGAAAGATGCAGGATTCTTGGGAGATATTGAGCAATGTAGTGTGATCTAGAGTGATGGTAGAAGCAAATTTAAAGGGGTGAGGGAAACGAGAAAGTCGGTGCTTATGTAAACCATCTTAGTGCCAATAATTCTGCCCGAAGCGGGCACTTATCACGTGTTCTTACTTCAACTTTTATGTTGCACATCTGCGGATGGACAGAAGATCAAGGACGAATTTTAGCGTATTTCTGGACTGACTTTCCTGGTAAAAGAAATGAATGAATGCATGGAAATGGATGCTAGTACGGAAATGGTATATAAGTTATAAATGAAAGGGATTTCATGCCCTTAGGGGTATGGTTTAGTACAGCGGATAGCTTTACCATTATGATGATTTGTGGATTTTATTCCCCGCCTTGTCGAATCCGAAGAGGCGTCTGTGCAGCAGAATATCAATCAGTCTACACCGCTTTGGCAGAATTAGGAGGTTTAATGCTAACATCCGTTAACGTTGTTCATATGAAGTTAATTATTCTGAAGTGATTGCCAATCGGGGCTTATTCGATTCATTCGATCTGTATAAATGGTTGATGTATTTCTACTGCTTTTGATCTGAGCGACCAGCTTTGAATATCTAAATATTTGTCATGTAGGACGACTTTTCTCGAGCTCTCCTCTTTGGGAAACTGAACGAGCTATATCTGCTGAAATGAGAGAGCTTCCACATTATATCTCCATCGCGATTTTCTAACTGAAGACTTACAGGTAATTGGGACTCATTATCTGAGCAAGGCACTTACGCACCACTGGCGTCACAGCAATCTTACCCATGATGAATTATCTTTTGGCGCTGCCAAACATCATTCCGCAACCTTCGATATCGAGGCAAGCCATTCTCGACACTTGAACAAGTCTGTGGGGCTAGAGTCTCCCCATGTATCATGGGAAAACTCGGTCGAGGCAAGCCATTCTCGACACTTGAACAAGTCTGCGGGGCTAGAGTCTCTCCATGTATCATGGGAAAACTCGGTCAATAGCCTTGCGAGCTGCAACAAAGCTGTGCAAAGAGGAGGGAAATGGAGGCTATAGTAGTTTTGTTAATTTGAAGTTTGTTGTGTTTAGTTCGCGCATATATCACAGCTTTAAGGTTCTAGCCCAGTCACACCACCGTTTCCATCCCATACAACAGCAGAAAAAGCGTATGACACCCTGTCAGGGTTATTAAGACTCCAATCAACTCGCTTTCTGTTCGTTGGTCCCAGCTCCACATCAAAATCACAATCCCGATCCGACAGAACATCATAATTGAAAAGCTCCCTTCGAGCTTTCTGTATCTCCTCAAGCTGATTATCCATATCATCAAAAGCAACGATGAAATTATCCGGCCATACATCGTAATTCCAACCATCTTGGGTGTTAGTCATAGCCTGAGTCATAACTTTAATGGCTATTTCTCTCGGTTTGGAACTATAATATCCCTCAAATTCTACTCGCATTCTCGCGATTGTTACTTTTGTAGCGAAGGTCAACTCACGATTCAGCGCATTGGCGTAAGCTTTCAATAGCGCATAGCCTTTTGCTGCATACTCTTGCATTGTGCTGTCACAGCCCATTCTGTCGATCGAGCAATCCAACGCCATCTTCTCTCTATGGATATCGAGCAATCCATGTCTATGTTTCCAAGATACAGCAGTATTGACGATCTAGATATTGCAAAATGAAGCGACGTTCTGCTTTGGAAGAGGTGTGATTGTTGCTCTCAACTGCCGTGTTGCATGTATTTAATGCGCCCTCGACATGATGTCGGATTTGACTGCGATTTTCAGGAGAATCATGTCAATATGGATCCAACCAATATGTATGTCGGTTTACAATGACCTTATCCGGTACATGTCTAGCCCATCGAAAAACCTGATGTAACGTTTCTCCAGTCTTGGATCCGTTCATGTCCATGTCATCTTTATAAGGTTGATAGGGTTCGCATGTTTTAGCGTAATTCTGTAAACACCGATTCACATTGCATAACAGTTCAACTGGAGAGCTTCCGGTTACTAGAGATTTGAGTTCGATTCGCAATGATAAAGGAATTGGATGGTAAAAGCCGGCCTCTAGGGTATCGTCCATATTGCGATATGTTATTTTATATCCGTATAGTCTATAGGACTCAGGGCAATCAGCAGCCTTTGCATTAGAGAATCTTAATTCACCGACGTTTCTCAAGTTACGCAGCAGAGCTTGGACTAGCTCTACCAAAGACTTTTTCTTTCCATCTTTTTATTTTACAATGGGCATTACCCCTGTTCCTTTCCCTGACATGAAGAGTCGCTGTGAACCCGGATATACATTCGAGATACCCAGCGACGCGACGGCGGATGAATGTATATGGAAAGGGTATTCGACGGGTCCAGATATGCTGAATAGGTAATTTGCGCTGGGCATAGCGATTCTGTGAGCCGATCTGTTGCGCTGTTTAGGCTTATATTTTTATGGGGGCGCGTGGATTGGTGTGCATGGTTCGTGTGGGGATATTCCGATGGATGGATGGGGGTTGGGGGTTGATTGTGAGTGGCAGGATGGTGGGATTTTGTATGCGCAATCTGTGAGTTGGACCATTATGATTCATGGCGAAAGCTGGTTCGTTGGATTTGATGCGGAGGATTGATGGTAGACTGGAAATGATATCTGAAGAAAAGCTAGAGTTGGAGCTAAAAGAGAATTCCGAGCAAGAGAAGGAATGGTTATAGCCCTATGACACGTTGTATTTCACCAACTGAGGAAGGGGGGCCGCACGAAACGTATTAACCCCGAAGGGAAAATAATCAATAGAACGATGGGTAGAAGGGAATAGCATATAAAGATAAGCAAACCCGCTTTGTATTCTTATCCTACAACTAACAATTAGCCAAACCAGTCCAGCACACGACCCAAACCCACGCTATCTACACAGGAGAAACCGCTCAAAGGATCGCATCGTATCGTATCGCATCACATCATATCATATCACATCTCATCACTAGAATCATCATCCCCATCCGACCACAACCGACGATCCGGCGTAAGATCCGGTTCATTAACACTCCAGTCAATCATATCCAACGAGAAAGGCAATTTAGTATCAAAAGCGCCACATTCCCAGCGTCCCAACCCATCGAACGCGAAGAGTTTTTTCCTCGCCGTGAGGATCTCCAGGTATTGTTCATCGCACATGTTGACTGCCGTGCTGAATTTACTGATAAAGTAACGGATCTGGCCCACTTCGATTTCTCTTGCCATTTGCGCGATCAGACGGTCGCGTGGGAGATCGTAGTGGCTTTCGAAGAGACGACGGTTGGATAATACTTGCGCGCGGATGGTGTGGGTGAGATCTCTTTTGAAGGATGCGGCGTAGTCTTCTAGGTAGACCATGGCAAGACAGAGTTTATGCTGTTTCTCGTGATCGTGGATTTGGAACGCGTTGGTTGAGAATTTTGATTGCTCTTTTGCTCTTTCGGCTATGTCGAACAATCCACCGGGGACTTTTTCCTGTTTGATGAATTCTGTTATTACACGATTGGCATTTTCGATCCGGGTCCATTGACGTTCAAGATATGTAAGAGCGTTTCGACGGTGCGTTTTAAAAGGGTCTTCTTCTTCCTTGAAGTCAACCGATGCCTCTTTGCAAGCTTGGAGGTCATATTCAACTGGATGCATGGTTGGAATAATAAAAGGATTGAAGGCACCTGCGTCGAGAAATTCACCATAATCTATATCCCTATTGTCAATCTGATTGACATCTTCTCGTCTCAACCCCATCTGCATCTTATATGGTCGATATCGCTCGAATGCTTGTGCATAGGTAGTGAGAGATTTATGCATCATGTGACGGAGATCGATAGGTTCCTGACTCGTCACAAGTGTTTCTATTTCCGTCTTCAAATCTGGAATCTCCCAATCAATACCGTCCTCGTCCCTTAGAGCATCCGTCACCTCCTCGTCAGCAAGTCGAATGATATCAGGAACGTCGGTTGCATAGGCTTCTTTGATGACACATTTTTGGAGATTGCGGAGCAGTCTCACAGGACTTAAAACGTCATCATACCCCCAGAAGTTATAATTGCCGCCATGACTATAGTCCAGACCGCAAGGAAGAATTAACACTTCTAGAGAAGTCGGAGGTTCGACACTAATACAAAGACAAAGATCGGTCAAGGACCATCTTGGATCCCAGTTACCACCAGGAAATCCGAGTCTGCTAACCACCACGCGCCAATTTCGGACCCTAGGCACCGTGATGTAATGACAAAGGTCTGGAACTGGAAACGGTACCGTCGATTTATTGTTCTCGTATCTTGTGAGAGGACACAACTCCACCTGAGGACCTTCAACGAGAATTACACCACCCACCACATCCTCACTCTCACTCTCAAATTCCTGTTGAGAATCGTAATCAAACGTGAGATTGAAAACAGGGTGGTTATTCACTCGAAAGCACGCAATGTAGAAGGTATTCTTTCCGTACAAAACCGGTAAAGCTTCATCGTAAATTTGATGGCAAAGTCTCAATACCTGTGGGCATAAATCGTATTTTAAGTCCGCTCCAAAACGCGATATTTGGGTTACAGACTGTGCGGTACCCAAAATTTTCTTGACTAACAAGCATTCGTAGATTTGGGACCTTACTTCGAGAGGAAATTCATCCAAAAAAGCACACTTGTTATTGATGATCGCATTCATCTTTAGGTGGCTTCTAAGACACAATCATTAGTATATTTGAAAAAGCCTGCGACTAGAGGGCTGCTGCTGAAGCACCTTTTTCAATGTCTAGTTTTATTTGGAAGAATGATTCCTTGGATGATGTTTGTGGACTGAAAGGAATTTGATTGCAGTCGTCGTGGATGTGGTTATGCAGAAAATCCTGTGGAAGAGCCCTGCGGGAAGGGATTAGGGATATATTCAGATAGAGACTGAGTTTTACATAAAAGATTCAAGGAGATGATCAAAAAGAGAGATAAGTCCCAGGAAAGAATCAAGGAGACCACTCGGAACAGTGTAACCAGCCTCCAAAAAATCGAAAGAGATACAGGTAGAGTCCGATTTCCACAGAAAAACAACCAAGTAGATGATTTAGAAAGAGAGATACCCAGTAACTCCTCAGGAAAGACTCAAGAAGGTGATTTGAAAAGAAGAAAAGAAGACCTTGGGGTTTTGTAAGAAAGAGCGAAGGAAATGATTCAGAGAGCCCTTTCTACCTATCTCACCACTAAGGATTTCCAATCTAATCTTCATTCCAAAGGGCAGAATAAAGTGATATTGTGCTTTGTGAAGTGAATGGATGAAAGCCAGTCTGCACACTTATCTTGGACAAATCATTTTTCAAGTTTCATGACAATGAATTGTATTTGAAGATCTGGTTATTTAGAATAGGTACTTGGAATGTATATTTGTTCACAGGAGACTGTATTAATCAAGCTGAAGCACTGCTACATTAATGTATTCGAAAGGTGCAAACAAAGGATAATGGAACCCACACTGATGCCAAACAAGCTTCATGGTTTGATTGGGTGAATCAATGACATGTAGATAGTATGCAAATTGCCTAGTTCCTATACGCAAACGTCTGTACGCAAGTCAACAAAGCGCTACTAGCTCAGGTACTGTGTGAAGGTACCTTATTATTGTCATTTGTAGTCTGCAATCAGCCCAAGTCTTTTGCAGATTCACCTCTAGTGAATACAAACTGGACACAATTCCTTAAATTTCCAACTCAGAGAAATTCAATGATTCCATCTTTCTATCTTCAAATGGAAGAATGTGAGCATCTTCTGGCATCTTCATCACATCCTTCAACCATTCAACATACAGCGGGAAGCCAGTCACACTCCCAGAAACGTTCGCTTCCTTCACCCCTCTGACACCCTCAAAGAGTCTCAACGCCCTGTAATCCGAGCCCGAGCCCTTGTATGCCGATTGCTCAACCCTTATTGTCAATTCTTCCATCCCACTAAAGGCATCTCTTGCTTTCCCAGCAGGGAAATTCGGATCGCAATCCAACCGCACAACAATGTAATATTTTTTGATGATCGAGATGACTCTGGGCGAGCTGATAGTATCATAATGCCAACGCAGACGCGGCAGGCCCGTTAGAAGATTGGAGTGGGCGATAAAAACATTGCAACCGTAAAGGACTTGCTCGGCTTCATCATGAACTTTTCGGCATACGGATAATATTTGTGGACATATTGGTGGGTCGGTCAAGAGAGGACGGGGAATTGAGATGGGTGGGATGACGAGGAGTAAATGGTAGATTTGGTTACGAATCTCTCCTGGGAGATGAAGAAATGTAAGTGGCGGCATTGTTTTTCGATAAACTTCTTTTCTTTTCTTTTCTGGATTGGGTGATATTTGTCGATATGCCGTTATAATTATGGATGGTAAAGAATCAGTATCCTCAGATGTTCCACGATGTTAATGGGGATGAAGTGGGGTTTGTGCAGTTGATGGCGGTACCGTACATGGATGAAGAAATCTCTCGCCCATCTGATAAGATTGATCTTATCAATTGCTTGTGTAACCTCTAAATGTTTTCGAGCCTGCAAATAAGATTCCCCCTGTTCCGACTTTTCTTAATGTGCCGTTTAAAACATCATAGCATATTCTCTTTTCTCCTTGTATTGGTCTTATTTTGATGCTCAAGAAGGGGTATTGAAACGTCAACTGCCCACTGAAACTTCTTATTTATGCTGCTGGCTATGATATGGGATTACGTAATCATCAGTGACTCGTTCCTGCCTCCATAGCGCGCCAGCTCAGCCTGAATTTAAGTATTTACGGAGTAGTACGTGCTCGCATGCGATGGTCTAGATACTTAGATACTATTGTATTTGGGTGAAATCTCAGTCATATTGTTCTCTGTCCACGCCCACAGGTTTCTCTATTATCAATCCCCTTTCTTCTATACATTACTGCTGTTCAGTTCATGACATCGTCTTCAGAATGACAACTTCGTTCCTTCAGTTTCTTTCCTATTTGTTTGGTTGGATATACACAACATGCTGGTCCTTTTCTTTCTATCCTCAACCAATCTTGAACTTTAAGCGCAAATCTACATCTGGGGCAGCAATCGATTTCCCCTTCCTCAACGTCATAGGGTTTGCTGCATATTTTGTATCTACAGTCTCATTCCTTTACGCGCCGGAAATCAGACGCGAATATGCTCTACGAAACAATGGCCATACTCCAACCGTTCAGTTCAATGATCTCGCTTTCGCTGTGCACGCGCTCTTTGTGTGCTGTATCATAATGTCGCAATATCATCTATCCATCTGGAAATTCGATAAACGTGGTAAAAGAGGTCCTGGCTCAAGAATTAGCAAGTCGATCTTGGGTTTGGCTGTAGCATGTATTGCTGGGGTTGCGACTTCTGTGATTATTGTCCTTGCGCGAAAGGATGAAGATGTTGTAACGGGATGGGCATGGATCGATGTGGTACGTTGGAATCAGACTGCATAATATTTTTACACTGGTGCTAATACCGTCTTCGCAGGTTTATGTCATATCATACGTCAAGCTCATCATCACGATGGTGAAATATATGCCCCAAGTTCTCACGAATTATCGCAATCGATCCACAGCTGGTTGGGCAATAGGAGGAATATTACTCGACTTCTCAGGAGGAGTTCTATCGATTTTACAGTTAGGAATTGATAGTTATCTACAGGGAGATTGGTCGGGAGTAGCAGGCAACCCAGTGAAGCTAATGCTGGGCAATGTGAGCATCTTCTTCGATGTTATTTTTATTGTTCAGCATTATGTTTTGTACAAAGGGAACGGGCGTGATAAACCATTCAATGAAGAAGACCCTCTGCTTGAGCCGGATAGGGAGCAGAGAATTGACTAGACAAGACGCATTGATTTACGGCATTACAGATAAGATACCTAGCGTCTGGATAATGAATAGAGGTGGATATGGGTGTTGGCTTTTGTGGTTAGCTATCAGCGGTTGAATATAAATTACTTAGAGGGTTGCAAGGTCAACCGATTTTCATACTTTAACCCAAGTGGCATCGTTGCATCATGATATGTTCTTGATATTGATCGGTACCTTTGAAACCTTTACTCATGATTGTGTGCTCAGACTTCGCTAAATAACTTTCAATATATTCAATCATTATCCTCAACCCTGCATCAAATAACACAAATCTCACAGCGGCTTTAGCTCACTTGGGAGAGCGCCAGACTGAAGTTAACTTCAGGTCTTCGACAGATCTATCTGTTTATCTGGAGGCACTGTGTTCGATCCACAGAAGCCGCATTCTGCGAGTTGAGGAAAACCTCAACTGATTGATTTTTTGATTAAATTACCCTTTTCATTTTTTAACGTCTTTCTTTTATCTTTGCAAATGCTATTTATTCATGGATGATGGGCAACCGTGAAGATTCTCACAAACGAAAAGCTTATTATACTCTGAGGTTGCTTCTTTATGACAGGTGTGGGACAGGTGGGACAGGTGGGACAGGTGGGACAGGTGGGACAGGTGGCTCATTTGAACGAATAAGAGTATGGAAAATGATGATTTGAATTGAATAAGTCTTCCAGGAATCCGGAATAGGAACGCACCGATAACACAAGTGGCAATGGGGTTCAACGGGTAAGGAAGGATAAGCAAGAAAAGAAAAAGATGGCTCCAATTTGACCCAATCTTTTTTTTTTTTAATTGCCGAAGATTTCCCAATACGTTAAATCATCTATGGGCGAGCGATCCCTCCAATACAATACCTACCTATCTAACTACTTATTATTACTAAGCTTGGCCAAGTTAAACCCCTGAATGCTTACCGTTGACTTTTTCCTCTGTGCTTTCAACCTAACATGAAAAAATTACTTGAGAATTTGATTTTTTTGTGGCAACCAAACAAAAGAACAGGATGGTCCCAGATGTCTAGGCTATACGTAGGGATTTCTCTCTCACATTCGACAACTACCTTCATAATGGCGTGCTCTTTCAGGGATGGAGATTTTTTATTCAGCAAGGAATAAAATGTCAAGTAATCCAGACGCAATGCCATTCCTTCTCTTTTTCTTCATTATTCCATTATTCCACAACAACATCCATTCTGGGGTTGTCTGTCTGGCTGTATCGTATTGGTGAATAGAGAATTGAATCTTAGCTGCATTCAAAGTATCCACCATGTCGAACAAGACTTACACTTCACAAGATTTGGCCATCCATGGATCGCCTTCTCAGTCGTCTTTGGATGGTCCGGGGAAACCAGATATTGCTAATGGGGAGGTCGTTCATTCGGCTTCTGGCCATCTGGATGCCGTTTATGGTGTGGGTGGTGTGGGACATACGCAGCGTAGGTTGAAGGCGAGACATGTTACCTTTATTGGTTTTGGCGGTGGTATTGGGACGGGTCTTTTTATCGGTACTGGTGCGGCTTTGGCCAATGCTGGACCTTTGGGTTTACTATTGTAAGTCGAAAGCTTACCCAGTTGAGGTTATATGGAAATGGATTGGTATTAACAAATTATAGGGCTTATAGTGTGGTCGGTCTTCTTCTCTGGTGTGTGATGGAGTCAATTGGAGAATTGGCCACTCTGGTAAGTTGACACAAGTTACATCACCTGATCACCAGTCCTGAACTTACTTTCTCAGTTCCCAACCGCTGGATCCTTCCCTCATTTCGCTACTCGATTCGTTGATCCTGCTCTTGGATTTACTCTTGCTATCTCTTACGGTTATTGTTACACCATTGCAATCGCCTCGGAAGTTTCGGCCGCCGCTATCGTAGTATCTTACTGGACAGACATCACCCCCGCCGTCGTAATTACCATCGGACTAGTGGCCATCTTCCTCATCAACATGGCCAACGTCAAATTCTATGGCGAAGCCGAAGTCATCACTGCATCTATCAAAATCCTTTGTTTCCTGGTCTTGATTATTGTTTCCCTGGTTATCACAGCCGGAGGAGCCCCCAATCACGAGACTATCGGATTTCGATATTGGAAGGATCCAGGTCCATTTGTTCCCTTCGATGGTATTACAGGGAATACTGGTAACTTCCTTTCATTTTTCAGTGCATTCATCAATGCTAGTTTCTCATACATTGGTGTTGAAACTGTTGTTGTGGCCGCCGCCGAAACTGTCAATCCTCATAAATCCATCCCAAAAGCAGTCAAGCGTGTCACCTATCGAATCTTGTTTTTCTACGTCCTCGGTACGCTCCTTATCGGAATGATTATTCCATCTAATGATCCCGGCCTTGTCAGTGGATCCGGTAACGCAAATTCCTCACCCTTCGTCATCGCAATCAAGAACTCCGGCATCTCCGTCCTCCCATCCATAATCAATGCCTGTATCCTTACCTCCGCCTGGTCCGCCGGAAACAGCTACTGTTACATTGGTGCAAGAATGATAGTAGCCATGGCAGTAGATCGACAAGCCCCTCAGTGTTTCGCCAAGGTAAATCGCTGGGGCGTACCATACTATGCCGTCCTCGTTTCTTTCGCCTTTGGTCCTCTAGCCTATCTAAGTCTTGGCTCAGGAGGAGCAGCCCAAGCTTTCACATGGTTATTAAATCTTAGCACCGTTGCTGGTCTCCTCGCTTGGATGACCCTCTGTATCTGCTACATCCGCTACCATCACGCTTGTCTCGCACAAGGTGTCAACCGCGACAACCTCCCCTTCAAAGGACGCTGCCAACCTTTCGCCGCATATGTTGGTGCAATCGGCTCGGGAATCATCGTAATATTCTCCGGTTTCGGCGTATTTGTCAAGGGCAATTGGAACACGGCAAATTTCATCGCAAGTTACATTGGAATTGTCATTTATATTGCTCCCTATGTCTTCTGGAAAATTTTCAAGAGGACAAGCGTTTCGAGATCAAAAGATGTGGATCTCTTTTCGGGTAGATTCGATGGTAGTTGTGCTCCTGTGGAACCGATTCCTACGACTGCGTGGGGAAAGTTTTTGGATTGGTTGCTGTGAGGAGGGGATGGGTGAAATGGGGAAAATGAAGATGACTCTTACTTTTTTTAATCGTTAGCATTTCAACAACATGCATGATACTTAGCGTTTTAACAACACTTATACCCAATCAATTCTAAGTTAATTTTTTTCTTCTCATAGCCATAAGGCATCTCGTATTAGCCGTTATCTTTTGTGTGATTTCAAGTTGGAAGGCTATAGATTGTATGCAAGTTACGTATGCAAGCGACCTAATCTCTCCAAATTTTACACCATGCATACTCTTCCTTCGAGTCCACATGGAGATCAACTCCGCAGTCACCACCCCACATTCACCCTCAACAAACATCCTCCCCGCCTCTCGGTACCAGCTTGCAAAAGTCTACATATCCACGCGCTTCCAAATCGGGAGAGAACCCATCGCTCAAGCTCAAACATTCTGCTCTTTGCTAGACAGTATAAATATATATATATTATCCAGTGAGGAACCAAAAATTCAATATTGAATGTTAAATTCTCTTCTTTAGAAAGAGCTTTTTTTTATATTGCTATTTCATAGCTATTCTCTAAATATTCTCATTGTATTATCTTTTCGTCGTTTTCTTGTTATAATGTGTTGGTTGGATGGGTTTTAGCCGAGACTGATGGTTTGGGATGCAGTTTGGGATGCATAGTGCATTCGCTGTGGATTCTATGGCTTGATAGCAAATTTCTCTAACATTCATGGAGCACCACCTAACTGACTGACTTGACTGACTTGACTGAATGAAGAAGGTCTGTTCTATTATGAATACCTAGTATTTTGGAATTAATTTCTTTATTTCGGGGGAGAAAGGGGGATGGATTATGTGTATTGAAAGGGTAAAGTAAAAAGTTCATTCACAGGGCTTATATGGTGTATCATTTCACATATCATTTGGCATGGTAATATTTTCTGTTTGGGTGGGGGATTAATTGTATTCTATAATCTATATGCGATCCGTAGAAGCGATCCAAGTCCAAAATATCAGCAAAACATATCCACTTCCCTTTCATAAATTCTTAGCGTCGAAAGTAATAAAAATGAACAAAGACATCCTAACGATTTTCTATATCTCCTAACTCGGTTAACTCGATTATACTCTTTCGAGAGAAAACAATGACAAAAACCCAGAAGCTCAAAGGGGAATCAATCATAATCATCAAATAACTCATCATCCCAAATCTCATCTTCTTCAAACCATTCATGGTCTTCAGGTGGTGATGAAAGACCTATGACGCCGCGGCGAGCAAGGACAATGTTGTCGGGTTCCCTATCCACGATCACAACCGACGTAGGTGTGATATTATGGAAATGGACTTCATTTTCTGGTTCGCGTCGATGCTCCTGTCCCTGACCGCGTTCCCGTCTACGTTCCTGTTCCTGTGCCCATTCCTGTTCCTGTGTCCATTCATGTCCCTGTTGCCGTTCATGTTCCTGTTGCCGTTCCTGTTCCTGTTGCCGTTCCTGTTCCTGTTCCTCCGCGACTATTCTCCTACGTCTGTTATGTCGTTCGTCGTTCAATTCGCGAGCGCTCTCCAAGGCGTATTCCGCGCTTTGGTAAACCGTACTCCACTCTTCTGGTGAGGGCCAGGTATTGCTATCTAAATGTCTGCGTAAGAAGCGGATTGTCGGGATGATAAGTGGTGTTGCGTAAGAAAAATCTTCAGGGAGATATTGCAAGAGCGTGTTGGATACTTCAACCAATTTTTCGAGTCCCCCGATGTATTCCTCAAGTCTTTGTCTGGCTGGTGTGATGCGAATGGCCAATTCATTGAGTTCAATTTCAAGGCTGTCACATTCTTCAGCCCCCTCGGATCTGTCGTCGGGAGAATGAATCGATCGTCCCATTCTCGGGCCCGGTTCAGTTCGGCCTGTGAGCCCCCGGAACGTGCGTCCGGCGATGGTGTTTCTTGTAACGTTGAAGAGCTCGTATTGTACTGGGGCTATCTGTGATAAGTAGACTCGATAGCCATCAATAAGACGATACCAGCGTTGAAAAAGTGGTCTGGTCAGTCCCCACTCGGCCTCGTGCTCGGCCACCCACTCGCGGAAAGTGATTCGAAGGTGTGATGGAACCAAAGAGGGAGTACGACCTTGCATCGCCCGGGCGTTGGGGTCGAAGTTGAAGGTCAATTCGTCGAGAAAGTTTACACGGATGATCTCGCCGCGGAATTCATCGATGGTGCTATCGGATGCTCCCTGGTACAAGACTTCGAGATATCTATTGATCTCTGTACGAACCTTTGCTTCGGTGATGAACTGATCTGGAATGAATCTGGCCCACTCTGAAAATCTTGGAACGGCTCGTTCTTGTGCCTCCAAGATCAACTCCACGGCATTTTCAAAGTGTTCTGCCTTGCCGATGTCGTGGAGGGAGAATGCTCTGTCCAACTCGTTTATGGTTCTGACACCAGAATCAATTTCGGCTTGTCTCCTGAAACATTGATCCATCGACCGTGCCTCGTTAATAATCACCATGACTGCTCTTCCGGCTTCTTGATTCAATGTTACTTTGAGTCTCGAGCATCTGTCCACAATCTCATTGGAGCGCTTTATGAGTTCCTGTCTGAGGATTGCAATCGTTTCTTGGTGCATGTTAGTAAACCCGACACAATAAGGATGGAGCCTCTCACGAAAATGGTAAAGTTCACGATACCTACTAGCAATCACCTCATCAGTGAATGGAAGTGGCCGTTCCAATCGCATCCATTCAAGGATGGCCTTGGCTTCTACATAGTGAGCAGATACGATTCGCGATTCTTCCTCGGCTCGCTGTACTGCTTTACGCTTGCAATCCTTGCAAGATATAATTCGGCGATGTCGTCCTCGAATAGCGTGGGTACGGGTTTCCGTGGCGGCCTCGGGGAATTGTTCGCATTTGGAAACGTACTTGATGGTTTCCGTGTGACATCTCTTGCATAAAGATCGGTTTGCAAAACACATCTTGAGGATTTGTTCGCAAAGAGCCAAAAAGTCTGATTTTGAGATCAAATTGTTGTAAATGCAAACAGGTCGTCCATGTGTCTCAGTTGAGTTTCCTAGGCGAGGAAAGAAGGGGGGGGGGCTTCATCTGAACAACTTCTCGATACATATAGCAATAACAATGGCATTGTTCTTCTTCTGTGGTGTCAATTTCTTTGTTTGAATGTCAAGAAAAAAGCATTTGTTTCTCCGTTAGACCGGTAAGACATTTTCCCACAATCTCTGAACAATCTCGTTTTCTCGCAACTACTCAAAGTCTAGATAGCTGTAATCTGGTCGATTTCTGTGTTAGCCATATCTTGAATAGAGTAAAGTTGATCAGTTGTTCAGGACCTGTTTCTGCATTCTTCCTTTCCGTACCAGTGGTCGTTCATCATGTTTAGTACCAAAACACACATCATTGGCACTAATTTTAGGAGAAGGTCAAGCGATGCCATCTAACATCCAATACTTCTCTTCTCCAAAGATATTCTCTTACATCGATGTGTGACTATCATCGCGAAGAGACATAGCAACAGCAAGTTTCAATGTTGTATATCAAAATGTTCAAAAGACATAAGACTCCCCTAAAGTGAGGTTTAACTCTCAAATGAAGACCAGGCTTCACTTGAAAATTGAAGTCAAAGTAAAGCAAAAAAAAAAAAACAAAACATATGTCCCCCAAAGTAACAAACCCGTCCAATCACTCAACAAATATTATCCCTAGTATACAAGTATCCAAATATTCATCCGAGTCTCCTTCTAAATTCACTTTCCCTTACACACTAGCCACTTCTAGGCTTTTTGGAACAAATTGATCCTAATTCAGCTTTCCTCCACAACCGTACTCAAAAACCTTTCCTCTCATCTAAATTTGCTTTATATTTTACCAACTTCAAAGTCGCGCCTTGAACTTTCAATCTCATAAACAAAAACACACTTTTAATCTCGATTTTCTGACGTCTTGCTCTATTCCTATCCTCTGCTTCGACTTCGATTAGGAAATATATTTTAATAGCCACCAATAAATAAATCAAACTTCCCGACCTCTAAAGTCACCTCAGCCACAATATTCAAACGACAAACGCAAGCACCAAGGCCTCCGCCACAACTACTAACCACAGAAGAAGAATGTGCAAAACAACTCACACGCACTACGCCTGTTTCTGCACCGCGCTAATCGTTCATTCCTGCGCTCTCAATTATCCACTTGGTCGTCTCGTTTGTCCTCCGCCAAATCTAGTCAAGAAACATATATATGTCTACGCAAATTGTGAGGATTGTTTGATAGCGGCCGAGGAGAGGAATGAGAATTTTGTGAAGAAGGCTAGTAGAGCGTGGATGGAGATGGGTGAGGAGGAAATCGATGATCGTGAGGAGAGAGAGGGCGAGAATGGAGATAGAGATAGAGATAGGGATGAGGAGGGAGAGAGAGTGGAGGAGGTACATTTGGAGTGTGGGGAGGCTGGAGATGAGGGAGGGGAGGGGGAAGTTTATGATATGGACAGGGAAACACAACACAACGTGATGAAAACGAGAAAGAAGCACGAGTATCCAAGTACAAATCCAGACGAAAACTCAGACGAAGACGCACACCTATCAGCCGCACAACTATCCGAAAGCAAACAATCCGAAGACCCCCCCGACGAAAACGACGATTTGGCAGCAGCAGCACAATTGCTATCAGCACTTCGTCAAGAACTTGGAGATGCTGATATGATTTCCCAAAGTGGAGATGTGGAAAATGAAGACGAGGATGAGGACCAGGATGAAGATGAGAAGTATAAGGAGCATGTACAGACGATTATGGAGAATTTGGGAAGGCTGAGGGAGGAGAGGAATATGCACATGAAGCGATCCGTTGATGATGGATATTGAGCGGGAAGAAGATGCATGATTGGGGCGCTTGGGGAAGATGGCTGGTGAACTTGGAGTGCTGATGAGCGGAGTGATATTGATTTGTCGTTCAGATTGGATTGTGGTTGGTGTAGTTTAGTTCATGCACTTGCATGGGAATTTTCCTATCTTTGGAAAGACCAATAGAGTTTAACGAAGTCATTAAATGGACTCCTTCGATTATTCGTTGCATTTTGTCCCGCTTCTAAAATGGTCATCATTTTCGTGAAGCACTTTCCTTTCATGCTGTCTAATTATCCTATCTCACCCGTCACTCAACTCTTCGAAACCAATGTGGCATAGACAAAGTTACACGCGATAATAATGGCTCATAATCACATAACAAATAAAAACAACGTGAATTGCGACTACTAAAGGGGAATCTTACACCGTGCTATGAACAGCCTCATCTAAATAATTTGCAAGCGATGCACCAACCATTCTAATTTTGACGCCAGTCCGAATCCACAGCGCTCAATTTCCAGACCATAAATACAATTAACATAATGAAATCATTAATGCGGAATGTTCCATGCTAGCCCTTGGCTTAATTCCGATTGATACTATCCAGCTCCGGGAAGTACTGTGCTAGCTTATTTCTACTGTCAGAATTCCTTGTGAGCTCTAGTGTATCAGGTGTGTCTATGTAATCAATCCCTAAAATTCCACTTGATGCCATGGAATTCATGCCATCGGCTGGAATATGTACCAGCGCAGGGACAGGTGCAGTCGCACGTTTTTTCTTCGTGTTGCCCTGCTCCCCAGACTTGCAGGAAGTGATGGCAGGACGGGAGGGTGCTGAATTGGCATGTCGAATGTCCGAGATTGCTGGTGTATACGATGTGTTGTTTAATATGTTGGGGTTATAGTTTTCTCTCGGTGACAGCATAGCTGACGATGGATTGAGTGTCTTGGCGAGTGATTGATGTAGTGACATAGGTGTAGTGGGGGCTGATGTTGTAGCTGGCGTTGATTTTTCGTTGGTGACGAGGCCCTTGTCGGTAACAAATTGGGAGGACCGCGAATGATACGGATTGTGGTTATAGTATTCGTCAATGATCGGATGTACCATAACAGTCTGCTTGTGAATTGTCAAAATGGAATTAGTTGGAACCGTCACCCAACTTTCTGTAAATATATTAGCAATGTTTTGTCCACGTGGCATGCAAGAATAATGCCAAACAAGCGAGGAAATGAGGAATGTGCCGAACTTCGAAGAGGGGCTCTCTCGAAACAAGCGAGAAAGTATGGAGAGCTAAAAAAAAACACTAGCCACCTCGCGAATCTATCGACATGCAACAGTACATGGGGCTTTGAACCTTGCCTGGGTCTCGCCTATCTGCTGACGTGCAACATAAAGAAGATTTTCCACTTCTAGGTTCTCGTTTAAGGATTTTCATGGGACTTGCGGGAATGTCTAGCGTCTATTGTCTCGGCCCTTGGCAAGATGAAGGGGCGGGGAATGAAATACACAAAGGTAAGAAACAAGGGGAATCATTACCTCTCTCGAATGTTAAGGGTTCGCTTGCAACGAGGACGATATCAGCACCCTTGTCTCGACGATCCATTTGGTACTCGCCCTTATTACCTTTATCCTCCCATGTAGTACCGGAAGAGTAATAGAGACTGGCTGCCTCATCGGTCTTGCTACTGACATAACGAGTACAGACAACACTATGACCATCGGCAATTGCA
The DNA here is from genome assembly GCA_002162575.1 of Sclerotinia glacialis. Taxonomy (NCBI): domain Eukaryota; kingdom Fungi; phylum Ascomycota; class Leotiomycetes; order Helotiales; family Sclerotiniaceae; genus Sclerotinia; species Sclerotinia glacialis. The sequence goes on from NGKH01000019.1 coordinate 354,133, forward strand.
AAATTCAACAAACTTCGGATGTCCAGATTTTCTTCCTCAATTGTCTTCTCCGGAATCGCTGCAATAAAATCGTTGATCTGCTTGATGGTAGCTAGCATGGCATGCCTCAGAACAGTTGGGCCAAATCCCCGAGCCGGTGGAGCACTAGGATTGTGACCCATTCTCTCAAGTGTGTCCAGATATAAAGCGAATGCCCATTCACTGTCGGTACCTCCATGAACACCAAGATACCATTTATCGGCCAGTCTTTCGCCCAAACGTCTTTTTATATGTTTCCAGCCACCTAATCCGCCATTGTGCATCCACAATAAACTTCCATGAGAGAAGGGATGACAGTTGTCGTCGCTAAGGGAGCCCTCGGTTGTAGCCCGTACATGTGCAAATATGAGCGGTGAAGCGGTCTTTGAGGCAATTCGTTGAAGGTTGATACAATTCCATGCAGGAATGGTAGATGTGAAGATACATGGCTCTGGTCCAAGTTCAGGTTCTGTGTAATAACCGATGCCAAATCCATCACCTGCAAAACAATATTAGTCACTGTGTCCTCAGATACAGGAATAGCAGAAACTACCAACCATTATGAGGTCTTCTCATGTCTAACCGAAGACGAGAGTCAAAAGATTGATTGAGAATTGAGTGAGTAGGATCCAAGATTATTTTGGACAGTAAAATGGCATCTGAGCCTTTATATACCTTACTATCATTAGTATTCTGTTGTAAATCAAAGGCTCGAAGTTGTTTGACTCACCAGAAAGCGGCACATCTTGTCCTCTGCTGAAATTCACAAATTCTGAGCTTGACTGTTCTTGAAAGTTCCACTTAAAAATTGAATGTATGTGAATGATATTTACTTTGTCGTATTGATGGCCAACGGTTTGAGAGAGTGTTGGAACTTATTTGCTATTTCAAGGGAGAAGCCGCGAGGCTGAAGGTAAATTAACGGTATGGCGTAATTTGTTGGGTGCTGAGACATAAAGTAAAGATCACAGCCCAACGGATAAACCAAATATTAACCCTTTATTCCCAACCTATCGAATTTGGGTTATTGATAGCATAGATTTAGGGGGATTTACGATCAAAATATACAGTATCAGTATATACATATATATAAATATATATACAACTGAAAAGGACGAACAAAATGTTGTATTTATTGTGGAGTTGTTATCGTCAGATAAGTCTGGATAGCCTCATGATCAAGGCTGGATATTTTGGAGGTTTTCCTTTGACCTCATTTCAAGGGTACTAGGTAATTGTCCCTTTCTTTCTTCAGCCGCCCGCCAAAATGAAGTCTTTTATCAAGCCACAAGCCACAGTCCATAATTCATAATCCACTAGCCACAGAGTATGCACGCCACTTCTGATTCGATCTTTATTCATGCAAGACATGTGGAATTCAAACCACCCATACATATACTTTAGTGGACAACAAAACCAGCAGAATGAAATTTATTGCTTCATGATTTTACAATCTTCTAAAGGATTGATACAACCTTAAGTCTGCCCAGTATGAGTGGGAGGCTCTTATCGGCGAGGCTTCTGCCCGTGGCTCAACGTATCAACTCTCAGTCTGCCAGACATTTCCATAAGGCGGTATCTACCGCTGGCGGTCTTCTCAGATCAGAATCTGCCGTTCGCATTGCAAGAGGGAGGATCTGGCCAGCTGGGCACACACCATTCTCGAATGCTGTAGTTGTTCGAAATGCTTCATTTGTTCGCATTCTACCAAATATATTGTTAAAGTTTGCAAGAATACCTGCACTTTTCGCTGGAGTGACCGTCGGTGGTCTGGCATATATTCAATACCAAGCTACCCGTTAGTTTACTCGTTCCCTTATCTACAGACGATACTAATTTTGCATATCTGCAGAGGCTGGTAATTACGTTGCAGACATCTTCACTCAAACGACGAATACTGTATCTGGCGTAGCAGGTGGTTTGTTCGGCAGCGCAAAAGATATTGCGAGTCAAACACGACAAGGATGGGAAAAAACAAAGGAATCAGTTGAATTACCGGAGTGGATGCAAAAAGTATTACGGATCCATGAGGAGATTGGGCAAGGAAATGGTGGAGGAGGGGGTGGGGGCCCTGGCGGGGAACCACCTAAACAAAGCAGAGTGGCAGCTGCGGCTGTAGGAGGGAGTGCTGCCGCCTATGGGTATGACCAATATGCGGAGGGCGACGACAGGTCTCCAGCAGTTGCTGCCCGGGATGACCAAATGATGGTTTTGACCAAGAAAATGATCGAGATCAGAAGCATATTGCAAACTGTGGGGCAGTCGAACGCCCTTACTTTGCCCTCAATCGTTGTTATTGGTTCACAATCATCGGGGAAAAGCTCTGTACTAGAGGCAATCGTTGGACATGAGTTCCTGCCCAAGGGTTCGAACATGGTGACACGACGGCCCATAGAGTTGACTCTCGTCAATACCCCTGATTCACAAGCGGAATATGGAGAGTTTCCTGCTCTTGGCCTAGGAAAGATTGCAGATTTCTCACACATCCAGAGGACATTGACGGAATTGAACTTGGCTGTTCCCGACACGGAATGTGTTTCCGATGATCCGATTCAGTTGACCATCTCGTCGCCCCATGTTCCCGACCTATCCCTCATCGATCTACCGGGATATATTCAAGTTGTTGGTGAAAATCAGCCTTTGGAATTGAAGCAAAAAATATCCGATTTGTGCGACAAGTATATTCAGCCTCCTAATGTCATTCTTGCAATTTCTGCTGCAGACGTGGATTTAGCCAATTCCACAGCTTTGCGAGCAAGCCGAAGAGTTGACCCACGAGGTGAACGAACAATCGGTGTTGTTACAAAAATGGACCTTGTCGATCCTGCTAGAGGAGCCGCCATCCTCAATGACAGAAAATACCCCCTAAGGCTCGGTTATGTTGGTGTTGTATCACGAGCACCACAGCAATCACAAACCAGATCATTGTTCAAAGCAGGAAGCGAAAGCATCTCGGAAGCTATCATAAAGAATGAACATGCATTCTTCTCGTCTCATCCTATGGAGTATGGACCTGATGCTGGATTAAATGTTGGCACTACAACCCTCCGTAAGAAACTTATGCATGTACTCGAACAAACCATGGCGGCGAGCCTTCAAACTACTAGTGATGCTATTCACCAAGACCTTGAAGAGGCTACTTATGAATTTAAGGTCCAATACAACGACCGCCCTCTGTCTGCAGAATCTTATCTCGCCGAGAGTCTCGATGCATTTAAACATTCTTTCAAAGAATTTGCTGAAACTTTTGGAAGACCACAGGTCCGCGAGATGCTAAAAGAAGAGCTTGATCAACGAGTATTAGATCTCTTAGCAGCACGTTACTGGAACAGACCTATTCAGGATCTTTCACCCTTACCATCAGAACCCAACTCACTTGCTGAGCTCCCAACTGCTGATCCTGACTCCCTCTTCTGGCACCGTAAACTTGATGCCTCTACTTCCGCCCTCACCAAACTTGGTATTGGTCGTCTTGCAACTCAAGTCGTGGCCAATGCAATCCAAGCCCATATTGATCGTCTCATATCTCAATCAACCTTTGCAACTCATCCATTCGCTCGTCAAGCTATCACCGATGCTGCAGCTGGTATCTTAAATGAAAGGTTCTACAGTACAAGTGATCAAGTTGAGAACTGCATCAAACCATATAAGTTCGAGATTGATGTTGAAGATAGCGAATGGTCACGAGGTCGAGAGAACGTTACCTCTGTGTTAAAGAATGAGCTCAAAGCTTGTGAAGATGCGTCAAAGAACCTGGAGCAACATGTTGGTGGAAGAAAGAAGCTGAGAGATGTCATGAGCTTTGTGGACAAAGCTAGAAAGGGCGAGATTATCGTTGATGGCGATGCCAGTGGTGCCGGTGGATTCAGTTCCGCGTTGTTACAAAAAGGTATATTCACATCTCTCTCTTATACCCGTTTTTATATCAGATACTAACAATCCCACTAGGCCGTGAAGCAGTCTTCCTCCGCGACCGGGCTGTCCTTCTGGCCATGCGTCTCAAGGCTCTCAAATCTGGCCAATGTGCCTCCCTCAAAAACAAATATTACTGCCCCGAAGTCTTCCTTGACGTCGTCTCCACTAAACTCACCTCCACGGCCGTTCTCTTCCTAAACGTCGAACTCCTCTCCGAATTCTTCTATCAATTCCCTAGAGAATTGGATCAGAGATTAGGAAGAGGATTAACAAAAGAAGAAGTAGATAGATTTGCAAGAGAGGATAAGAAGGTTGAGAGACATCTAGAGGTTATTAGGAGGAAGGAGCTATTGGAGTTAGTATTAGGAAAGATGGAGGGGCTGAGGGATTTACGCGAGTTGGATAATGGGGAAGCGAGAAGACCACAGAGAGGGGCGAAGAATGGAAGAGGCAGTCATGGAAAAGAGGGGGTGAGAGGACCGGGCGGAAAGGAAAATGGAAGGGGTGGATGGAGTTTGTTTTAGACGGTAGAAACTGTTGGGGGTAAATGGAGTGGGAGGTTGGATTGATTGATGAACAATTACAAGCAAGCAAGCGAGCGAGAGCAAACAATTATGATTATGGCGTTAGGAAATGATTGAAGAGGAGTAGTACGAAAATATTGTATATCCATTTTTTTGGAGTTGGCCGCACCGAGGTGGTAGTGTTGAGGAGATATTATTTTAACCCACTCTACATGATGAATGCAACGACTTTTTTTTGTTATAGACATTATGCCCCTATTTGAGTCTACCTGAATTTTTGTTGTGCATAAATATTGAGATCTGGATTTGACGTGGTAGATGAACTTGGATATTTCATTTCATGGTTCAAGCTCGTGTGAGGCAAGGATGGGTTTCAAAACACAACTGTTGGATGAATTCAGATAGTGGTAGATGTATGTGCACTATAGATCAATTCATCTCTTTCATAATACTTCCCCAATGCGCCTTGCTACCCTATGATGACAGCGAAAATAGATATGCATTGTGATGCACGCCAAATTTCCTATCCGACCAATACCCATAACCATATAATCGTACAACAAATATAAACATATCCGGGCCCGAACCAATAACCTCATTTCCCATCAACGATCAATTGTGTCGTAACCTCCCATCTCATCCCTCCACCTTTCCCATATCCTCCACCGAGTCTATTTCTAACCAACGTCTTGATTCTCTCTCTCAATTTCAATACATTTCCCTCGTCTCCCCTGACTCTCAATTTCAGATTCGCCATACATAATCCATAATGTACCTGCCAAAATCTCGCTTCTTCAACTATAGATACTGATGGTTCGGATTCAATCTCCTTCATTACCTCTGAAACTCCAGCGCCGGAATAGGACATCAAAAGCATGAGTCCCTGAGCTGTAGCTAAACGAACTCCGAGGAGGAACATGGCAAGAGCAATGGCGGTGCAGAGGAGACGATCGAGCCAGATGTAGAGGGATATTGTTAAAAGAGGAAGGAGGAGCATGATGGTGCTGCAGCTCAGGGTTAGGAAATGCGAGGGATTAGAGAGGACGGAGGGGAGGAATGATATGTAGGCAAAACGCATTGCTTTTCCTATTCGTGCGTGGTTTTTGAGCCCGATTGCTGAGACGAGAGTTGCCACTATTGAGAGTAAGGCAGCGGAATCAACAGAGCCGGGGCTGACTCGTTGATGAGAATGAGGATGATGAGGAGCATGGTCGCCTAGTCCTTCCAAGACGTGTTTTAAATTGTGGGATATGAGATCAAACCCCATGAAGAGGAGGAAAACCGACATGGCGAATCCTGCTAGTACTTCTGCGCGTTCGAGTCCAAATGGATGACGGATGGAGGAGCGTTTCCATACTTCGAAATTGCAGAATACATCCACCACGACGCAGATTGTTGCTGATACGGCATCGAAGAATATAAGATGGGATAGTGCAGTGAGGGCAAGAGAGCCTTGCGCGCTGTAAAGAACGAAAGCGGATATTAGGGCGTGGCAGAGACACCAGGCTATACGGGTAGTTTGTTCTTTGGACATGCTTCTCCATGCTTCTTTGAATGTGGGAATGGGTAGGGAAGCTGGGAGGGCGAGAGGTGCTCGGGGGGGTGGTTCGAGGAAGATTTGATGTTGAGTCGAGACACTACTGTGTTTGTATCTATGACCTCTTCGCTGGCCAATGTTCTGGTGCATATTGTTAGTTGAGATCTAATATGATCGTTTGAGGTTCGCGTACGGATTTGGCTGTCGGCGCATCTTTTATAGTTTGAGTCTGAAAGTTAAAAGGATTCGCAGCTCCTCTAGTAGGTGGCACACTCATCATCCCATCCGGCTGCAGGTTTGGACTTGAGAAACCCGAAGGAGGAGACATCGGGGTACGCATTGAAGCAAATCGACCAGTGCTTGAAATCGAAGGCGAAAGAGCATTTGGATGCAGAAGAATCTCTGAGTGCACGGTTCGTGAAGTGCCATCTTGATGATCCCATGCAAATCTGCCTTGCTCTTGTGGAATAGGAGTGGGTGGAGTGGGTGTCCTCGGAGGGGCTGGAATAGGAAGGCTCGAAGCCATAGTTAGATATCTACTTGATATCTAGTAATTTGGAGGTTTCATGAAAACACGTTCCATTAATTGGTCGCTGATATCCACAAATCTATTATTATTATTATTATGCGCAATATTGGCACGAAACGTTTCGTAATTCGTCATGTAGAATTGGTTGTGATATATAAATGGATCTTGTAATTTACTTACTTCCCCTTTTGGATCTTTAGACCAGGGGAAATGTTTCACCGCCCAGGCATTATGCGATTTATTGAATTACGTAAGCGGGAATTTCCCTCAATTCAACCTCGTTTGACATTAAGAAAGCTCTAGACCAACGAAAATGGATTGATTGAACACATCCCTAAATGTCCTTCAACACCAAAGTTTCTTGATTTCCGGATCATCAGACGTACAGAAGTATCATCTACCTGGTATTTTGATCATTATCGATATCTGAGGCTCTCATTCACTGCACACAAAACACCTAGTCTCCTTAGGTGCTTGAATGCTCAACAACCTTTGTACGAGCAACGAATTCGGCCTGAGCAAGTGTGCTTCTTTGAAGAGTTTCTTTGGAATATACCAAGACGAGTCTGAACTTTCCAAGTTGCAAAAACACGTGTCCTTCGACGATCAGACAAGTGTGGTCGAGCTGGTCCTTGACATTTTCCGTACAGGCTTGGTATTACAAGCGCTATACATACCTTCTCGAATATGAGTTCGCCTTCGTAACATCTGTTCCAAGAAAAATACGAAATCATGGAGAGGGAGGTTGGTTCAAACGGTATTCCACATGACTATTCTGGAGAACTAGTCCACGAACCTGAAGAAATCCAATCCGAAACCAGGTCCGGGGGCCACAGGAGGACACTATCTGGGAGTATCATGTCCAAACTATCGTTCTTGTCGGGGCCTCGCAGTCAGCAGTCTCCGCCTCGCGATGAACCAATATCACCAAAAAGATCAACCAGTAGAGCTATGGCTGTTGCAGTTCAGCAGCAAAAGACTAGAAGGAGGAAAGGTTCATTGAGGAAGGCCGCATTACTTGGTCGAGGGGCACAACGAGATCGGAAAGAGTCCAAAATAATTCCTCACGATACCAATCAGCACAGCCAATGCTCTAGCACTGCATTGGTAAGTCCTACTTCACCGGAAAATATTCGGCCTGTCAGTGGTCTTGGCTTGGGAATATCTGACGAAACCCCTCGGCCTTCCATGGAAGGTCTGGCCAACCGAAGTAATAATACATTACTACTACCTATCAAAACTCTTCCCATGGGGGCTAATGACCACATCATCACATCACCAACGAGGGCTACAAGTCCTACTTTAACCTATGCATCCACTACGGATGAAGAAGACCTGCTCGGTATTCCATCACACAGCCTGCCAGCTGCGGCTCGTATACCAACGCCATCATCTAGTTCAGATTCATACTTTCCGCCCGGCGCTGGCTCCATAGTCCGTCGGCGACCATCTCAGAAACAAAAATCCCCATTATCCATCGGCGGACTGGCCGCAAGTCCACTTCCTCTACCAGATGCAGAATGGGACTACTCGGAAACTGAGTGGTGGGGCTGGGTTATACTCATTGTAACATGGATTGTGTTCGTTACTGGGATGGGTTCATGTCTAGGGGTATGGAGTTGGGCTTGGGATGTTGGGGAAACTCCTTATGCTCCTCCTGAGCTGGAGGATGATCCAACATTACCTATTGTGGGTTATTATCCTGCATTGATTATTTTGACGACAGTAATGGCTTGGGTTTGGGTAGTTGTTGCTTGGGTTGGTATGAAATACTTTCGGCATGCGAAGATTAGTGGGGATTGAAAATGCCATATTTAATGATAATGTTAATTTACAAACGAAGGCACACTTCAAGGTTTTTATGGAAGTCTTATAGGTTATTCTTGGTCATTTGAAGATTGACTTCCCAAGCCAACAAGCAATAATGACTATTTCCAGCATGCAATCAAATGAGATCGCCATAACGATGATTGAGCATACTCACCACTTCGCTTTCTTTTTTGGAGAGCTCCTGCTGAAGGTATAAGAAATGAGGTGATTTCTACAACCTGAAGGATTCAACATTCCCAACCATGATTGACCTGATCACACAAACTACGCAGTCATCCTGTTCATTGCTTCCCTGATTCAACGGAGTGAGTACACTCGGTGGTGGTCATAGGCTGGCCCAATATATAGACAGAAAGGCTAGCCTACCATAGAATTGAGTAAATTTGGGATCGGCTTCTTGTTTACTGAGACCCAAAGACCAAAGGTTATAAATCCATACCTAGATATGAGGTCTTAATTGATGATCCCCGGATGAAGGGATCCCCTCACTTCGCTTACGCTTAAAACGAGATGTATCGTACTATGAAGACTCTGTGGGATATTGTTCTTGCACGCCGGCCAAGAGCTGAAGAGGATGCAAGCTCGTTGTAACATTATTCTGACGATGGGATGAAGAGGCCATAGTCACTCAACATGAATTTGACGAGAACACCGAAGAGAAAAGGATATTACTAATCTGATGGTGAGAAAAGGGAAAGGCCACGACATATTGGTGGTTTGATATTTAGGGTTAGAATCTTTGGGTGGGATTTTTATCTGTAATGAGATAGCGCTCAATGTTTGTTTTTGTTGAAAATATCTTATTATATGATTATATACATATATTCCAGAAATGCAAAGCTATTCAAAGGAAGCTGATATGCACAACTCTACAATGATGTTGTTGTTCTTGCTTGCATAATTTTGCATAATCATATGCCAAGGCGGTGAGATATTAGCGCCAATCACAATGGTCCGAGCTCGAAAAAAAGATTCCCGCATCAAAAAATAATTCTTGAATTTCAGAAGCTCCATAACCAACACTACTTGATTTCTAATTGAGAGTGCACAACACAGTCAAAATGGTTACCAAAAGTAAATTGAAGATGGCGCTTGCAGCCGATAAGAAAACTGATTTTTCAAAATTACATCAGAAGAAACAGGCTAAGCTTGCGAGGAAGGAACAGTCCGTGAAGGGAGAGGAGAAGAGCTCGAAGAAGGGAAAAGTTGAGCAGGAATGGGAAGATGTTGAGGAAGAGGGTGGAGAGGAGAAGGAGGAGGGTGCTGAAGAAGGTGATAGTGAGGATGATGGAGAGGAAGAGGAAGAAGGAAATGGTCCTACTGAGGTATTTGCGCTTTCGCATCTAGTGTTTAGCAATACTAATCAGCAGGCAGATTGACTTCGCAGCAATCGATGAAAGTGACAGTGATTCTTCGGTTGGTGGAGATGAGGACGATGGAGATGATGATGATGAAGACGATGAAGATATTCCTATGTCCGACCTCGAAGATCTTGATGACGAAGAAAGAGAAGATATGATCCCTCATCAACGTCTCACCATAAACAACACAATCGCTCTTACCGCAGCCCTCAAACGTATCTCTCTTCCTATCGCCACTCTCCCATTTTCTGAGCATCAATCTATTACCTCTGACAAGCCTACGGAAATCGAAGATGTATCTGATGACTTGAAACGCGAATTGGCATTTTATTCACAATCGCTTGAGGCCGTTAAGTCTGCGCGATTACTCTTGAAGGCGGAAGGTGTACTATTTACTAGACCTACCGATTATTTCGCAGAGATGGTCAAGGCCGACGAACATATGGAGAAGATCAAGAGGAAGTTAATCGATGAAGCTGCTGGAAAGAAGGCATCTGCAGACGCCAGGAAACAGAGAGATTTGAAGAAGTTTGGAAAGCAAGTTCAAGTCGCCAAATTACAAGAGAGAGATAAAGAAAGGAAACAAACTTTGGATAAGATTAAGACTTTGAAGAGAAGTATGCTACAGCTCATTTTCAAAAAAGTCTAATGAACATTATACTAACAAACAACAGAACGTCAAGGCGCCGACAATGAAAACACAAACGAAGCAGACCTCTTTGATGTAGCTCTTGAAGAAGAAACCAAATCCACCGGAGGCCGAAATGATCGCAAGGGCGGACCAAACAAGAGACAAAAGAAAGATGAGAAGTTCGGACACGGCGGTAAGAAGAGGTTTAAGAAGAGTGGTGATGCGATCAGTAGTGGAGATTTAAGCGGATTCTCGGTCAAGAAGATGAAGGGAGGTGGTGCCAAAGGTGGCGCCAAAGGTGGAGCAAAGTCTAGACCAGGAAAGGCGAGGAGAGCGGGTGGAAAGAGATAGTGTGTTAATATGAGGGGAAAAGTATCTATGGGATAATCTGAGAATGGCGTTTTGGGGGCATATTCAATTGTTCGGGAAGATGTGGGACATTGCGAGGGAGGGAGAAGAGAAGAGAAGAGAAGATGTTATAGAATACCATGAATGTCTTTGTCTTCATCACATTTTTATTCATATTGGTGAGGCGCATTAGTTTCATCTTGTTGCCTATGAGTGCTACTCGCATTTTCATCAGCTTATAAAAGCAGGCATCGAATTTGGGTGAGCATCATTGTGTGAAGGTTCCCTAGCCGAAGTTGGCAGACAAATATGCCCTGGATACTTGAACATTTTGCCCTTTTCCACCTTGTATTCGATATTTCTCCTATCCTGAATTGGTTTTTTTTCAATCATCGATATACCAAAAATAAGAATCCAATGTTTTATTTAGGTTTACTTGTTTCGCTTTTGCATGTTTAGCACGTCGTATCTGGATTTTAGATTTATCGCTCACGTTGGATGCGGATTGATATCAAGATATGATTTAGGGAGCTAGACAATAGACACCTTCGCCGTTTTGATTACTTTCTAGGTGCAGCTCATACCGTTATGCAAGTGTCCGTCGCAAATCAACAAGTTCTTGCTCGATGTCAGCAGCTCTGTATTTTCTGGTGGCTAGTCGCTAGTCCTTGGGCTCTGGTCGGTTGTATAAGGAAATAGGACGATCGGATCTTTTTGGGGGGTTTGTTTTCGCTTTTTTGAATATAGAGGTATATGAAAGCTGGGGAAAATGAATGGGCAATATGTTGGGGAAATGGATTTATCTGGGAAGCGAAACGTGGAGATGGAGATTGGGACAGTCAGCAGTGTGAAGAGGTATTTTGGTGGATTGGTACATATTATACACCTTGAAAATGTGAGACGTTACATTTTACGCCTTAGGTATTAATGAGAAAGTTTAAGTGATGAAGTCAAAGTATTGTTGTATGATCGAATACATAATGCAGGCCTACTGCTCTCAAGCGATTTTGGAACATGTGGCTAGTTCTCAACATGCTAACTACTCTAGATGATGGAGGATTAGACCTCTAAAACACAATAAATGAAAATCCTGGCATATAATCGGAGATGTGAAATTAAATCGGTATATCATGTAGGCTGGCTCTATCTCGCTACTACGGACTCGGTTGATCGTTCTGTTGTATCGTATCCTAAGTCCCTGAACGTCTTAACAACTCCTGGCTTCGGTCTGCTGGCTTTGGTTCGCCTTTTGTATTGCTAGCTTCGACTTTTCTTTTTGTTGCATATCTGATGGTTTTAGCAGTTCTGGCTTCGCTATTGAAAGTGTCGCATACTAGACTTGCCACATTGTCTTGATGCTATGGGCCACCAGGCTAGTATGCGTAGCTTGCTTTAATAATGAGTTAGTGGTTGTGTATTTTTTCATATATAATACTCGGTTAATTTTGTTCAAATGAAGTTGGAGCTGAGAGTGCGATGGACTTCCGCGGTGATCAGTTTGATGAGCCAGGAGAGAGATAAATATATACCATAGCATACTGTCCGTACATCTGGAGACCTGTAAGCAAGTACAGGATATTGTTCATATTAGCAGGGACATAATATTAACCAATTGTAAATTTCACAAAGTCGTCTTCTCATGTTCTGTATCCAACATTTGCATCCAATATACACCCAGCATTAATATAACCAACATCATCTCCGACGTTTTATTGACTTTGCCATATACCTACCTACCTACCTACCTACCTACCTACCTCATCTATCAATAACTCGCCCTTTGTTTTTATAAGATACTCGGTCACCGGAAATAACATTTTCTGTATAAGTATACAACCCAATCCACCGATGAGTTATAACCCATCGAATCATTAGGTAGATGACCTTCATCACCGATATGGAACACCCACCTAAGCTATGTAGAGTCGAGCATCACCACTTTGTAGACAACGCATTATCTAGCGTATAATATCGATGCAGCTACGGATTCGATAAGTTACATGATACGCGTATCTTCCTTTTGGTCGTAGGCTACCTTTTCGACTACTTCATACCCTTCATACACTCCATACCCTTCAACTTCCACTCTCGCAGGAATGAATGTTTCTCAAACGAACCAACCACCTCCCGAGGTATCTAGATCCCAAAGGTGATGAGCGCACCCCGAACCCTTTTTACATAACCCTCGAACTTCTTCGTTAACAACTTATCATAATTACGTGGGATACATTTGAGCCAGCACTGTAATCAGCACTGTATCCAGACGATCCAAAAGAATGCCCGTATTTCATTCCAGGGATGTTTTCATTCTCGCTCGGCCGGCCGGCCGGGTTACATCTCGATATGCTGATTGTTGCTCCAGTACTTGGTGATTGTTTTCCTTACATTGTATGCCCCTCATTTGCTAACCAATGCCAAATCTTCTATCCAAAAAAGTTTGCATTATACATACCACACCACACCACCCAACTTTTGCTGCCCAAGCAGAAGCGAACCCCTTCATTCATATCCAATATCCATCCCTATTCACTTTCATTCACCATGATATCTCTACATTTGTATAGCTCAAACATCTTATCCTATCCTATCTCTAATCTAATTCTTTCATACAACTCATTATTTCATATATTCATTCACTCATTAATTAAATCATTACATCTCTTTTGACAATGATTGTGATTGATTACTCGCTTCATAAACTTAATTTGGTATCCATTTTCTTCTTCCGCCTACACGCCTGCCAAAAAAGCACTATGCGATATATGTTATGGTATTCATTCTCCCTTTCCCTTTTCCCTTTCTTTTCCATCCTTTCTTTTCCTTTCCGTCCCTTCATCCCTTCCTTCATCTCCATCTCCATCTCCATCCTATCCCCATCATCCTATTTCAAGCTCTGAACCTATTTCCAGCCCTTCAAACCCCATTCACTCTTTTCTCTTTCCATCTTATCCCATTCATTCCCCCATTCAATCCCCCATTCAATGTGATATCTCTTGCGCACCATGTAAAAGATACTAAGAAAATCAAAAGCAAATCCAAAAGCAAATCTCAATCAAAAATCCAAAGTAACATAA
>NGKH01000019.1:367999-385857 GCA_002162575.1 Sclerotinia glacialis
AAAAAAAAAAAAACTCCACTGCACCTCACACTTTCGCCCCAACAGATGCATCGATCCCAATCATTCCATCAAAACCATCAACGCTCCCTGCCATCCACTCAAAAATCCCCAAAGACGTAATCAAGGTCGTCCAACTCCCTATCCCATCACACATGAAGATCCAAATGAAAAATATTAAAGTCAAGTCGAGTGAAGCTTTCCCAAGAGAAGATTAGATCGAGGATGGAAGAGGGATTGATAGGAATGTGACGTAATGTTGATCAAAGAGGTGATGATGATATGAATTTGAATGATCATATAAATCATTTCATCCTACCCCTTCCACCATTTTAGGTTGATATTGTATGAAGAGGTTTCAAGAGTTAAGTCGAATTTTCAAGAAAAAGAAAAGGTATGCCAGAAAAGGTATAACAAAGGAAATTCGTGCTCCATTCGTTGATCATTCGAATCGTGTGCTATCATATTCATATTTTTATGCTGCTGCGATTCGAATCGAGATGAATCTTGTTGGAGGATGTGATAAACAGGCGTAAAATGGAAAAAATTGCTGCCGAAAATCAATAATATTGATTTCGAATTTGCATGCTGCAAGAGGTATCTTATTGAAGCCACCTATGATATTAGAAACGCCATGGATATGCTGATGTTGTTGAGATGATTTGACATAAGAAACCTCGGTTGAGTCGCTGGTGTCATAAAGACATTATAAAATTCGGTTTCCTCTTGTGTCAATTTATAGCCGATAGCTGATAGCTACAAATGATAAAATTTGTCCGTTATTTTTGGTGAATGGTATGATCATTGAGATGCTTGAACGCACCAATGTCGATGAAATACCCATGCACTCTTTTGACATTCTTTGCTGCAATATTTTGTTCTTCTGCATCTTCTGCATTTTGCGAATTGCCTGGTATATTCTTCCCACTTCCCACATTGATAATATGCGCATTGTCTGATGCCTCCTCGAGCATCATCCTTTCGGCATAAATTCCTCATCACAACTCCTGCCCAATATTGCATATCTTGGCTATGATGTCTGACGGTGAACTTTTCGACCAATGGGAAAATATTGAAATCATCTGGAAGTAAATATTCTTCTTCTTCTTCGTCATCGTGAGAGTGAGAGGAGCATGCGGTTGAGGAATTAGCATTAGAGGGGAGATTCTCATCAACATCGAGTAGGTGAAGTTCGGAGCCTATCTTAAGTTTTGGAACGAGGTGGGATTGTTGAAAGTAAGATCTCAAGTTGCAGTATTTGGAAACGTATGCTAAAAGTTGAAGAGACATTAATACATCTTCATCTCTTGGCATAGCAGCCAAAACTTGTCCTTGTGGGGGTGTTGGTCTATCTAAGAAATATCTAGGAATTGTCGTAGGAGGCATGGTAGGAGGTGCATTAACGGTTGTGGGTTGAGCTGGTGAGAGACCGACTGTCGGTCCAGTTGGGGTTGTAGCGTCATTAATCATGCTGCCATCAATGGCAGATCGGTGGGTGATGTTGAATGTTCCGGCATCCTGTGCTTCGGAAACAGTTGGAGTGGTAAGGCCAAGTGGTGTTTCGACGGCTGTGAGCATAGTATCGTTCTCATCCATATTGGCATCCTGAATATTGACGTTTGTAGATTCGATATCTGCTGTGCTTACACCGGTGATATCTGGTTCACCAGGTTCATCAGAAGCCATGCTATCAGCGTTCATGTCTTCAGTATCGGCAGCAGTTGAAGCTTGATGTCTAATGGATGGACGTCTCCGTGATCGAGGTGTACCGACGGACATCGACGTGGCCCGAACAGTGGGAGACCGAATTTGCGCAGGAGGTAGAGGAGTGGTTGGGGATTCAGGTTGAGAAGTCAGGCCGCCTTGAAATCCTGGTACCATGGATGGTAAACGGTCAACGTCTCTGACAGGTCTGATGTTAAATCCATCAGCTGCATCCATAGAAGGAGCTGCAGTCGCAAGTGGTTGAACATTATGGCGTGGTGACAAGAAATGCTGCCTCGCATCTTGGTTTCTATGATGGTGATGATGCCTGTGAACGGAGAATGTAGTTCGCTCCGGAGGAGATGTTAGAGCGAATTGAGGCCCAGTTGGTGTGATATCCATGGCATCTGAGCCAGTCGTCAATGGAGCACCCGAGAAATTAGAGGGGATATCGATAGAAGGTGGAGGTGGTTGACGTCTCGATGCTCGAAATTCGGATTCAAATCGTGATGCTCGATTGCCGAATGAAGGTCCCTTGTGTGTACTTCGATGGTCTCCTGATCGTCCGGTCTGATGTTTATGTTCAAGCAAAGCTTTCTGCTTGGCTTCCTCGGCTTTCTCTCTGCATCTGTCAACTACTTTGATGTAATTATCGAGAATTGTTGCAATGACTGGAACCATGTCCGCTTCGACGACTCTGGTTCGAACATTTTCGGAGCCTCGTACACCAATATTGACAACGCATTGGAATGCCAAATTCCATTTCCACATATCCATCATATCTTTGCTTCTCCCAGCCTTGAGAAGGCAGACCAATCTTTCGACACCTCCATCGACCGTAAGGATATCTCTAATCCTGGCGGATGAAGTGGTGAGATAGGCAAGATGATTGAGCGAATTGATCAAAGGTAGTGTTGAAGTACAATCAAGGGCTCGACGATCGTACAAAGCTGTCGTGATACCGACCGAAGCCTTGTTGACATTTGGAATACTGAAATTGACTTCTCTCATATTGAGGTTGATCCGCAGACGGCGGTTGATGGAAAAAAAGGGATTATCTTTCGATCAAGGTATTTCGGAAGCGACCCTGCCACAAGATGTGATTATATTTAAGATTGGATCGTAATGCAAACGACGTAGTTTGATGGATTGATGAGGTAGCTGAGTGAAAGTAGGAGGATATTTGGGGATTTCGAAAGCAAGTATTCGAGAATCTTTGGTCTCTTTGTTGACGTACAATGGATGAGTGGTGTGAATTTGGACTATAAGCTGAAATCTTAAAGGGAAGAAGATGTCGCGAGCCAGAAGTGAGACAGTAATCACTGAATCGTCATTGATAATCCAAAGTATTGCACAAACGTCGGAAAAAAAGTGTTATGGATAGAATTGAAATGATCAAGAGACTCTAATTACTCTCGATGGGTTGATGGGTTGATGGGTTGATGGGTGATGAACGATGAACGACGAACGATGAACTATGAACGATGAGAAGTTGTGTGTGCGTGAGTGAGTGAGTGTGTGTAATGGAAGATTTTCCCTTTCGAGTGTGTGGTTTGCTGTGAATGGGTAGGTAGTTAACGGGGTTATGAATCGAGATGGTCGAGTATGAGAGCAAGAGAGGGAAAAGGTTGGTGGCCGTTGTCCGTTGTCGCGGGTCTATTTTAACTAATCCAAGCGCTCTGGTTGACTGGGCAGACTAGTATGTAGCTAAGAAATTCGAGGGTAACTGTATATAATTTGAAATTGAACCTCTTTTTTTTTTTTCTTTCATCCCCCCCCCTTTTTTTATTATATATTTATTTCTTTTGATAAGAAAATTTGTGAAGGAAGAGGGAAGAGAGGTGATTAGTCGTGAATAGCTAATAAGTCGTGAATAGCTAGCCGTACAGAGGAATAAACCCTGGGTAGACTGACTTCCTTGTAGGAAATCAATTACACGGCACTTTTGCTTTACTCGAATTATTATTGATTGATTGATTGATTGTTTGTTTGTTTGTTTGTTTGTTTGTTTGTTTGTTTGTTTGTTTGATAAATTGATTTGATTGATAAATTGATAAATGGATAAATGGATAGATTGCTTTATAACCAAACGGCCGTGCTTTGATTACACTTATTATAATTGATGGACTGGTGTACGGATCTTTTGCCGGCTTATGATGTGGATTTTGAAGAAATGGCGAGGTAGGCGCGCTCTAACAGATGGAGTTGATATGATGATATAAAACGATATCTACTACTCCGTATACTACCTAACCATCCATGAGGCTACATTCGAGACGACGGGATGAGGAAGTTGTGAAAGAAGGCTGAGTGCTGGTTAGAATAAGAAAAATCATCTTTCCTTTTCCATATTATGCTCTCCAATTCGATATCCACAAAACAGAAAAGGCATAGAGAGGCAATGAGGGAGGGATGTACGGTATGCAGCATATCATATATGCATGTATGCATGTAAGAGTAGTTGAAATTTCTACTCGAGTACCAGCTGTTGGATATGTATGGAACGACTTGTGCATTGAACGTTCGGATTGTTTGTTTGTTTTTTTGTTTGTTTTTGGTGGCTTCTTTCCTTGTCCTTCATGGAAATTCTTGGCTCTTGGTATTTGCTAAGTCGTTGCTTGATCGGCTTAATCAAATCAATGGGTAATCAAGAATGGGATCCTCTTCTTTCCAATCAAGTCTGGCTATGGCTGAAAGGGGGGTCCTATAGGTATAAGGGGTGGTGGTCCGGTGGTCCTAGGTATTCGATATTTCCTTGGGAAAGGAAAGGTTCGAGGCTAAGGCTAAGGCCAAGGCTATTATTGTGCGGTACGGGAGAACTATCAAGGGTGATAAGTGGCTGATTTTCAAGCTAGAATTAGTATCTACGGAGTATACAGACAGTAATAGAGGGATGGATTAGATCTTTCATTAGTTGAGGTGAGGAGGTGAGGATATCAGATACCAGATACCAAATACCAGATACCAGATATCAGATATCTATCAGTATAAGGATAGGTAGATAAGCCAAGACATTTTATTTTTGTATATCAACCAAAAATCATTTCATTGGAACAACGCATAACCTTAATCTTGAAATAATAAGTCCACCGGTCATAATAAGTAACGACGGGCCAACAACACATGTGATTAATTAATTCAGCATCATTATCAATATCGATCATCGTGGTTTGCTTACACCGCTTCGGTAAAAAGAGTGAGAAAGATGTGAAATCATTCATCATCCATTCATCATTCATCATTCATCATCCATTATATATCCATTAGATATCCATCACCTATTATATATCCATTATATATCCATTATATATCCATCATCTATTATACATCCATCATTTACCATCTATTATATATCCATCACCCATTATATATCCATCATCCATCATCCATCATCAAACGTCCGTTCTCAACAACGTCCCCACCACTGCTGTCAAAACTCTCTCTTCACCGTATCTCCACCTTGGCCAAATCCCCTTGTCATCAAACCGCCTGTGTCACCCACCTTATGCTTTCGCCTCTTTGGCCATCGAGAACTCTATCTTGCAAATCGTCTACCCGAGAAAGCCATCTGATCATAGCTTCCGCCTGGTCTTTAAACCTTGACGAAAGATAAACCATACAGTAAGTATATCAATGACTCAAATTCCAGAACAACAACTCCAAATCTCTTCATCACACTCGTTTGGGAATGGGTTCATTATTCCTTTCCACATGTCGCCCATCACCATGCGTATGTGGTGTTCAAACCAACCAATCTTTGCACTTAACAACACTCACTCTATTGTTGTCCTTTAGCGCTTACACAACCCGACACCTCTCCTTCAAATAACCTCCAATCACAACGCACAACTTCTTTTCTCTGCTCAACTCGAAAAGTTACCTTCAATTACCCATTTCCTAAACATTTCAAATGTCGGCGATAAGAGGGGTACGTGCGCTGCGGTCCTCTCTCGGCTTGAGATGAAATAAGCATCCAACAAAAAAAGGAAGAAAAAAAAGAGGAACCGAAAAACGTGCGTGATACGCATGCACCAGAAAAACCCTTTGCCTGCAATGCATTTAATTATTTTGGCGTCGGATGCCCTAGCACGTGTTACAAGACGTGCAAAGAGAACATGTAGGATGACTTCTGTACTTCTTCCTTCACGGTTCTCCTACACCCACATCGAAACTTTTCTCTCAAAGTAAGAGAGCGCAATAGTTTGATTACTGAGAACAAAGAGTTTTGTTCTTTCCAAATGATCGGGTGTACAGCTCGAGTTTTGGTATATTTGGAAGCTTCTGGTCTTGATGTTACGGGACACACGAGCAAGGATGAAACGGAATTGGTTTGGAGATGAGGGGTAAAAACGTTTGCATCGTTCCCAGCGGAAAGTCTTCGGTCCGTTGCCATTGTTGGCTTTATGCTTAATTGCTTCTTTTGTTGTTGGATGTGCGTGCGTTGGTGGCGCTGTAAGTTTGTTTGCTAACCTTACGTATCTTGATGCTCTAGTAGAGCAACCGCCATCTCCGCCGACTTCAGATATTTGATTTAGCCTTTGGATGTTTTGAACTTGGCCTGGCCAGTATGAGCATTCCATTTTTGATTGTCTGGGCAGTTCTCAGACGTTGGAATGTCCTAGAATTGTGGTGATTATGCCAGCTTGGGATCTTTAGCTTGTTTCATCTAGCCAGATGATCCGGGTGTGTATATTGGAAAGTTTTTAGCGGCCAAATACCACTCCCGAATCCATCGTGAGATGTAAGTGTCCAAGGCCTCAGTATAATCACGTGATATCGGGTGATACCTATGTTACCTCGAACATAACATCCTTACGTGAAGTAGGGCACGTCATTAACGTCACATACTTGCTTGTGTGAACCATACTCTTCCAACAATATACTGGAACTCAAGCTTAACATGCCTACCAAATCTGAAGCTATAATACTTGAAGATATGATGTTTGTTACCCAAAGCTTAAATCTTCTTTCGGCATTTAAAATCATATTTGCAGGTGTTGTTGATTCTGTTGATTTGTGGGGTAGCAGGCTTACCAAGATCGAGGTAGAAGAAGGAATTATTAGTTGTTTGAGCCATAATTTATGTCTAATAGAAGATGCTGGTTTAACGAAGTAGAGGAATGGACAGGTAAAGTATCTTCTAGTTATCTTATATCAGCTGCCTGCGGGGCAACTACAAAGGAATTCCTGCCCTCTATCAGCCCCAAGAGAATGATCATATGGAAACGAGATTATACTCTCTTTGTTTGTAATTACGGAAAACTGAAATTTCTCACATTTTCTCAAAGAAAAATTCAAAACAAAAGAAATTCTATTGATATATTACTTATGAGGAAACAAGAACTTTCCTTCCTCTTCACGAATCTACTTTTGGTTACCTACCCAGCATAGAAAATGGCTGTAATTACTAGGTCTATGTCTAAAAGATGTCTCTCATCTATTCCAAAGGATGTAGAGTCACATCTTTCCAAATCTTCTTCTTCAAATCATCCTCTGAAAAACATTGTTGTTTATCCAAAGCGTCAACGTCAGCGTCAGCGTCAACGTCAACGTCAACCAAAAAGCCATTCAAAAGACCAGTCCAGACGACAGCCACGAAAACAACCTCACAAACATCAAGATTCTAAGCAAGAGAAGCCTCCCAGAGAAAGCACAAACAATTATTTGCCAAATCTCCCTTCTACTATCATCACTCACTGGCCTTGTAGTTATTGTGATTGCCCTCAAGGAGTCTTCGAGTCGCTAGCTCCTATCTGCAACAACTGTGGGCACAAGATGGAAGATCATGGATTCTCTAACATCAACCCAATGAACCCTACCTGTCCTTATATTTGCGAAAGGCATGATCTGGTCGCTTCAATTGTGCAACATGCACAAAATATGCGAGTGGTGGTGATTCGTGCTACTCCTTTAGTGGGAAAAACAACTCTTCTTCAGTTGATTGGCAATCATCTTCTTTATAAGAAACCAGAATATGAGCCTGTATTTCTTGAATGGAAGCCCAAGGATGAACGCAACAATCTTCCGTACAAAGAATATTTGGATGAAGAAGAAGCTGAGGCACGAAAATATAATACGAAATACCGACCATGTAACCCGAAAGCCAGAACGTTTTTCCTTATTGACGAAGCCCAAGGCTCTTATGAAGATAAACATTTTTGGTCTACCAGCCTCAAGAGCCGCGACACCAGATCACAACCAATATTCGTACTTGTTTGTCTTTATGGCGCTGCTGGCATTTCCAAGATCCAAGACCCACAACTTGAATCGCAAGCTTCGAAAATAGACATTCTTAATCGAATAGAATTACGCCCATCCAAATCCAACCATCTATGCATGCTCTTCAAGCGGGAAGAGACATTGATTTCAGTCAGCAAATGGATCATAAGCAATAGTATCAACCCCAAAAGTGTTGATTGTGAAGCTTTAGCCGAGTATATCCACTCTGCTACTGACGGTCATCCGGGTATGGTTGGGACAATCTTAGGTTCTTTTGAATTGTTGATTTCACAGGTAATTTTCCCTCGCTATTTTTCAAGTTATTTTGTAAATATGCTAACCTTTGATTACTTCACAAGAACATTCAAAATTCTCAAAGATGGTCGCCAGCTTTTTGTCACGACATCCTTGCCGAACATAATTTCCTACTGAAATTTCTTACTCAATGGGGTAGAGGTGTCTGGACTGCCCAAGGGGAGAATCACTTGAAAAGGGTTTTGGTAAATTACCCTTCTTACCGCCACCTCAGATACTCGGATATCGCAGATGCAATGCGTAAAGTAGCAATACTACCACGCGGCTATACAGTACCAATTTCGGATAGAATGGATGCACTGACCTTCTGCCATAAAATGGGGTTTCTATACGCAGAGCAGGCTGAACATGGAAGCAGCAAGATCACTTATATTTTCGCTTCTCCAATACATCGAAGGTGTGTGTACTTAGCATGTCCCTTATTCATACTAACAACAGTCAGAATTGCATATGGACGTCTTATTCCAGGTCCACCACTAGGAACTATTTTGGATAAAATATCTCTTCGCCAAGCCTGTTTAAACGCCATTGAAAGATTCAGCCCATCTGTTTTACATCGTCGTTCTCCCCTTTTAAATGGCAACCGCCAGCCCAATAACAACTTGGGTATCCCAGAAGCAGCGTTTCAGGATGAAATGTACTGCTGTCTTAACCATGAGCTTCATAATGTACCAATTCTATCTGAGTATGCTTATACAAAAGATGGACGAATCGATTTCTATCTCTTTGGTAAGAAATGGGGTCTTGAGATACTCCAATCTGGTAACGTTGGAACATTGGAAGAACATGCAAGTCGATTTCAACCTGGGGGGAAGTATCACAAATGGGGTATTCTGGAAGATTATATCATTCTCAATTTCTGTTCCAAATCTTCTATCGATTCTTTGAAAGTCAAAGGTGATGTTCCCCCCTTCTAATTTTGGAGTTGAATTTTGTCTAATATAGATTCTAAATTTTTTAGATCTTGGTATTCGGTCACACATTCTGCATATTATTACCGACGCAAATGAATGTACTGCGGAAGTATACACATACGACAAGCAGCTACAGGTCACTTTGAACTTGGGCGAGGGGAGACAACGATCATATTCCGCTGACCAGGTCTTGGATCCTGATGTCTTAGATCTTTCCATGCGAGATCAGATGGTAGAAATGGAGGAGCAAACGTTCGAACAGATACAACAAGAGAAGCAAACGTTCGAACAGATACAACAAGAGAAACAAGAATTGAAACGAGAAAGGCGAGAAAATGAACGAGAAAAGCAAGAAAATGAACGAGGAAAGCAAGAAAATGAACGAGAAAAGCAAGAAAATGAACGAGGAAAGCAAGAAAATGAACAAGGAAAGCAAGAAAATGAACGAGGAAAGCAAGAAAATGAACGAGGAAAGCAAGAAAATGAACAAGGAAAGCAAGAAAATGAACGAGGAAAGCAAGAAAATGAACGAGGAAAGCAAGATGTACAAGAAAGGCAGGAAATGGCAAAAAAAATAAGTCAACTGGAATTGCAATTAGAGGTTAGTGAGAGACGATCTAGGTATCCCAAAGGGGAGAAAGTGGAGGATGCAAAGAATTAAATGTTATTGCGTCTTGGGTAGTGAGGAGGTGGCGGAATGAAAGCCGATTTTGGGTTTAGGGGTTTATTTAGGGCTGATTGTATGAATAAGTGGGTGTTTGTGGAATTTTTCCGTGACTTCCATATCTTGATGGTATTTCTACCATCGTTGAAATGACTCTTCGTCCGCTATGGCTCATCTAAATTTCCTCTTTCAACCCTACGCAAGCCCTTCGCCCTTGATATTCACAATTCTCACAGCTTCCACCCCCTTCGTCCTCCACATCGCACTCACCACAACACCCTCCACATCCCACTCAAAATCCAGCACTCCCCCCCCTCTAACCCTCATTCCCTGCACCTTCCCCCCCGCCCACTCCGTCGGGATAGCTGGTCCGAGGACAACCGTCCTAAGACCCTCCGCACCCTCCACGCCCGCCGGCAAATCCACCACCAGCATACTCAATACGGCGCCCCCAAACCCAAAATTCGCATCAATCTGAAAGGGTTCGTTCGTCCCCGAATACATACTCAATCCATTGGCCGCTATATTATTCGCAAGCGCTAGCCTTAACTCCGCATACGCCGTTTCCGTGTCATTTAATCGCGCCCAACATGCGGCTCGCCAGACTTTTTCCCATCCCGCGTTCGAATCGACGATGCCCTGTCCGCGCGCCACAAGTGTGTTGCGCACGGCGGTGGATATGGTGGCGTTTGTGTAGCCGAAGAGATGGGAGGAGAGGGAGGAGCCGGGGAACCAGCCGATGAGATTGGAGAGGTGGCGGTGCGTGCTATTTTCGTAGGTTGGGAGGTAGATTTTCCATTCTTGGATTTGCGTCAGCGGGGATATGTGGAGGCCTTTGTCGAGGGAGGCGAGGCTGCTTGAGAGGTTGCTTTGGAGGGCGGGGTCGCTGGAGAGGACGCGTGCGGCTTGGAGGGTGCTGCTGAAGAGGGAGTGGAGGAGTTGCTGGTAGTGTGTACAGCCAAATGTAGTCTATGGATGACGTCAGTTCCATCTGTATATGCAAAAGCGATGATCAAGCAAAGCAGCGAAAAACTCACAGGCCCATGTTCGGGCGACGAACAAGGATTCACCACCAAAGTCCCATCATGAAAATATTCATCCTCCTGCAGTTGACTGAGCCAAAACTCGGAAATGGCTTTGAGGAACGGATATCCCGTATTCTTCAGCCACATTTCATCTCGCGAGTAATCGTAATAATCCGCTACATGTTGCATTAACCAAGACGCAGCCGCCGGATAATCGGCCCAATACTCATCACCGGTCTTCATGCCCGTGTGACCAAAAATATTCATTTCATCATGGACGACCCAGCCCGGGGCGTTGTATAATAGTTGAGCCGTTTCTGCGCCACGGGGTGCCCAGGTTTCTGCCATGTAGGACCACAGCGCCGATTGCAAATCTCCAAGACCGGTTTGGACGGCTACCCAGTGATTCATTTGCAGATTGATGTTAGCGTGGTAGTCGCCACCCCAAGCATTCGATACACCATATGCCCATTTACCCTGGAGATTAGGGGGCAGAGAGTTATCTCGTGATGATGAGATGAAGAGATATCGACTGTAGTCGAATAGGAGACTCTCTAGCCATGGGTCGGTATGATTATTGTCTGTAGTATTATATGCTGCAATCACGTCTGCCGTTTCTTTATTTGCTGACCCGAGAGAATCAGGAAGACTGAGTGTGAAAGTGTTTATGAGGGCGGAAAAATCGGCGATATGCTTATCGCTGAGGGTTTTGAAATTCTCTGAAGCTGCCTTTGCAGCCGTAGTGGCAACGTAGTTGCCTGGATCTTTTCCTTTGAATGAGTAATTATGTGCAGCAGTGCCTTTCGTAGCGTCGTAATTTGTACCAGCCGAGATTACTAGAGACAGAGAATGTTGATTATTGGACGGTGTTATGCTGAGAGTACCTGTAGCATTGGAACAAGAGACTGATTTTGTCGATTCGATGACTCGTGCCTCGGCCTTGTAAATCATGCCTATATCAGCTTGAGTAATACCATTGAATAGAGCTGATTTTGAAGATGTAGAACAAGATGAATGGACTAAAGAGCTGTCTGTTTGTAAGTTGTCAAAGTGAACATCAATCCTAGGAAGTGTGGCTGTTGAATTGACTTGATAAACACACACACTGTCCGGGTAAGAGCAAAAGACGGCGCTGGTGATGGTTAGCATTATACAAGGACTTGGAATAGAGTAACCGACGTAGTAAAAGAAGCATTCGCAGTCTCAAAGGTAGTCGTATGAATTCCAGTATCCAGGTCAAGCATTCTTTTGTAGCCCGTAGCACCAGATATACCTTGCAGAGACACGGATAAATTGCCCAGAACCTGATAACTTCCATAATTGTCATCAGAACCCATCAATGCAGTGACATTTCCGGTGCCATTTCGAAAGATCCAATCTCTGATACCTGGTAGTGAGGAAGCCACTGAAGAGTTTGGGTTGCCACCATTGTAGCTTGCACTCTCAAAGGGCCCACCATTCCACAATGAATCTCTGTTGAGATTGAGTTTTTCGGAACCTGGCTCGCCAAATGGGAGTGCTGTATTGTATTTAGCATATGAGAATAATAACATGGTTAAAGTTTCATACCAGCTAATTGGCCATTTCCTATAGGATAAGCTGTCCTGATGATATCCACGAAACCTGCCGGTTGAGTAGACCAAAGACTTTTGCCTTGCACAATAAGCGAGAGCTGTGAAAGGAATAGGATCGTGATCCAAGAGCTCGTAGGCATTTTGAGCACCTCAGCTTACGGAAGAATCGACCTTATGATTTTTGATACATTCTATTATAATATGCAGTGCGTTATTATATACGTTTACGGAGGACCCCGGGGGCAAATAAGTGAGGGGTACATCGAAGGATCATTTAGCCGGGTCAACAACGCAGCTTTAGCGGGCCTCGGTCTCCACCCATTCTACCGCCGGATCAAGACCGGGGAGAATCCCACAGGTGCGAAAAAACGAGTGTTGATAAATGGCGGGAAAACTTTCGGCCTAAATATGCCAATATCGCACGGTAAAATCCTCTGTACTCTAATTAAATCGATATTAAACAACTCAATAGTGAATAGAGGAAGTTTCTTTTCAATCGGACAATTTGGAGTATAAGCAGTTCTCAGATAAAGATCAGCAAGCTGGCGATATCGGACACAATATAAAAGTTAAACAAAAGATACACAGCCAGTATTGAGTAAATGAACGAAAACTCGCTTACCGGAAAAAGGGGAACAGTAAGACAAGAGTCGAATGTGTTACACCTGAGTGAACACTTGCTACCTAAGTATCAGAAAGATTGCCACGGGGAATTCAATTGTCTATACAGAAAAGAATGCTAATAATTAATATCAAAATGCTTATGCCGGACTAAACAAAAAGCATGCAACATGAGACGCGCCGGGCATGTCAACACTAATACTTTTTCAGGTCTTCATGTCTATCAGTCGATTTTTGTTTACAGGTTCAAATTAGATGCAATGCTGATTGTTGAACTATAGTGGGAAGTCATTCGCTGAAGAGTAAGATTAGAGAATTTAATCGAAGTATCTGTGGTCGAGGAGAATGGGAATGTTCCGTGGTAAATTTAGTTTTTGAAAAAGGTACAAATTCGTGATATGGTCTGAACTATCAGATGGGATATGATGAATGCATGAGTTTATTGGAAAAGCTGAGATCTTCTCGTCCGAGACTTACATTAAAGAGAGATTGTCAGAGATGATGTCAATTGACATCAATCGCATGGACATAAATAATCTTAGCTATTGTGCAAAACTCAAATGCTCCACTATATCACTTATTCATCCAAATGCAAGAAACTCCATCCCGTGGTATCTACTTATCGCTCAAGATAACGCCAGTCTGTAAATGATGCCCAAGTTTTCAAAATCAATAACCAGCCCGTTTAATGCGAGAGGGAACTACACGACCACTGATGATCTCCTCTTCTCCACCTAGCTCCCATACACGCTGCCACGCAAACTCTACCGTTAAAGGAGCCTCAATATCAAATCCCGAAGAAGTCTCGCCGTTATCATCTTCCTCCTCTTCCTCGTAGAATTCAAGCTCAGGGTTTCGATTTTTTGGCGGTCTTCCAACACGTCCACCACCAACGCGGCCAATTGGACGAGGCGGTGCCAATTCTCCTGTGAAGATATCCTTAACTTGGAGTTTTGTGGAGCCACCAACTGGAATGGAACCAATCTTTTCTTCATGCTGGGGATTTCGACGAACAAGGTAAAGTCCCTCAGCACTCTCCATATATTCTTTCCATTGAGCATCGGTAGTCACCTGCTTAGTGTAAGGTGGATATTGAGTACGACCCACTTCGCGAAGTCCATCGGTGAACTTTGAACTCATAAATAGATCAGGGTGACGTTCTTCCAATGTGTCTGCAAGAAGACCGCCGATTCTATAGACAATACACTTTGCAATGCGGGGTCCGGCACTTGTGCCATGGTCAGGAATCCTGGTCTTTATGTAGAGCTTATTCCAAAGTAACCCTGGGGTAAACTTCTTAACAGGAGTCCCATTTTCGATTTCTTCGGCAACCATGGATAGTAGCATGTCTAAATGGTTGGTTTGTGCGTCGCCCCTGTCGCTAGTGGCAGAATAAGGGTCTGGAATAATGGGAGAGTCGAAAGTCATTGGCTCCGGTTCAGGCGAAATTCGCGTATTCGCTCTCTTATAAGCGGTCTACCAGATTTAGTTTTGCAGGAGTGAAACACGTAATAAAAATACATACAGAACATTCCTTCCTGAGAAACTTGTAGATCTCTGTATCAGACCATTTTATACCCTTAGCGCTTCTGTCTACCCATTTCTCTTCACGAAAAGCTGATAAGAGGAAGAAAGCATTTGCATTCTTAGTCAAAACTTCGATAACATCGTCTTGTAACAATCCACGGCCATCCTCACGAGCATACTATGATTGAGGATCAGCCTTTGAAGTGTAGATCGATCTTGCAGAACAGTTTAAACTTACTTCCCAGCATAGTTCAACTAGGTCATCCTTACACTCTGCAGCAAGTACACGCTCGTAGTAATCGGTGACAAAATGCTTGAGTTCAGCACTTTCTACCATGCCAGTGAAGTGTGCTACATACTTTTGGGAAGGTTTGAGTTCAACCCAAGATTTAGTTGTAGAATCTTCCACATAAAGAATGATAGCCCCAAGCTCATCCCTCTCGTAGGAATACAGTTGGAATTGAACTTGACATTGTGTACCATTTGGTCTCTTGACTATGAAAGGATTAGATATTGATTTGAGGAAGATGTAGATGAAAGGAATGTCAGATATCAAAAACTTACATTTATATTTTTCTGCATTTTCTACCCAAAGTGCACCTTCAGCGCGCAACTCTAGACCAAGGACAGAATCGAATACATTGGCAATAGTGCCATTTTTTTGATAGACAATTGTATCTTGAAGAATCAGCTTTGGGTTATCATCGACGCCCATATGATCAACATTTTCTTCTGAAGAGTTGTTTCCTTGATACGGTACATCATCAGGCGCGCCAAACATTGTAGATGCGAAACCATTCGTAGCTTCATTCATAGTTTTGTACGTATCAAAGTAAAGGAAATATTGCAACAGCTGATTCTATTTCGGGTAAGAAAATCCACGTAATTGTGAATTCTAGATGAGAAGATCTATTTTTAGTATGTTTGGATAGAATGTGAACAATTACAACAATTCTTTGTCCCTTCAAACTCAAACTCAAGCTCAAAGTCATATATTTTCGATGAGATCAGGATAGTCGGCTAAATAATCTTCCGGAATCGGAAAATAAATTGTTTCAAGTTCCGTCCCCAGTCTCAAAACAAGTTTTACCGAAGCTTATCTTCAAATCACATGCCGATAAGGAGTGCTTACCTAGTAGCTTGCAGCAATTTCAAGCTTTCGCAAAAAAAGCTGGAGAATCTAATACACTCTACTCCATAATTAACAAATATCATCTACCCCCCATTAATAACATAAAATCAGCAGATGTCCCGACTTGCCTGGTGGACAATGACAAAAGGAAAGGTTATGGAGGGCGTTTTCGGTATGAATTCATCTTTTGCCTATACAATTTATGTCAATAACTAATTGAATACCGCAGCCATTAATAAACCCACTGGTCGTTCTTCCGCTCAAATTGTTCGCGATCTTCAAACTCACTTTAATCCTTCCGAATTATTTGCACCATGGATCCAAATAGAAACTAAAGCTCGAGAAAAAGAACAACATAATCAAAGACAACGACGTAGGAAATCAAATAAGAAAGTTCAGGTTAAGATTGGTCATGGAGGAACTTTGGATCCATTGGCTACAGGAGTGCTCATTGCTGGTATAGGAAAAGGCACAAAAGAATTGGGGAATTTCCTTTTATGTACGAAGACTTATGAGACCGTTGTGTTATTTGGTGCTGCGACCGATACATACGATAAAGACGGGAAACTCTTGAAGAGAGCACCATATGAACATGTCACCCGGGAAATGGTTGAAAAGGGACTTGCTAAATACCGAGGAAAGTTTATGCAGCTTCCACCATTGTTTTCCGCTTTGAAGATGAACGGCAAGCCTCTCTACGAATATGCGCGCGAAGGAAAAGAAATTCCCAAAGAAATTGAGAGGAGACCGGTTGATGTTTCAGAACTGGAATTACTAGAGTTCTATGAAGGTGACGAACATCAATGGAAAGCACCAACTGAAGAAGCGGGGTATGCGGAAGTCAATGTTGCGGCTAAGTTGTGGAAGCAGGAGAAGGCTGAACCGGCAACTAATGGAAAGGATGTAGAAAATGAGAGAGCATTGGAAGATTTTGAGAACAGAAAGAGGAAAATGGGCGACGACCAAGATGATTTAGTTGTGGAAAGGCCAGTAAAGAAACCCAAGGAAGGGGTCGAGGAAGAAAAGGAAGATATGATGATGTCTGGTGGTCTTTCTTCCGATAAAACCCCAACGGAAGATCAACCTATTCCCTCCAAAGAAGATATGAAGAAAGGACCACCAGCAGCAAAGATTCGCATGACCGTATCTTCTGGTTTTTACGTTCGATCTTTATGCCATGATTTAGGTGCAGACTTAGGATCAGCGGGTTTGATGTGTAGCTTGGTTAGGGTCAGACAAGGACAATTTGAATTGGGAAAGAATGTTTTGGAGTATGATCAACTCGAAAAGGGTGAGAATGTTTGGGGACCTCAAGTTGAGAAATTTTTGGATGAGTGGAATGGAGAGACGGCTGCCGAGACGGTTCCAGAAACGGCTGCCGAGCCACCTATAGAAGAAACTCCTAAAATGGACATCGAAATAAAGTCCGAGACGATTGAGGATATGAAAAAGGAGGTCGAGGGCGAAGAAGTTACAAATGAGGCTGTGGTGAAGGATGAGACGGTTGAAACGAAGGAAGAGAAGATCGATGCATAGCTAGTATTGCCAAGTAACTCAAGGTTCTGCTGCGTAATTGTCCCCTTGTTTCAAAACCCAATCAGCACCTCATGAGAAATATACTGGCGTCGGTGCGGAAACTCTATCAATTGTATTATACGAGCTTTTCGGAAGAAATAGTCTTGATCAGCGACAGAGGCATGCATATAAGATAGCATGCATATAAGATAAAATCACCATTAAAATGGAATCTAACACCATTTCACTTTCCAAATAGTTCTCGTAGTAGTAGTACACAATTCACTCACCCTCAAATTTTTATCCCCGCACTCTCCCCTCTCTCTTCATTCCCATACAACCCCGCGTACGTAGCCCTCAACCTCCCCATCAAATGTTCATCCGCCGTAATCTTCTCTCCCTTTTTCCGTTCGATCTCTCCATTTGCTTCTCCGAATTCTCGTACGCGTTTGCTGGGGACGCTTTCTAAGATGGTGGTGCCGACCGGATGGCAGAAATAGGCTATGCTGTAGCGATCTGTTATTTCTGGGGGGGGAGTGGATTTTGAAGTGGATTTGGGGAAGATGACTCGGTGGATGGTGGAGACGAGGAGGTTGTTGGTCCAGTGGGAGAGGAGGTCGCCTATGTTTACGACTAGGGGGGGTTAGTGTT
>NGKH01000019.1:385957-415205 GCA_002162575.1 Sclerotinia glacialis
GGGGAGGGGGTCGGGAACGCTGAATATGGATATCGTGACGGTAGTTTGAGCTGAGGAATACAGTATAGAAGAATGGGGCTACTTACGGATTGGTGGAGAAGGGTCAGATTCGGTTGGGGGTGGCTGAATGGGGACTGGGGTCCATTTTGGCTCCGATGATGAAGATGGAGGGAGGATCTCGAGACCGGGTTGTGAGGGTCGTTCTAGGTAGGGGAATGTTAGATTTAATGAGGGTGCAGTATACAAGACGTAAACGTACGAAACAGAAGAGTAATAGATCCATAATCTGAATGAGCACCAGCTCGAATATCAACATCAGGTTGGTAGTCAGAGTTTGGTGGTAAAGAAGGATAGTAAAGGAGGCGAAGGATGCATCCTGTTGGGCCGCCTTGATGTCGAGAAGAAAACCAGGTAGAACCGCCAGCTGCGGGGTCAATCTACAAATGGTCAGTCGATGTTAAATATTGTAAAGTGGAAGAGAAGTACCTCAAGGCCAATAGCGAAAAGGGTAAGGAGTTTGAGACAAAGCTTATGGCAGTAGAGTTGAAACTCGTTAAGCTCTGATTCGTGTGGAGATAATGACGGTGGAAGAGGCTGTTCGGCTTTGCCATCCACAAAATCGCCTAAATTGAATGCTCTGGGGTAGAGGAGTCAGTTGTGCCATTGCACGGAGGTATATCTGGAGAGAGGCAGGCTACTCTTTGAAGTCTCCAACCTAGAAATGGATTAGCCTTGAGATCTCATATTGATCTTCAGGAGGACAACACACCCTTTGATTCTTCTCATCTAGTTTCTCTGTATGCATCCCAGACCATCCCCTATTCTATCCCCTCATCAGCTGTTATCCATGGCGGGGTATAAAGTGATCTCATATGTCGTACATTCTCGGTGATTTTGCATGGTTGCTTCTCTTCAATTGGAGACGAGAAGAACTTCCGAGACTATTCATGTTTTAGCTACAAGTTTGTAAACAGGATTCGAGGAAATGATACCAATTCAAAGGTTCTGTCAATAGCATCGACAGGGATATCTTTCCCCAGATTTCTTATGTAAACGAAACCAAAGGTAGCTGCAGCATGCACAAGCTGTTTAGCAACTTCTGCTTCGGGTACTGAGCCTGAGATATCTACAATAGGTATTTTGCCCTCATCTGTCGACGACATGATTACTGAATCTTGAACAAATTGTAAGTGGGATGGTATTCCTCTTCTCTCAAAACTCCTTTCAGGGTGGGATGAATGTTCTTTATTTAATTTTATTCTGATAAGGAGAGCTTATCGTATAATTCACGTGACAAGTCCCGAAGATGGATGGATGGTGGCTGTGTGATATACGGAGAGCGAATGGAGCCGCGTGGACGCTAATCCTTGAACCGATCTTTTTGGAGCTTGGACTTCTAGAACTGTGGTCTGAACTTCTAATACAAAATATATTTTAGAAGTACACTCACCACACCACATCACCACCTAGGTTATCTACTGTGCATCCATCACATTCACTTCAATTCCTGAAATATAACTCTCATATTACCCATATCGCTCATATCATTCACATCACTCATATCACTCCAATATAAACCTTCATAATCTCCTCACAGTTATTTCTACTCAGCAACTCACCCTCTCCAAGTCACTGGCAAACCGTCCAACGTTCCTTCCCGCAAACAACCCCTCCAATATTGTTCAGACGGCCCACGATTACGATATAAGATTTGTTTTTTTTTTTCATTTTGGAAAGTACTTGGGAATCGAATCATAATTGGGAAGAATAAGTGAATAACTTTCAGGATTAAAATTTCATGATGCCTCGTAAGTTCGATTTCCCTCTTCGATTTCCACCTCAACCCGCAACCACAACCACAACCACAACCATAATTGTAACTCAAATTCCAACTTCCACCTCCACTCAACCTCCACCTTCACAAAATATATGAGCCTCGAAAATCAAAATGGGTGACCGGCTGGAGATTCCAAAACATTCAAATATGCAGGAAGTGGTTAACCCTACTGATTCGATGGTGCCCAATCCCTTCGAGAATAAGGAGGATATTGCGCTGGCATCACCAGTCTCTGAGGATGGCTCTGGATACGATTACATAAATTATATTTCGCAGCATGAGACTGATTCAATATGTGTAGTAAACACCGGCGACCCATACGTTGATGCTGGGGTAGTGTAAGATATCAAGTGCTCTGCAGGAAATTCGTTGGCTAATCTGCGACAAACAGTTCTATGCCACTCTCCGATTTAGTAAATGCGAAAATTGGCGTTGAAGCTACAGCTTATCTCTCGAATCTTTTGAAAGGCACCGCCGATGAACCTTTACTTGCAGCTTTGGGTGGACATCCCATGGCATTGAAAATACATATCGAGAACGATTTGGACAAATGGAAGGAGCATGAAATGGAACCGCTCTTTGTATTTGAAGGTCAATCGATTGTTGGCAAGAAAGAAATGACTATGCGCAGTCTGAAGTCTGCTATTTCCGAAACAGAACAAGCATGGGCATTATATAACGAAGGCAACCCTACAGATGCTGTCGCGGCTTTTCGCAAGGCTGGTGAGTGTTCGAGTATTCAAGTAGTTTCGTTTACTTACCGAAAATAGGCGCCATCCAAATCACCGACCTATATCATATCCTACAAGAGGTGCTTACTGCGAGAGGCCTAGAGTACATGACTGCTCCTTTCAGTGCTTGTTCTCAACTCGCGGCTCTTGATCGTCACGATGAACAATACATTGATGGAATTATGGGTTCTCAAGAACTACTTCTCTACGACATTTGGGATGCTATCATGTTCCCACCCAGCCCGACAGATTGGGAGAACAAGGCTCTAAGAGGAGTTCTCAAATCCGAGTTACTCAAGAAGCTTAATGTCACATCAGACATGCTCTCGGATGCATTATTGATGACCGGGACATCATTCTTACCACCATTTCCACCACTCCAAGACCCAACTATCATCAGTCGCCAGCCTTATAATGTTGGTGACGCCATCAACCTACTCAGAACCTCGGAAAAGTCGGTTAGTGCGACTTGTGCAGCTTTCAGCGATATCTTGAATGTACGTGATCGGGATTGGCTTGATAAGTACCGAAAGGTAAAGATGGGTATAAAGCATTGCGTTACTGCACACACAGACGGAAGCATACATATCAGAGATTTCGATCACCTGACTGGCGACAATCATGAATATCTTGGTTTACAGCTGCCCGCAGAATTATACTCTTACCTACAAAAAGATGTCATAGGTCCACGTCTCATGAATACCTTCAACTCTCTCGAATACCATGTCCTTCCAACTCTTGATGGTTTTGTATCAGATGAATATCGAAAGTTGGTTACAGAATCTCTTTTACCACTTAGAGAAACTTTTGCAGCTCTTATTGCCCCTCGAATGCATCGTGGTTTTCTCTTCAAAGATATCACTGTACGACTCTGGTTCGACGATAACAACAAGCCAACTTTAAACCATAAACGCTTACAACCACAGACTAACGACTTAGTTGACTTGTGGGGTGTCAAGGATCCCGAATTAAAGAAAGTGGAGACAAAATCTCTAAGAGCGGGAAAGATTTCTTTTGCTGCGATATCGTTACTTGATAACAAGGATCTTCCTGCCAAAACCATAGGTAAATCAAAGACGGCTGGTCTTTCCTCGAAGTCAGAAATTCTATCCAATTCGTTATGGCGTCTACTTCATCTCAGAGGCTATGTCAATGACAAACATGAGTTGACAAATTGGGGAAAGGCATTAGCTACTACTTTGAAAGCCATTCAACCTATCTCCGAGAAGTACCAGGATGTTCACCTCATCGAGGAAGCAGCATTTATGGCATACGAGCTCATTCGCTTTCAAAATCTTCACACTCGTGACCGTCATCCTGAACTAATTGGAGGACCACTGCGAGGTGAAGACGAAGACCAAGCGAATTGTATCCTCATCAGCCGTTCTGCCTGTCTTCTTAAAATTAGACATGCCCCTATCGGGTATACTGGTCCCTTGAGCAAGAATTTCCTTTCATATCATTCAATCATCAAATCCATTCGGGATGCAGATAGAGATCTAATTGAAGCAATTGTTGCGTCGATGCTCTTGAGTGGTCGAGTTACTCGGAATGTCAAAGAATATCAAGGTCTAGGTCGCAGGTACGTTTCTTCTCGTTTCTTCTCGCCTCGTTTTTTTAACTACACTTCTGCTCTCAATTAGTCAACTCACTGACATCTCCGAAAACAGTCTCCCATTCGATAATGATATAGATGTTGCTTTTGGAATAGCCGTCAAAACTTACTTAGATGACCGCATCAAACTCGAGACATCTAGAGAGGAAAAGCAAATAATGAAGAATTCATATAGTGCCACATATCTTCCTCATGCAATCAATTTTGTAGAGGATCTTGATGTTGCATTCGGTTTCTTTGATGCATTGCATAAGGGGGTAAAAACTTTATCAGATAAAGAGATGAAGGATGCGGAGAAGAAGACATGGGATGATGCTAAGGCATATCTCGATTTGAGGAGATAAAATGGATGAAGAGAGGTTGGGCGGCAGCGATATTCTTTGTGGTTTGATGAGGTGTGTAGGGGGGGAGGAATGAAATGATAGGCTATGTATATTATGACGGAAAGGAATATGGGAGACAAATATGACTGGGGAGGAATGATGAATGAATATGGCAGGTCATATTTGGGACTGATAACTCATGGAATGGTATGGGTGGTGTGCCTATTGCGATGGGTATGGGTCTCATGGAGAAGTGGCAGAAGTAGACACAAGCCAAAAGAATATACAGTCGTCAACCTTATCTATCTATTTATTGAAACTCTGCTTTGATTCACATAAATAATATCCTAGGTCAAAACGACCGCAATTTATAACAAGTACTCATTACATTCTAATCCCAATCATTTATTTCATCATCTCGATCCAAATACACATCCGATTGAAACGAAACGAACATGAGAATCCCATCCATGATCAACAGATTATAGTATAGGGTCGCATACCTAACAATCGATTTCCACAGCTGTATGTATGTGTGTGTGTATGTATGCATATACCCGGTACCGACGAGTTGATGGTATATTTAATAATTAGTACTTGGAATATTCCAAAAATATGAAAATTTAAAAAATGGAAAAGAAAATGGAAAAATAAATAAAAATCGATCGGCATGTTTTGGTGTTATTTGGATGAGGTTATTTGTATAGTGTTATTTGGATAGTATTATTTATTCTTGATTGCTATATATATTATGAGAAGAAGGGGATTTTTGTCGGAGGGGAAGGGGAAGGGGAAACAGCTATCATCGAGGGTTGAACTATTGATATTTATAACGGTTCGAGGTCAGTATAGAACTATTTACTAGACATGTGCGTTGGAATATTATATTGATTTTTCTCGAGGTACATACTAAATTTATATGCGTGTCTTCAACGTTTGGAAATTCCATCTTCATCCTCTCTCATGCCATCCCGTCTTTCATCATATCCTATCCTATCCTATCGTCATCTATTCTTCCCAGAACCGGGGTTTGATCAAATTTTATTCTCGCCTTTATATTGGGAGGATAGATAGGTAATATTCATTTATTTATTTGTAATTCCCATACGTATTGTACTCTCATCCTATCTAATCTAATCCTTCTCCATGAGTACTACTATAACACGACATTTGGGAAGCAATCCATGATGGTGTGTTTGTCCATCCGACCTGTGCAACCAGTGAGGTATAACTTTTCTATACCCCAGACTAACTGCAAGCTTGAGCTTAGTTTTTCTTCTAAAGATCTACCAGGAAATATTCTCATGAAAGATAGAAAAGAAAAGCTCGACAGATTGGACTCTCTGCATCCGGCTTCCATTTGATGAAAATGAGGGGCATTTAAAATGGGTAAGTAGTACGTACGGCAACTGATATGAACGCTTCGACTCGCCAGGCTATCCTGCTTGGAGTGAGAGGGAATGAGTAGCAAATGGGAGAGTAAATTGAATTTGCCTGTGCACTCACCAGGGAGAATTGCTTTGGTAAAAAGATAGTTCGAGCAACGATAGCCGATATGGTGTTTTTGGACGTGTGGTTGCATGTAGATGATCGAACTCCAAAATCGGACATGGCATTGATGCTTATGTAAAAAGGTGTAATAGCACAGTTTGAAGATGTCTCAGAGATTATGTTATCAATATTCATGAGCTTGTATATTTCTGTTTCAGCACATTCAGTCAATGTATTCAATCGGGGTGATTGTAACAGTAAAATCGATCAATCTCGTACAAATCCAGCGGTAAAACTTTAAATGACATTGAAGGTCAACTACCGTGTGTCTGAAGTTCTTGTGCCAGTATCTTTGTCATCTATTTGAATTAGGTGAACGTAATAAAAGTAAATGAGTATTTGTAAGGCAGCTCACTTGATTACAAACTCTTTGAAAATTTGGCTTAAATACCTTCGCCAACACACGCAAGTAGTCAACGGATGCCAGTCTAACTTCGCTGGAACCCTAGGTATATGGTAGGCTAGCTCTTGTGGAATAAATGGCAACTTTTTGAAGAAGAGTGACCTTGTGTATACAGATAGATCACCATGAAAAGCGCCAGTCCCCGAACCATGGAGACTAAAAAGCATTAATTCGGCAATGAAAGATACAAAAGGAACGGTATGTATACGTACTTGGAAGATATAATCGAGAGACGGTACAAATTAACAAACAGCTAGCTAGCATGCAATAGATGATTCTGGAAAGCTTGTAGCCAAACTAGAAGCTAGATAGATGCAAGAGCGCATGAGATCCTCAAATAAAGCTAAGAGCTAAAGATTGAGGTAAATAGTAAATAGCAATAAGTCCAAGCCCGCTCATTTGGATTAAGATTATATTACTCGAGTACTCCGTATAAGCAATAGTGGAAATGAATGTGGGTGGGGATGGGGTTTATTAATACGCACCATGTAAGGGTGGATTGATTACCTCTAAGTTCTAACTGAATTGGTCTGAATTGATTGATAAAAGAATTCTTGTAGTATGGACAAAGCAAAGAGAAGATGGAGTAGAATGCACGACGGCCTCTGATGGAAGACTCTCTCTCAAGATTCTCAAGACTCTCTAGACTCTCTAGACTTTTCAGACTCTCTAGATCTCCAGACTCTCCAATCATGGTGAATCTAGCTGTTCATCTGCTTCAAGAACCCCTCGACATAGATGGGCCCGCATGGTGAGAATCATGTATGTCGTGCCGAAATAAGGGCAAGTACTGTAATGGACCTTCAGATTTAGACTTGCCGGTCTCATGGTAAATAGAAAAAACAAGCCTTCCATCCAATGTCGAATATAATACCACCTACCAGGTCCACGGGTACGTACCTACCTACCTGTATATTGTGTTGAGATGAAATTAGTTGGAGCTGAGAACTTAAAGAACTAAATAAATTAATGGGGTTGTTTATGTTTCGCTGGGGTTGAGATATATATGTATCGATCACTCTGACATTTCTTATCTTGAATAACTTCCAAAAATTGAAGACATTTCGAAGATGTTATAAAAATAAACAAAATGGTGAATATAACAAAAAAAATCAAAAGATAACGACACCTGCAGGATTTGAACCTGCGCGTCCGAAGACATAGCATATCTATTATCCTGTAGTGAGCTACAGGAATTCGAGTGCTACCCATTAACCACTCTGGCAAAGTGCCTTGATCGCTTTTGAATGATTCCCTGAACCTTGTTTCAATATCTATTGTCAAATCCACAACCAATGAAATCTTATGAAATTTTATAAAAAAGTCCATAGGCTCTCGAATCTAGATGCGCAATTTTTACCCTTATCCTTATATTCGAATTTATTTAACAAAATCCAGAATAGAAATCTAATTTAATAAAGATTGAACCAAATTTTATGGCAAGCTAGCTCATGGCAAAAATATTAGCCTCACCATTGACTCGTCGGAATAAACAAACTCCGGCATCTCCAAAAATTATCTACAGCGTCATTATTGCGGCCCTCAGCTTCTATCAAAAAGCTTCTATCAAATTTGTATTCTGCAATCTTCCTTTTACAACACCTAAATAACCACGAAACTCTACTAAAATAGTATCTCTTCCACAACAATGTCTACGACCCAACCTTCTCAGTTCACTCAACCCGATCCTGCCAATCCACGAACTACTCCTCTCCTACACAATGCATCCCTCGCAGCCCTCATCGTTTGTCCACTCGTTATGCGTAAGTTCTTCTCCAATTTATTCAATTACAATCTTAGATCACATCCCTTAGCATGAGTCTTTGTCTCTATCTACAAACAAAATTATGGTCCATCGAACCCCATCCCTCAAAATTGAGCTAACCCCTCCATACAGTGATACCACCCCGCAAAATGGACGTCTATACCTTTGCTCTCATGAGCACAACATTTATGGGTGGTAACCACTTAGCCTACGAATACACTGGTGTCTCAATGATGACTCGCATACAAAACCGAGTGACTTCTTTTTCAAGCACAGAATTGCCTGAAAAGGCAAAGGAAACTCAGAGAAGAATACGAGAAGCGCAGGAAAAGAGAAGGATGGAGGAGAGTGGAAAGTTTGTGGGAAAGACATTTATTTCACAGGAGGGCACCAAAGGGGAGGGGGTTCTTGAGGCATTGGAAAAGAGAAGTGCTGGTCAATCAACGGTAGAGAAGGTTCAAGAAGGAGGGAAAGAAGGCGTTTTGGAGAAAATATGGTTAGGGGGCGAAGGGAAAGATTGGAAGGAGAAGAGAGATCAGAAGGAGAAAGAGGCCTTGGAAGCAGGGAAAGGATATGGTGATTTGATTATGGAACAGGTTTGGGAAGTCTGGAATGGAGGAAGGAAGAAGATGGAAGAGGTAAAAGAGGTTGATGAGAAAGTGGTAGAAGGAAAGAAGAAATGAATGGACAGGCAGTGTGATTATACTTTCTGGGCGGAACGAGGGTTGTACCAACACAAGCTGGGACGGGTAAGGCGTTATACGTGCAACAGGCGTCGATGTATATCTATCGGACTCCGGGGTCTAAAACCTTCTCGAAGAGAAGATAGGGAAAATTGGGCTCTATCCACTCGGTTTTCTGGTCTTTCAATCCCGCCATTTATCTCAGCTTTACTATTTTTCGCCTTGCTTGCCTCTGAAATATTGTTGTTCGTTACAACATGGTAAGCAGTTCTAGTATATCCCCCAGATTGAACCGACAACCGTCTATCGCATCTATTCTCTATTCGGCCACATCCCATGTTCATCGAATCCTCGACAATAACGGATTTCAGCAACGTTCAATGCAATTATTGCATGAATGTACCACTAGTCTAACCATAGGGCGAAGCGTTGATGATCACCGCCACTGGATTACAAGCACTATTTTGCGTCGCACGCGTTTGCGACAATTAGGAAACTCGTATCACCCACAGATCCTCATGAATTAAACTTTAATTCTATCAATAACCTTACCAGGCACGTGTGCCCAAAGGAAATTCTGCCAAAATCCAAAGCTCGCACAGACATCGGAGCGGACTTAGGAAACTTATACCTAGTACTTCCGTTTCACTCTATTGGGCTCTGACCATCATCTCTAAGCTTCGCTTCTCTACCAGTTGCTTCATCACCAAACACTGAACACTGAATGAAGACGGTTCAATATGTATGATACAGTTATTCGGATCCAAGTAGTTCCTTGAAAAGAGCTGGTTGTAAGAAGTCTTCTATAGCCAGCCGGAACTAATCGATGAGGGGTATGGTGATGACTATGCTGATCTCCTTCATCCTTATCCGAGAATTTTTTTCTCCGTCTTTCATTTGATAGACGCGGGATTTTTCAAGCTAAACCACGGGCCATGTGGTTTTGAGGGAAAGTTTCATACGATAGTTCCGCATTTTTGTTTGCGAAATATAAGTACGTAAGGTTTGGTAACAGCCTTGGCCTTAACAGTTCGTAAACCAGTCAAAACTTACCTGTGAATTTAATTTGTCTTTCTTTACCAGCAGGCTGGCATTCTATTTCTATCATTCGTTCATCCTTTTCTTTTGTGCCTTCTTATCGTCATTCTTGGCTTTTAATACTCTGTTGATTTTAGACCATCTTTTCTAGAGTTGAATATAAACTTTTGTTACACTATAATCGAATTCAAATAACTTAGGATTGTATCTATCTACGAGATGGCCAATCGCAATTCAAGAGGCTTGGTGATGGACTTGGTGGATGCCGGTGTATATGAGAAGGATTATGAGTTAGTTTGGGCAAACAAAAGAGATGTTGATGGAGGTGATGATGAACCTTCTACTCCATATACTCCGAATGCCCCGAGTGCATCAAGTACTATAGATAAACCTTTAACAAAACCACACTCTACAAGTTCTCGCGATTCAACATCTACTGTAAGTTCTTGATTACTTTTCATCTCAACATTAACTTATGAAGTATTATAGACCGCAGAAATATCAACAGTAACATCAATGAGTATCATAACAACAAGTTCAATCACCACTACATCATCTTCTCCTACAAAAATCTCTCAAGACGCTTCTGATAGCTCTACATCAATGTCTTCCATATCAAGTTCATCTTGTATTCCTAGCAGTACATCCTCCATATCGACTCCAACCATGGACGCCTCAACTTCTTCTCCAACATCAACTTCAAAATTAAGCCCCAACACAACTATAACGAGCGCAACTACTAGTATTATGAATGCTACCGCTCTTAGCGAAAATAACTCTACAATTTCCCCGCTCTCAGATACCCAAGGCACGTTCACGAAACATGAACATACATCTTCCGCTCTGGCAGTGACGGTAAGTGTTACGGTCATTGTCAGTTTAATTGCGTTAGCCGTTGTAGCATTTCTTGTTAGGAGGACACTAAGGAAGCAAAGTAGAAGAAATGAAGAATTGGAAGAAAGGGGTGAGAAACCAGTTACGGGGTTGGACGCCTTTGTTACAGGAATGGGTATCAGGAAGAACGGAAACGGAGGCAGTGGAGGAGATGCCGAAGTATCTCGCCCGGAGATGACGAGAAATCCGTCAGTTTCCACATCAGAAGTCGGGAACGAAGCACCACTGGATCGGGCGGAAATGGAAACCGTAAGAGCACGCTCAACCGTAAGTTCGGGATGGGGAGATGGATTATCTATTCATTCACTCGAATTGAACGAAAATGAACCAGTTCAAGGTTTAAGTATCCGTCCCCAAACTCGTTCGCCACCCAGTCGAAATGAATACGATAGCGATATAAACTCTTATTATGAGACGACAAAATACGGGCACGATCCTTTCGCGGATCCGGAACCTGAAATTGGAAATCTAAATATGGTTCCGGCATTGGAACCAATCAATTTACCAAATTTCGACTTCGATAAATATCGCAGTGATACAAATCCAACTTCCCCGGGAGATTTGACGAGAGATTATCTTCGAAATAAAAATGCAATATTAAATAGAAGAAGGGAACCAAGCATCACGAGTGAAACGGATATATTAGAGAGGCAACGGGAAATGGAGGGAGGAGATATTGGAGGAGTTGGTGAACAGCCGAGGGCAGGAAGGTGGTCGAATCCTTTTACGGCGAGGGAAAAGAGGGGGACGAGAGCGTATGAAGAGATGGGTGGGGAGGAAAGGAGGGAAGGGAGGTGGAGAGATGCGAGGAGTTGGGTTAGGGGGCAGGTGGAGAGGGTTAAGGATAGGTGATTTAGGCTTTGAATGAGGTGTGATGGGGGTTGTAATTTGAAGATAGATGTATGATTGGATGAGAGGATAGAGATGGGATTGGATGGGATGTATCTCAATGGGTTGGTATGGGCTGGGATGAGATTGCATGATACTGAATGTCCGAATGAGGAGGGAATATATGAGGGTGAGGAAGGGACTGATTGTGTCTCCTTTGTATATATCTCAATATCAAAAAATTAATACCTAATCCATTTATTTGGGTGGCCTTTTCACTGTATGCATAGCCTGCGTAGCCTGTGTAATCTGAATGTATCGTATATAAGTTCCACAGCGTGTATATAAACCCTGCAGCACCTAGCCCAACACATACATCATCAAGCCGAAGCCGATGAATATGAATGATGTAGTGTTGAGCGGTGATCATCTAGATCTAGGTACTCTTATTGTTAATGAAGCGGACTGTGGTGGTGAGAGGGAAGTGAAGGGAAGGGAAGGTGAGATATAAGGGTGAGAAGCTCTCGGTTCTAAGA
Organism: Sclerotinia glacialis; assembly: GCA_002162575.1. Classification (NCBI taxonomy): domain Eukaryota; kingdom Fungi; phylum Ascomycota; class Leotiomycetes; order Helotiales; family Sclerotiniaceae; genus Sclerotinia; species Sclerotinia glacialis. The sequence continues at coordinate 398,162 of NGKH01000019.1, forward strand.
GATAATCTTGATGAGCAAGTAAGATATTACATATCTAAAGATAATATATATAAAGATAACATATATGATTCATCTTCTCATCATCATAACCTATCAAAATACAAACCATCCAACTCCCCAATACCCATGGATATCTTCTAGATGATGTAGATCTCATTCCTCAATTCAGATAGTAAATAATCATGCACGCAGCACCACTGGCACTTGTAGATTCTGAAGAAAGGTGGTTTGGAAGGTAATCTTAACTTCAACATTGATACTTCAACATTGATAACAAACAACTCAAGGTAATTCCTTGAGTATATAACAAAACAAATCCCTTATTTTCCATTCTCTGAAATGATATTTAACAATAAATTATAATTCATAGATTGAAATATCTTGCTCCAACTTCTTATTATCTGATATGATATCAATGTTTGACGATAATGATATCGATAAAAATACAACATCAACAGTAATGAAAGTTTCCGAATTTGGCATTTGGGATATGGTATTTTGACAACGCCAAAAGAGAATCGACACTTCAAAATCCTAGTCGCGAGTACAATAGCAATGCTAATATCATATCCCAACAGTAAATTCTCGAATAAACCCATCCGATCTTTGTGATTCCAGCCCAATTATTCTCAGCCCGTACAACCACAGTGGACACACTACCTACATTAGCATATTTAACCCCGCCAGACCTCAAGAACTAGATGTTTTGATGAATCTTTGCAATCAAGATTGAAGTTTGCAGGACTAAGCTGTGGATTCTTTTATACCCGATCCGATGGACATACGAAGCTCGCTTAGAATAGGAAGATTGTGACCAGACTTGGTTGTACTAGTTAGTAGTAGGTACCTATACTATAATTCATTCCTGTTTAATCGCTACTAGACTATGCGTGGGAAAAGATGATCATTAATACAAATACTACACCCATCCCATGAAACTTTGTTTGGGCCCATCTTTTCTTAAGGTGGCTTCCATACACCCAAACGCCTTGCAATACCATGATATTTCCACACCGAGGCTCATTCCAAACAAACCATCACCAAGCCGATTGATCAAAATCAAACCTCTCCAACTCCTTTCCTGCATCCTCCACATCCTTCTTGGCCTTCATCCTCATATAAAAAATCGGACAATCCTTACTACTACATATAACTTCACAATGCATACTCCCCTGACACCTCTGACACTGTGTCCATAATCTTCCAAACCTAACTTCGAGATCAGATACTTTATTAAGTTGTTTCTGATACATTTCTCCAATTCTAGGAGCACAATCTATACATACTGCTCCATCTTTCTCGTTGGGGTTTACGAGTGGCTTTTTGCAGGACATGCATGTTGAGGTTTTCTTGGCAAATTTCATGAGACCGCCGATTGTAGGTGCTGCAACGGATATGGCACGGGTATGGGCTCCTGCTAGGAGGGAATTGGCTTTTGTTTCGCCGAGGATAGGTTCGAAAATTCTACCCAAAGGTTTGGCGAGTTGATTATCGAGGTAATATTTCGTATCTATGGGAACGTTGTTTTCTAGTACGAAAATGGGATCCTCGGATCTCTCGAAATTTTTGGCTCCAGCAGAACCTTTAATGATGACATATGCGACACGATCACCTAATGTAGGTGCTGATCCTGCATCTCGTTTTTTCATACGTTCGGCGAGTTCCACGTGGGCTTGTTTGGCAGTATAATCTGCTTTTGCGAGGGCTTTGGTGATGACGAGTTTGGACATGTCGATTTTGTTTTGAAGAAGGTCAGAAATGGTATCTTTTACATAGCTAAGGGTGGGTGTTAGCGGATAACCGTAAAGAGGAGGGAAATAGAAAGGCTTACTCTTGAGCTCCTTGAACATCTTGATCGATCAAGATCATTCTCAGGACTGTCTCAATGACGTTTTGAACCAGCCGACAGTTGTCACGACGAACCGTCTCAATACCCTTCGTATCCATCTTGTCATACTTATCGGGATTTGTCCAATAAAGACCAGCATATCTCTTCTTGTTGATAAGAAGATATGGGTAATAAACCTTTTCGAATTCCAACTTGATCGGCTTGATGAATTTCGAGGAAACATATTGTGCAGCTTCTTCTCCTAGTTTCATTGCTTCTGCTAATTCCTTCACACCAAATTTAACCATGACTGAATCAGTATCACCATAAATGACTTGAGCATCATGCGAGTACCCATTTGCGATGGTGTATTTTGCCTCGACTTCTGCTTTTGTCTTTTCAATCATTTGTCGACCATAACTTGTGGTACTACTAGCAATTGGCAAACAAGGTACTTTTCCTACAGTGGCACCAGTTAAACCGTAAACACTGTTTGCGCTGATCTTCAATGCAAGTTGTCGACCATTCAATACAGCTTTTTTGAAAGGATCCGTTTCGATGGCAAGTTCTCTTTTAGCTTGTTTTCTCGCTGTTAACAATTCTTCCAAAATTTGTGTAAGAAGACCCTTTCGTTGTTTGGTAGTGACGAACATGTCTCCATTTGGTGTAACGATATAGTCTTCATCCTTCTCCAGATTGAGAGCTTCAACAACATCCTTCTTGAGTAATGTAGTATAGCAAAGATTATGTGCTTGAATAATACTTGGATATAGAGAAGCAAAATCCAGAGTCGCGATTGGGACACTATAATATCCCCTAGTAGGTTCGATGACAGTGGCACCTTCATACTGTTCTTCTGATGAGGCAGTTGAAAGATTAGGAATAACCAATTTCTGTTCCAAAGCTTTTCGAAACAGTTGACTAATGAATTTGACTTGTTGGCCACGGGACAGAAGAAAATTAAAAGGAACACCAGTGACTCTAGCCATTTCCGTATAATTCTCCAAACAGGAAAGTTTATCCATGAGCCGTTGAGGTAGATAAGCATCCTTTAGACAGTACACTGCTAATCTTCGTCTAGATTCAGGTGTTCCGTTGAATAATTCAGTAATCATAGTGTGATGAACGTCTTCCTTTTGCTCACCCAAAAATTGAGCACAAACGGAATTGAGAGTATAACTTCGAAGTTGATGATCTCTCTGAACGAGTTGTAACAGATCCAATTGAAGTCGTCCATTAGTATTGGTAGCTTTCGTATCCCTATTACCCATTTGTTTGCTGGAGAAGTTGGAGGTCCTAGCTTGAGAGTGGATAGACTTTAATCGAGTCCATTGACTGAAATTTTTGATTTTCAAATGATCAGCCCGATCCAGGAGATATGGAAAATCGAAGTTGGCAATATTGTAACCAATGATGATATCTGGGTCGACTTCTTCAAGAAAGTCTCTCCATTTCGACAGCATCTTTTCTTCCTTGTCGAATTCGAAAATTTGTGTATTGACAATCAAACTGGTGGTATCGAGACAAAAGACGTTTCGTACGAATGGCTTCTTTTCTCCGTATCGAGTAACAATATTAGCGATTTGAATAACAGGATCCTGATTTGCTTCCGGAAAGATACCCTTGCGACCAGCACATTCGATGTCGAAAGATAGGATACGTAAAGGTGCCATCTTCGCCCATTCTCCTTCTGGTTTATGCGCAATGAGATCCCGATATGACACTGCGGCTTCGATTTGACAATTCGATTGTCTATTATGTTCCGGAACTATTTCGTATTTCTTTGCTTCCACTTCGACCCAAGACATACCATAAATCTGCCATTGGTTAGACATGTTACCAACTGAGGTATGATAGGGGATGATTTTGGAGGGGTAAGCGAGGTGAGGATGAGAAGAGGAAGGGAAATCACCTTGACATCAACCATAAATCTTAACACATATTGAATGCTATCAAACGTCAAAATGCCATTTCCATCATTCCTCCACATTCCTTTCCAGTTTGCTCGACCCTCCTCGATAGTTGTCCTGACTTTGTTTATATATTTAGGATCTGTAACTGTAACCTTAATATATGCGTGCTGTTTGTTTCCCGTAAATCCATATAGATTTTCTCGTAGAACTACCGACACCGAATGAATGGCAGGCGTATGCATTCCCACTTGCGAATCCAGATACATTTTGTATTGTTCGCAATCTTGATGTGTAAAACTGACTGGCGCGGCAACATAAAGGTAATGTAAGAAATTTTGAACATGCAGCATAACTGAGTGGCCAGTCTGTGTGTGATATTAGCTCCAGCCTTGGAAGGAATTGGGATGAAGTTTACCTCAGTAACACCAAATAACTTCACAGTCGCCTTTCCATGATCAAAAGTACCCTCCTCACATTCAATTTGCTGAAAGATTAAATTATCTTCCTCGGGGTTGAAATCTGACAGACTCGGCCTTGCCCATTCTTGATCTTTTTCTGAATTATTCTTCTTCAAGCTCTCCATATCCTGTGTCATTTTTTCCAACACTTCCGACTCGAATTGACTAGGCTGGCTAGAGGCCAGCTTTCCCTTTGGACCATTCTGTGAACTCTTGAATCTAACTGGGGCTGGTGATGATGCAACTGGCTCCAACTTCCGTTTCTTCGCCGCGGATGGAGGGGATGAGGGGATATTGCTTTGCTGAATATTCTTTGCTTCCCCTAGGATTCGCTTTTGGGGAACTCTTGATGGAGCCATTGTGAAGATTTTGCAGCTTCTATACTGCTAAAATGAGATTTGTAATTGGACTATATGTTGATGGGAATTTGGTTTTCGGATTTTAGTGGATGTATGTACATCAATATAAGTTCGCGTCAAACACTTTTCGCGCAGTGCGGGCGCGGGCGTGGTGTGGACGCGTCTTGATTAAAGTGGAATGAATGTAACCTACCGTACTCGTAGTTCTATCTTTCATTGTGGCGGTTTGTGGCTGAAAAGGTGTGGTGGTAATTAGGTAAGCACAGTGTCATCGTATTTGCCTGTGAACTAGGTACACCAGTACTATGTATGAGACGAGAGTAAACTAACCTCCTGCCATGACGAACCTTTTCTATGAAGACAACTTCCAGTCGATATGTACAGAGTACAAATTTTTCTACAGAAGATATCTTCTTATCCAATGATCCCTCTCAGTACTACCATCCTCATATTTTTGACATTATAAACCCAAGCCTTTGCTATTCCCTCTTGGGAGAAAGAGTTTTAGCCAATGATAAGTACTATAATTCAGTGCAATTTATGCATCGAAGTTTATGGCTTGAGATATCTATGCAAATATCAAAAAAGTTTTTGAAGTTATATGTGCTATGTTGTCTATAAAGGTAACATCACAGAAAGAGAAGATGAGGGGCATCTTGCCTGATATGGAGTCTCTGACATACCTACCTGGCTTTTGTTGTATTATGTATATAGGCATTCATGTGTGTTCCTTTTTTCATGGTTTGAGTTTCTTCTTTCTTTTTGAGTCTTATAGGCTACGCTCTATTCTTACTTGCTTGTTTTGATTTTCCGAAAGATTATCCTGTCATAGGCGGTGTCGAATGATCAAATTAAGGTAACGACGGGATCTGAGTACAGTGGTCCTTGGAAGCACGAGTTCCCCTTGGAAAATGATAGCAGATATAGGGCAATAGGATTGTCATGGCTATTTCACTATAATGTAAGTATAGACTTTTCGGACTATTTCTCGACTACGAGTTCCAATCTAGATGCGACAACATTCGATTGAGTATAAGCTTGAGGGATACATCACAAGAAGGTATCGAGAAATACATTGGCAACAGGATATCTCTCACTCCCTCTCAAGCAGTACTTACCGAAACAGCTTAAGGTACGGTACTCTAGAGAATTAGAATTGACTGATGAATTGATTACAGATATATCTCAGATGTTCCGGGTCACCCAACTTCCTCCTTTTCAGCGGCCGGTTTTCGACTTATACCCGTACCGATACGTTGTACGAAGTTTCTTCCTTTTGCGCACTATACCTACGATACGAAGCATTCTACAGGAGGGAAACTATTTTATGATAACGATATACAATTAATGGAATACTTGGTAGAAGTTATGAACAGGAGATTGGAGAAAGTGTTTCTAGCAAAATCCAAATTATTTGACATGTACGAAACCGGGCTGGACAAGCCTCATGAGATCCAGCCAGTCTTGTTTACATGATTACATGATTACATCCCACAGCCACTTTTCAAGATGTAAATAGAAACAAAGTACCGACATGATATCTTGAACAATTTAATTGGATGAAATTGAAACCGTATTCCCAATTTCTTTAGGACTTGCGCAGCTTTCTCCACTGAAGTTCGAGTTGCCAAGAGTGAAGGCGAAATTGTTACGTACGTATTTGGATACTCTATACGTAGCCCTATGGTGATGATTGAATGGATGATGAAAGCCCAGCCTTGTAAATATATTTGTAGGATGAGTGAGAGAAGTGTGTGAATGGAGAGAAGTGTGTGAATGACAGTGAAATATGATGACTTGGATAATTTGGTACTGTGATAGGTCAAATTCCTTCCTTCGTTCGTTCTGTAGATTCCGTTAGGTATTATATATAGTAACCATTATACTCCGTATAAAGTAACCATTATATATAGATTATATATAGTAACCATTACTTTACCGTACAATTAAACATTTTCGATATTGGACATTGGACCATTTCAAGGTTCTCGGGCTAGTCTAGTAAAAGACCCTACTCCTACTGTACGGGGAGTAGTAAGTAGTTCAAGGGCTACTAGTTCAGGTACAAGCCTCTTTGCTTTGGTGTTACTTCTGAAACGGTGACAATCCAAAAACAGATTTCTTTTCCGATCAAGTAATAACCCTCCACAACCTTTTCTACTTTCCTCGCCCAAGGAGGCAGTGCGTCTAGAGCAAATATCAAATATCAAATATCAAATATCAAATATCAATATCGTTCGTAATCATATACGATTCCACCTGGTGATCTCAAGCCCTGAGATAGATCATTTCGAGGCTCGAAATAATATTCAAATTCATTCAACTTTTTTCTCAACTTTTTTTCTCACGCCATTGCAGCGACTCCAAAAGTTTTACTCTGTGAAGAGATAATATTTGATTACTTCAAACTTCCAAATCGTTGTACTTTCAGCTCAAAGCCTACATTTCGACCGTGGAATCTCCTTGTTTCAGGCTTGTGTGCAACCTTCAGACGATCGCAACTTCGACTTTCTTTTGATGAGATCAACAATTTTACTTAAATTCGAACGATCATTGCATGCAGTCCATTTAATTGCATACGGTCCATTCGATACGCTCAACCAATTTCAATAGTAAAAATGGCGGCTAACGATTATTACAACTCTTATTCACAACAACAACAACAACAATATCAACATGAAGAACCACAGCCATATCACAGTCCATTCGACACTCAATCTCAACAACATACAGTACCTCCATCATATCATTCCCGAGCACCCTCAAGACAAGGCTCATTCCCTCCACAAGTAGGATCAGCAAGACCTCAAGAAATGTCACCAGTCTCTCCATTCGAAGCGCCGTTCGATGATCATGTATATCCGGCGCCAAATGTACCACCGCATAGACAAGAAAGCTCGCATAGCTTAGGACAAGATTCGCAGTACTATGCACAAGGTGGAGGGGGTAGGCCCCAAGATGGGATGGGCTACTCTAATGAAGATATACCTTTACGAGAAAACCCGCAAGTACCAGCAAAAGATGCCTCGACCGATCACATTTACGATGCGGACCTAAACGACCATGTATACGATGCAGGAGAATCGGGAGTACCTCCACACTTAAAGGATAACAAGAGGAATAGAATGAGCGATGCTATGACTATGGGACTTGCGAATAGAAAGACCGGCATTCCTTTCGTCACATATACTCTCACTTTGGTACAAGTGATAGTATTTGTTGTAGAAATTGTCAAGAACTGTAAGCATTTCAGACCAGAGTTTGATCAGGAGATGCTAACATGAAACAGCTCAACTCACCGGGTCTCCGATCGAAATTCATCCTTCTTTTAACCCTATGATTGGTCCCTCACCATACGTGGTTATCAATATGGGCTCAAGATTCACACCATGTATGCATAATATAACCGGCATACCAGATTTAAATGCCATAAGCTGGCCATGTCCGAACACAACAAGCGCAACATCGAACGATTGTTCTATAAGTGATCTTTGTGGATTTGGAGGAGTGGGAGCGACGCCCGATCAATGGTATAGATTCATTTTACCTATGTTCCTTCACGCTGGAATCATTCACATAGGTTTCAACATGCTTCTTCAAATGACCATGGGAAAGGAAATGGAGATTTTAATCGGACCCATTCGATATTTTTTGGTTTACATATCTAGCGGAATATTTGGGTTTATACTAGGTGGGAATTTCGCTGCGACAGGTATCTCATCCACAGGCGCATCGGGAGCTCTTTTTGGTCTCATTGCTCTTACGCTTCTTGACTTATTATACAAATGGAAAGAACGCGTCAGTCCAATGAAAGAATTAGCTTTTATCCTCCTCGATATCATCATATCCTTCGTTTTAGGTCTCTTACCCGGTCTCGATAATTTCTCTCATATTGGAGGATTCCTTATGGGGTTTGTCCTTGGGTTATCGATTCTTCGTTCGCCGAATTCTCTACGAATGCGGACAGGTCAATCGGATCCACCATATGCACCTGTTCCTACCAAAGCCAATCAAGGTGACCGTGGTATTGTCAGTTTATTCAAGAATCCTGCGGGCTTTTTCAAAGGAAGAAAACCAGCTTGGTGGGCTTGGTTACTTTTGAGATTAGCTGCCTTCGTATTTGTTTTCATTGTGTTTATTTTACTCTTAAACAATTTCTATATCTATAGAAAGAGTTGCGGATGGTGCAAATACTTGAGTTGCATTGTAAGTTTTCCCCTGATTTTTAGTCGGTTATATTTCTTTGTTGAATAAAGCTAACATGATGGAAATAGAATGTCAACAATTGGTGTAGTTTGGGGAATCTACAATTAACTAATGTTACAACGAAAAGAAGTTTACTAGATAGTTGGGATGCGATGGCCAAGTTGTATGAATAAGACTAGGCAGTGCATTCTTGGTAATTTAGCTGGAGTTATAATGAGGATTATGATATGGAAGATCAGGCTGGGCGAGTCTGGGTGGAGGCAGACTTTTTGACTTTTCGAGAAAATGAGCGCATATTGCAATATGCATAGCGACGGAGTTCTTTTATCGATTTCGATGGCATGGATACCTTCATATAGTGGATGAACTACGACCGACTTTAGTTATACGCCAGAAATAGGGTTATTGGGTCAGGTCGAGACGGATGATCAGATGGATGGAATAAAGTTTAGGAAATGAAAGCATTTGAGTCTAATTCCTGACTGTATAGACCTTTAATTGTACTTAACTATATTGAGCTAACAGCGAGTAGTGCATGAACTAAATGTTGTCACACCGCTTTGGTTCTGCCACTTTCTCAATAATTCTGCCGTACAAATTTAATACCTAAGGCGGTAAAACCAAAAAAATTATTTTAGTCTTCCAAACCATTCCAATTTCCAATTAACATTAATTTTTGGCAACATGGGTCGCAATGATGGAGATGAACGGGTAGTCAAACCCAAGAAAGAAAAAAAGGCGAAAATCCCCAAAGAACAACGCGTTCGCAAGACTAGACTCCCCAAAGATAAAGATCCGCATCGCACCGACAAACCGGAAGTTCCTTTGATGAATAGATCTGTACATGCGAAATGGGGCGCACTTTTTCGCAAACATTTGGGAATTCTAGAGGCTCATTGTAAGGCGTTGGATAGGGTTCAACAGGCTATGAAGAGTGAGATGAATAATTTGAGTGGGGAGGAGAAGAGGGAGTGGGAATTGAATGAGGAGGGACCTTGGAGAATTCTTTGTGGTTTGTTGGATAGAGGGAGAGATACACTCGTTAGTGGGAGGAAGATGGCGAGGTTTGTTGTAAGTCTCGGGGAATTGAGCTACTTTTCTACTACGAAGATTGCATTTACTGATTGGAATTCGAATAGTTACCAGCTCGTTTGGTCAAAGATAAAAAGGGTTTGGGTGTTCGCGGCACAGCTTATGAACCTCTTGTTCCACAACTCGATGCTCGTCTAGCTGCGGAGAAAAATGGCCCTACTAAAAACGACGACAGTAGCGACAGCGATAGCTCGGATTCCGACTCAGACTCGGACTCGGACTCCGATTCCGATTCCGACTCAGCAGAAGATACGGGATATGAAGATGAAGACGTGGAAATGGAAGATGCACCAGCTCCTGAATCCAAAAATACTACCACAACCAGTGCCCCAGATGCCGTGGAACCAAGTCCTCATTTTTTCGTTGATACGATGCCAACTCCGGTCACTGAATTAAACAAGAAGGGGAAGAAGGAGAAGAAGAGAAAGGCTGAGGTGGCTCTTGGTGGAAAGAAAAGTAAGAAAGACGAGAAGGCTGATGAGGAAAAGCAAATTGAGGAAGAGGTCGATTTCCAGGCTATGGAGGCTCAATTAGAAGCGGAGGTTAAAGCTGGTATGAAGGCACAGGAGAAAAAGGCTCAGGGTGCCGAGGAGAAGAAGGAGAAGAAGGAAAAGAAAAGGAAGAGGGAGAGTTTGGGAGAGGAAAGTGAGGGGGAAAAGGAGAAGAAGGAGAAGAAATCTAAGAAGGTTGAGGAGGAGGAGGTGAAGGATGACGTGAAGGAGGATGAAGTAGCTGAGGTAGAGACTAAAAAGGAGAAGAAGTCAAAGAAAGACAAGAAGAGGAAAGTAGATGATGTAGCAGCTGAGGATGAAGAGATCGATGGAAAAAAGAAGAAGAAATCGAAATGATATGAAAGTCAAAAGTATCGTGGATCTGTATAGCTAAAATTTTAAAAATGGGAGGAGCATCTGGGAAACGGGTTCCTTTAATGAATTGAATACTCTGTAAGATATTCCATAAGCACTTGGGTAATCTTCCAAGTGCATTTGCAATGGTGGTGTTTAAATTGAGAAATTAATCAATCACAAGTGTGATTTTGTTCTGTTTTGTTCTATTTGGTTTGTTTTTTTGACTTAATTTACTACTGCAATAAGTGTAGAGAGAGAATGTATATATGTGTGTATGTGTGTATGTAAGGTTTATTGGGGTTGGGGTTGGAGTTGGAGTTTGGAAAAGGGGGGGAGAGAAGGGAAGGGAGGGGTGGGAGTTGGGCTTTGGTGGCTGTGAGAATGTGAATGGATGAAAAGCGAAGGGAGAGAAGAGAGAGAAAGACGGGAATCGGATAGTTGGGTTGTGATAAACAGGTGATAGTGATAAAGGGGAAGTGTTCGGTGATGAGAAGAAAATGTTCACTGAGTAGTGTTATTATCTTTATTTTTCTTATCAAAAAGGATAATTGTGAATCCTTGATATCAATGAGATATTTCTATCATCAAAATGCTGGCTAGTCATCGTGTGGTATTGCTCCCAATATCTCACCACTCACTCACTCTTTCTCACACCCTCACTCTCATCTTCCACCTCATTACCATCATTTATCAACACCGCCGCCCCTCAAATATACAAGCTCCAATCTCGCCTCAATAACTTAACTTGGCTTGAATCAACTTAGCTTATCTTATCTTAAACATATCGATATATATCGTTTCTTCACTCGTTTTTGGTATTCTTCTCGTTGATTCTTTTCTTTCTCTTGTATATCCTTCTAGTTCTCGTTGTCATCACGATCATTACTTCCTCGGAGCATATATAAAAACACAGGTAGTTGATACATTTGGGAGCTCAAATACGTTTTACCCTGGATACTGCCGTGGAAGTCCGTGGAACTTTACGGGATATCGGAGGCGCTTCTTGTCATTCGTGGAAAAAGGTCTTGTTGTTGCTTATGATGGTTTGTTTGTTACTCTTGATGCTATACTGTTAATCTATTCTCATCGTCAACGAGAACAGATAATAAGGCATAAAACACGATAGTGTTTCTAAACTGATAGACCACCTCCACGTATTGAAAATCAAATATCAACTATCAAATGCTGAGATATTAGTAATCTCTCCCCTGAAAGCGAGACATTGAAATTTTATTTCTCTTAATTCTAAAAACTTGAAAGTATGCGGAATCGAGCTTTTATATCGGCCTATGACTACGGTTTTTATAGAAATCATTAAGGTTATCCGATGGTGATGCACATCCACGCGCCGAATGTTAGAATACAGACTTTGCCATCTTTGGGCGCCATTTGGTAGCGGTAGCTTACAAGCTGCCATAGCTGAGGGTCTTCCTCCCTCCCATCTGCCAACGGTAGATCAATTATTTGATTGGGAAGTAGTAGATTAAGTGCTTTTATTAGATGGTCTGATAGATCTGCACGATACTTATGTTGTGAACAGGCCTCTATCAATCCTCACACTCTAATCCTAGAACCCACCATCCATCCATCCATACCTCCATAACTACCAACTCCAACCACAATCCACAGAAAGTCCATCCCCCCATCAAACTTTTCCCATTTTCCATTATATCATCTAACTGGAAAAGAAATTAGAAAGAAGAGGAAGAGTAATTTCTATACCCTCTCTGTTCCATTTATCCATCTAATGAATTAACAAGTCAGAAGATCATAAGATCATAAGATCATAAACTCATCTTCTACTTCAGAGATATTATTGTATTATAACAAATCAGATAGCTTAACAAAAAGAGATGAGATTATAATATCTATAAATACTGGGCTGGGCGTATGGTAAATTCTTCAATAAACATCAAATCAAACGACTTTAAGAGAGCGAGCGAGAAATATAATCAAAAACTTTCATTCACTCGTCTACTCGTTTTTATATTTTCTGGTATCTATAATATAAAAGTATCCATACATCTTTCAGAAAGATATTTGCTCTTTATAAAAAAATAAAAAAAAATAAAAAAAGAGATTTCTATTGATAGGAAGGATATAGAAGTTCTGGTATTTTGGTAGTGTTATGCAAGGGTGAGGATGGTGTTTGGAGACTACATATTTGGATCGAGTGAGATGTGGTATGTGGTATTGGTATGTGGTATTGGTATGTAAATGTTAAGGGACAGATGGTTGAGAAGAGATAAGAGTATAATTAAGCATAATGATAATAAACAAGTTGCTAGTAATAACTCTAGTAATAACTCTAAGTAGTGTCAAGGCGATAAAAAGTACGACATCAGCTGAGAGTTGTGGTGGGTGGAGTGTATAGGGAGGTAACGATATATAATATATATATATAAGGAATCTTATTTTTGAATTCTGCGAGAATTTCTAGTTTTGTAATGAGTATTAATTATTAGTCTTATGGTTTGAACAATTTCTATTCCTGTCCATAATTAAGTCTAAATTCTAATAATGAGAAACTTCGTTAGATCTCTAGAATATGCAGGGGAAATAAAACAGAAGCGGTTTCCAAAGCCAAACCGCGAATCTAGTAGAAATTGAGAGAAAGGAAAAGGGAAAAAAAGAAAAAAAAAAGAAAAAGAAACTTCAACCATCCATCCCCCCTAACTAACACCCCTCACACTCCTCCCACCCCCTCATAAACCGCCACATACGCCACCTCCATCCCACTCCCTACACCCCCCCACGTCCACTCATCCGGGAAACCGGGAAACGTCCCTCCCACCGCCACATTCAAAATGACAAAATAAGTATCAGCAACCAAACTAAGCCAAGCCTGATAATCCGCCACCATACGCCCCGTAACCGTATAATAAGCCAGCCCATCCAGGACCCAAGTGATACTCTGCCGCTCCCAACTTCCCACGCGCGAGATGCGCACCGCGTACGTATGCCACACGGCACGATCATAGGCTATTCCGGGAGATGCGAGCGCTCGCGGCGATGAAGCGCTGCCCCAGTGAATCGTACCCGTGTTGATCGCTGCACCGTTGACTTGCTCCATGATATCCCATTCAGCACACTGGGGCCACAGACCATCGGTGCGGAAGCTAGCGCTTAGGGTCCAGAAGGCGGGCCAGATGCCCTGTTGATGGGTGGGATTGTTATTTCCTAGTTTGATGCGGGCTTGGAGGATGATTTCGGCGTTGGGGGCGCAGCCCCATGTTTGCAGTGTGCTGAGGCGTGCGGAGGTCCATGTTCCTGAATTGTGGAGGGGCGTGATGTAGAGGGTTGAGGAACCAGAGAGGTTGGCGTTGAGGGGGGAGGACGTGTATTGTTGGAGTTCGTTGTTTTGGTTTGTGCTGGGTGTTTCGTATTGCCAGTTCTTGGGGGAGGCGGGGGATCCGGCGGCACCGGAGAAGGTGTCGGACCAGGTTAGGGTGAAGCCGGGGATTTTGGGGACGGCGCCTGCATAGGTGAAAGGGAGAGTAATGGAGATGGAGAGGAGGGAGAGAAGGAGGGGAGTTGGGAGGGGGAATGGATATTTCATGGTGGTGGTTGTTTTACTTTATCTGACTTGCATCTACGGCGATGTATATGATGCGGATGTGTAGAACGAAAGAAGGAAGAATGTGCGAATGAATGAATGACCGAATGAACGAACCAACGACAGATAGTAATGAACGTGAAAAGAACACAATTAACAGATTTGAAGAAAAAAGAACGTTACAAGGACAACGACCTACTTTATGCACATTATCTCTCTCCAAATAGTTTTCACCAAACACCTTTCCACAATTAAAGGTCTACCAAAAGGTTCTCTTCCAACATACTCTTCATATCGATTCCTCTTTTTCCATACATCAATTTCATCCATCCATTTATCTGCCCATCACACACCTCTCAATTCAGAAACCCAGATTCACGACTCAAAGTGGCTTGGAGGACCGAACAAAGGACACGACCTGTTAAATACTCCCTGGTATCTCTGAGTTATCGCTTAATTGAATATTTTGAACCACTCGATTTTATTTAACAGGCCCATAATTATTTCATTTGTCGGCTGGGTATATCATAACAGGCTGCAACTGTAACCTTTTGATCCTCACGGATTTTGTTTCGCGCTTCCGACTTAAGCTTGGATCTTGAAGTTTGTGGCGGAGAGGATGTTGGTTGTGGGTATTGGGGATAAGCGCTTTGTGGATGCATAGGTTGGAACTACACACGTTTATTTTATACAAAGACGGAATCTCAAATGCTAACTCTTATGACTCGATACACGTTTTTGTGTTTCCAGGTTCCCAAGGTCACTCACTCACTTAAGATGAGAAAATATCGTGCCCATGAAACTAGCAGGAAACAAATACACCAGGTATCAATCAACAAATTGAGTACTGACAAAAAATATACAAAGGCTAGGTGCTTCACCACTTCAGATTGCATAGACGGGATGCTGTTGAATGCATAATGTGACAACGTATAGTAAAACGTAGGATGTGATGAAGGAAGTCAATCGAGTTCACCGAGTATGTGCCGGACAATACTTTTGCAAGTCGGTGAGCAATCAATTAGAGAAGCCATGTGAGTACAGGCTTTTCACCAGCGAAATCTGGAGTCAGTTGCAAAATAAATGGGTAGTACAACTAGACTTGCCTAGCATTGCTACACAAATTACTCCGACCAGCCCTCGGGTATTACAGTGAAAGGATCTGTCAAGGACTACAAGACGAGAATTTTGAGCCCGAAATTACGAGACCATGTCCGACTGAGTACCAAAAGAAAAATCGCCCTCAATACACAACCGCAGTCGAGTAAGTGTATAAAGAAACTACAGCCGCAGAATGTGTAGTACGAGCCTCCAAGAGAGCCATCTCATAAGACTGAATTACGAATTCAGTTGATGATGGCAGAAATAATGACAGAAGTTGAGCAGAAGAGCCAAAAATGAAGATTGCATCCGTGTGTGAAATCGAGATCGCGTCGTAATACGTGAGCTGAAATGTAAATCGCAAGACGGGGAATTGTTGAAGTTGTAATACCAGGTATGAGTATCACCACAAACTCATATTCCGACTATGGGAGACTTTTCAGCTGGGGAATTGTCAGGAGTTTTGTCATTGTGATTTGTAAAATCCGGCTTAACTGAAATTTTCCGGCCAGTACACGATCCACAAGATATCCCAATAATTAACCAATAATTCATAACCGATGGCATGATCGGGGCCTGCTTTCAGAACGTTGAAAACTTTGACCTGGCTATTGTATTCTGGGATCGATTTTTCCTCTTGTGGATAAGTTGCCGAGTATGTGACCTATGGTTGAAATTTGACTCCTCAGATATTGGGCTCCAGACATAAACCACCTTGAAGGACGGAGGCATTGTCAATTTTAATGCTTTAGAGTTGTTACCTTATCAAGAGCGGAAAAGGTTCTTTGTCATGGTGTTCTTCCACGCTCTATTGATTCTTACACCCATCATGTTCAATACAAGTCACAGACCCCAACCTTCGTTTTCGCGTCTTTCCAAAACTAATGCATCCTGAACCAATACGCACACATCCCAGTGTCCCATCCTTCCGGTATGAAACGAAGTCTGTGCGATATGATAAGCACTATATTAAACCCTCGGTAGATCCGAATAAAGCAGCATACAGACAGGTACTTTGACTTTCCCATAAATGCTCCATGGAAACTATTCCCAACTTTGACATATAAACTATTGATAGAAATTGCGTGTAATCACATGAGTGGTTGGTTCAGTCTGACATTCCATCATGTATCTGAAGCATGTTGTGGACTTGTCACATTTGCTCCCGATTGGTCATCCTATCATTCATGTCTTGTGATGAAGTCGCATTCCCGCACATTTCGGATAAGAAGTCGATGGAAGGGAAACTTTTCCTAATCAATCTCCAATCTAGACTATCATCATCTCACACTAAAGATGAAGCCCATTAGGTAATATTATCTGGTGTTTGTTGACCATTTAAGGAAATTTCATCCGGTTGATGGTGCCGACGGTGAGCAGGAAAAATAAAGGTTTCTCCTAATTAAAGCTTTGCACATACGAATCTGGAAAGAAAAGTTTGAAAAGGTTGATAAAACGATTGCGTTGATGGAACATGGTCAAATTATATGGTAGGTAACCTTGATAATATTCTAAACATCACGTGATTATTTGCTTAGTTTAAATTGTCGAATTGAATGTTCGGATGCTCGCGTGCTTTGGTGGCTTTGACCCCGCCATCAAGTGGTGGTCCATTAGCTGGAAGGTAATTGATATCCCTCCATTCACAATTCAGTCACCTCATCCAATAAATGGCAAAAGAAA
>NGKH01000019.1:415305-499043 GCA_002162575.1 Sclerotinia glacialis
GGCAAAAGAAATTGCGTGACATTTTTAACTAACTTGATTCGTAGTAGTGTGCGGCAAGTCGAACATAAATTCAGGAACAAGAGAGATGCAATGATATGATTTAAGTAACTTTAAAAATGCCATGTTTTCCCCTATTGTCTTTGTATCCACGAGGCTAGAGATTGTAAATAATTATCATGTTAATGGTCAGTCGAACCCATGGGACTAACATATCACATGCAAGGCTGAAGAAAATTCATTGATCAGGATGGAAAGGGATGGGAAGAGATGGGAAGAGATGGGAAGAGATGGGAAGAGATGAGAAGAGATGGAGAAATAAAGTTGATGTCAGGTAAAGGAGAGAGATTATGTAGTAGACAAGAGTTAGAAAGGAAGTTGACGAAAGAAATCAGCCTTTGTCTGATGTTTGGCACGCGGATCATATTATATCGGGTGACTGGATTAGGCTAGCTAATGGAAGAGAAAAGACATTTGGGTATTTCGTAGGTCGTGTTAGTTAGTTTCAAGCGGGTAGAAAGAATGATGGAGAAAGGGCATCCGTCAAACTGCCAGATATATCATCCTCTATCCTTGAGAAACTAAACCCGCGATAGGAATGTGCGAGTCAATCATATCCATAAAGCCATGAGTCTCGTGAGCATTTGAAGTGTTTACATTTGCTGTATGGTTGGTTATGATAACAACAACACGAGGCCAATCCAATTTAATTCTGCCACATGGTGACTTTTCGATAAAGCTTGAGGACCCATGCAATATCCATGCAATATCCATGCAATATCCATGCAATATCCATGCAATATAAATGCAGGGTCCGATATCTGATCCGTTCCAGATACCAAAAGAGGATTAGCGTCAAGATTAGCGTCAAGATTATCACGCAAGATAACACCAAATCGCAACATGGAGAACATTTCACCACTTACTTCCTAATTTTACTTTATTCTCCCACTCCTGGTCTAAGTAGATATGTATTGTATTCCCTTCCAACAAGTCAAGTCTCGTCTTCTCAAAGTCATAATCAATTCCCTTCCTCACCGCCAGGTAACTAACTAATCCAAAGTCTTGCGTTTCATTATATCTACCGGTATCTGTCTATTCCTTTCCATTCACTCGCCCCCTTTCTCTTTTCTTACCTTTTTCTGGAGATTATTGATTCATTCCAATCTACATATACTTCTACTTTGACTCATCTCTCTGCAGCTTGTATCAAATCATATTACCCATTCACCTTACCCACTCACCTCACCCACTCACCTCACCCATTCACCTCTTAATCACATCATTTCCCCAGAGTATTACACCTTTCTACTATTACCCCTCCTTATCATAAATACGGAGAATCTCCACATCTTTCGTATCCTTGGTTTGGAACTCCACTCGTAGGATATCCCAAATCTTCTTTTCACCTCGGGGAATATAACAGAATATCCTCGAGTCAATCTCATCTCCACCTTCTAGAAAATACAGCAGAATATCTTCAACAATCTCATCTCCAATTTCTAGAGACTTCAGCAATAACATCACAATGGCTCCAGATTTGAATACAGTTCCTTCTTCTCCACGGCTTGAAAAAAAGTCAACGTCTCCTTTCAACAATACCAACAATATGCCTTCAGGTTCAAAGCCAAACATTCTTTATATCATGGCAGATCAACTGGCAGCACCTTTGTTAAAGATGCACAATCCTAAATCTCAAATTCAAACTCCAAATCTTGATGGTCTTGCAAAAGATGCCGTCGTCTTCGATTCCGCATATTGTCCTTCACCACTCTGCGCTCCTTCTCGAATGTCTATGGTTACTGGTCAATTACCTTGCAGAATTGGCTCATATGATAATGCCAGTTCTATCGATCCGTCGACTCCGACCTACGCACATTACCTACGAGCAGCAGGATATGAAACTACACTGGCAGGAAAGATGCACTTTATCGGAGAGCAATTACATGGTTATGAGAGTCGATTGACAAGTGATATTTATCCTGGAGATTATGGTTGGGCTGTCAATTGGGAAGATCCAGACAAAAGATTGGAATGGTACCACAATGCTAGCTCTATCTTGCAAGCTGGTATTTGTGTGCGAAGTAATCAATTGGATTATGATGAGGAGGTTATGTATAAGTCAACTCAATTTCTTTATGATCATGTTCGTAAAGGACCAGATGCCAGACCATTTTGCATGACGGTAAGTTTCACATTACCCATTTCAGTTTCATTTTCACTTACATTTCATTTCAGGTTTCCCTCACTCATCCTCACGATCCTTATAACATTCAAAAGAAATTCTGGGATCTTTATGAAGGTGTTGATATTGATCTACCAGAGACCAAAATTCCACAAGAAGAATCAGATGCACACAGCAAGCGATTGTTGAAAGTTTGTGATCTTTGGGGTAAAGAATTCACGGATGAACAAATCAAGAGAGCTAGACGTGCATATTATGGAGCAGTCAGTTACGTTGATGATTGCATTGGAAAATTACTTCAAGTCTTGAAGGATTGTCGACTTGATGAAAACACGATTATTGTTTTCAGTGGTGATCATGGTGATATGCTTGGAGAGCGTGGTCTTTGGTATAAGATGTCTTATTTTGAGGCATCTGTTCGAGTACCTCTTCTCGTTCATTATCCAAAATGGTTCAATGCACACCATGTATCGGAGAATGTTTCTACACTGGATATTCTTCCAACATTGGCCGATCTTACCAATGTTGAATTATGGCCAGGTCTTCCTATGGATGGTTCATCACTCCTTCCACATCTTCAATCACGTCCAGGTGGATCTGATACAGTATTTGCGGAATATTGTGGTGAAGGTACCATTTCACCAATGATGATGATTAGACGTGGAACATGGAAATATATCACATGTCCAGCTGATCCAGATCAACTTTACAACCTTGCCGATGATCCCAAGGAAGTCATCAACCTTGCATCTCTCTCTGTTAAACATCCACTCATGACCGAAGAAACTATCAAATTCTTGAAGGATTTCCAAGCTGAAGCAGCAGCTAAATGGGATTTTGAAAAGATTACTAATGATGTTTTAATTTCTCAACGTCAAAGACGTCTTGTTTGGAGTGCTCTTAAAGTTGGTAAATTTACTAGCTGGGATCATAATCCAAATGATGATGGTCGTGAGAAATATATTCGATCACATATTCCACTTGATGATCTTGAACTTCGAGCTAGATTTCCTCCAGTTGATAGTCAAGGAAGAGATTTGGCCGAAGTTGGTATAGGTGGTTTGAGTGTAGGTGGTATGGGAAGTGTGGTTTTTGATCAAGCTGGCTCTCATGGTCAATGATCTTTCTTTCAGTTTGAAGCATTGCATATTGATAATTGAGCGGCCGTTGGATTTTTTGAGGAAAGTATTGCGAGCATGATTGTTTTATACCAAATTAGGTTCAAATTTTCCTTTTTTTGCCTTTTAAGTATTATGGCATTGCGAGGTTTCAAGGATAGGATGATGAAACTATGATATTTGACGTGGAGATACATGGATGGAAGAGCGAAAATAGGAAATGATTTGAAATTTTATTAAAGCTAGTTCTTAAGCGAAGTTTAGATAATGGCATAGCTGTTCACGCATTAGTGATTAGATTGGCTTTGGCTTTACATGTGTTTATAATTACCTTTCGCTCTCGTCTATCTATTCTAATTATTGTTGTCGCAACAACTTTAATTTCAATCTCTACACTCGCTAATTAGCACCCCCTTTCTTCATCGCCATGCAAACGGTTCAAAATGATCATGTAACAACAAAACACAGGCGCAGATTCTATATCGATACACAAATCATCAACACTTCTGGGATATTGCCCTTCCGTATTATCTTGTGTAATAGTCCATTTCTATTTCCGATTTACGAAAATACTCAGAGAAACCGAGTTTTTATACTTCCGCTTGAATCTGTTGTGTGATGCTCGTCATGGTGCTGTTGCTATATATACTGGTTTGAGCTACGACTACTTATATAAGTTTTAGATTGAGCTAATGTTAGAGTACGGTGGTAAATGTGAATGGAGAGGAATTCCTCGTATTAATCATCACCCGTACACCCCGATTCCTCCGCTCAGTAAAAGTAAAAGACTAAGTGGAGAAATTATCGTTAAGTTCGTTATGAAATTACTACTTGATATATAAATAACCATTATCTCCATTTCAACCTCATTATACGAGTAATAAACAGAGAGTCCTGTAATGTCATATAATGAAAGTCCTCGAGGCAACATTACAACCAACCATCACAGGTTTTAAACCTGAACTCGAACTTTAGTTTGTGAATTAGTGAGTTGAGAAAGCAGTTGAATGTATTGATTCCCAATCTTCACCTTCATCTTCACGTATTTATAGTATATACTAGTAAAATCTCCATAGTATATCATCATCGCTCTCGATCTATGATTCATAGACGATGAATCACCCCGAAAATCACTCACTATCAAACAACCCCCCATCACCACAGTATCCCCTGCAAAGTCCTATGAATCTTCAGCAAAGCCAACGCCAGCCATCCCACAATAACCCACACTACCACCATGCAGACTCCAGCTCGATATCTCAAGACCTTGAACACAACCCTCATTTCTCATTTATTAAATTATCCCCGAGTCAAACACGTCAAACGCGTCAAACGCGAATAAATATCCATCTACACCGCGAAACCCAAAACCGCAAAGAAAATCCGTATTCGCATTCAACGTCGTCCTATCTATCTATCAACTCCACAGAAGAAAATCCCCATATATTATATCACAATGTGGATGGAAAGCGCTCCGGAGAAAGACATGATACATCTGCGCTGCAATCCATTAAATCCAATACTCCTACAGTGTAAAATCCCTTTCTGGTATTCATAGCATCTTTGTAAATATTGCCGGGTGGATGATATTAATATTATGATAGGAATATCGCAGGGGCCATCTATTATCTAACTCTACTTTACCTAGATTAACACGCAATAAACAAACGCAAATGCCATCCAAATCCAGGACCCAAGTAAGAGACACCTGACAATGCCAGCTTTCAAATCCAAACCAACCTCAGCAAACCATGCAAAACCAAACCGAATCCAAAAAAACAAACCCCGAAAATAAGATCGCTCAACTCCCAACTCCTGACTCCATCCCAATAAACCCCTCAAACCCAACCAAAACAAAGCGAAATAAACCATACCGAACCATAACTCACCATCCCAGCACTTCATCTCCGAATAATGTACATCGAGTATTGAAGTACTAACTAGACATTCCGTATGACGAATCATCGCTCGACGGCGGTTTACGTGTATGTTCCCTATCCTTACGATCCCGTCGCTGCTGGCTCGTCTCCCTCTTCTTCCCCTTATCATCACGACGAGCCGATCTCGCACCGTCACGACCCGAGCCCCCCACCCTCCGAGTCGGCGAATGAACCCGAGCCCGAGCTTGGCGTTTGCCTGTGTTTCTTGTCCCCCGATACCGCAGGTTTCTTCCCCTCTCTAACATCCTTCTTTCTAGCCGCCTCCCTTTCGGCATCCCTTCTGGATGACTCACCCTTAGGCTTCCTCGTATCTTTGTTGTCTGATGATGATGATGATGATGATGATAATCCTTCTGATAATCCAGAAATATTGAATATATCTTGCGAACTATATCCCACTTCATCACTACTCGTCTTATTTCCACGTCCACCTCTAGCGTCGCCACTTAGGTAATCCGCGGGAGCGCGAGGATCACGTCTGCCGCCAAAAGTTTCCATCTTCGGGGCATTTCCGCGTCCCAGAGCATAAGTCTGACCAGTTGACTTGGGTACAGAAGGGGCATCGCTGGTGTATCCCGGGACGGGTTGACTTCTTCGAACTCCTTCTACAGCATACATTGGGTTATTACGATCAATTTCAACGTGACCACGGGGACGGTAAGATGGTGGTTCATCATCGTTATGGTAGAGCTCTGTAGCTTGTGCGTCTTCCAGTGCTTGTCTGTTAATATCCCTTGAACTAAGAGTACGTCCACCTGAATTTCCTGTAGCAGCAGCACTTCTAGACTCTGTACGAGGTCGTGAGCCTGAGCCCGAGGTACCTGTTCCGGATTGAGGTCTGGTTTCTGCTGCTCTGCGCTGGCTATTTATTGTTGCTGTAAGATTGGATCGGTGTCGTATTTTATTTTTATTTTCATCGAACTCACCACCAACGTGTAGACGATATTCTTTGTCGGCTGTGGAGTACTTATATGTATCCACTGGCTTTCCTGTCTTGTCGTATTTACCATTGATGTCAAGTACGTATTTCTTTTCCCTGCTGTCATAGGAATATGTGGTGATTTTATCATGATCTGCGTCGTACTCACCATGTTTGTGTGCTTGATATTCCTTCTTGGATTGGGAATATCTAAAGGTTGGACGGGTCATTTTTGTTATAATTCTTGTGATGGTAAGATTGTACGGGAACCTCTTTATAAAAGCGTTTGGTAAATTGGGGTTTGATGTATTGATTGCTTCATTAACATGAGAGAGCTCTATCTATACCTACTGAGATGTTTGTTAATCCATAAATATTGATCAGTCAGTATGTATTGAAGTATACATTTGACCATCAATAGGCTGAATGTTGCCATGATTACGGCCACGACCGGACTGAATGGGACACTTGCCCATCTATTGTCATGGAACTGGTCGGACAACTTTATTGACATGTTAATCATCAGTGATTTAGAAGATTTAAATGCAATTTTCAAGGTCAATGTCGAGATAGGGAAGAGTTCACCCAATGTGAATGAACCTGTAGTACATCAACCTCCTAAAGTTCCATACTAAGAAGCCATAAGTGGATCTAAGCGCGCATTTAAAGTTTAGAAAGGGTCATCAAAGATGGAACCTGATAGGCGCCAAAAGCGCAACATCTTCTGAACCTGCAGGTCAACATAGGTCTACATTAACAAGCCGCATACAAATTTAGAAACATGTCGCCTAATCAAAAGATGACGATTATTCCAAGGCCTACTGACCCAATTTGTGATCTCAAACTTGAGACCGTGTATGAATGAATAACCGCCAACAAGAAAATGGGGAATGATAAAAAAAAATCATGCTATAACAAACAAATCGTAAAAGTATTCACAAAAGTTTTAGGAATCTGATATTTAATGTTTGCTTGTCATCTCATATCTGATGATGAAAATTGAAGAATTCCGAAGAACATTAATCCCACAGAACGTCCAACCTTCAACGCCCCAGGTTTTGTAGTTACGCTCGTTGCAGTTGGTGTCGATGATTCTGCTAGAGCCATTGCTGAGGAAGAAGAAGTAGTGGTGATGCTGGTTCCACTTAAGTGATTGAGGATGTCGAGGTCGTGAATTTGGTCGTTGTTGTCGCACCCAAATTTGCACTCTCAATCGCCTCTTCACATTGTTGTAATCTTTTCCGCCCATCACGAAATCAATCTCCCATCAATGTCCACAACAAGCCAGCCAATATAATTGAATTCATATGTCGATGCAGGATAATCGTGAGCAGCCTGATGTTCTTGGACTGCACATTCATCATCGCAGGAGAATTTTGAGGCCGATAAAGAGGAAGCAACATTGTAGCAATAGGTACCAGCCCTATAAAATCAATCATAGACAAAATTCCAAAAAGGCAGTATTGGTCAACAATTGACAACTGGCTGAAGGGCTAAATCGTCAAATAAATCTTCAGAAAAAAATGTATGAAGATATACTTTGGCCAAAGTCTTAGCATTCATTCTGTGCCACACAAAAATAGTTGTGGGCATCGCACTTGCCCGTTCACCAATACGAAAGTATACAAGCATTTTCCACACCCTGACATCTATCTGCTATATCAGATGGGTATATGAAAAGAGGGTTATTGTGATACAAGATGTAGTGGGTATATCTCCATTGGCAACGAAGACATTCATTTGATATTGCTTGGATGGATCATATAAATATCCCGTGCAACTCCATATAATCAAGCCCACTGCACAAACTTATCGAAGAACATGAGGTGAGCGTGTCAAATTGCTTGAATGAAAATGGACCACTTGAAGTCTGTCCTATGTACTCGCAATAATCCATATTTCAATGATCTAAGCTCTAATATAGGATCTCCAATCAAAACCTCCTCGTTTAACCAAATGTTGGTCCTTCACACTGCTTACTTTCTTCCGCTACCGAATAGCTCTATAGATTGCTCAAGACCATTGCTGCCATAGCCATTATCTCGCATCTACGCCTCCACCGCCTATCAATAATCCCCGCTGGAATTCTCATTTAACATTGGGAACTTTCCAGTGATAGGGATAAGAGCACTGAAACTTCACTGAAACTTCCCTCAATACTTCAGTTTGCTATATGATATAACTTGACGGAGTTTAAATATTCGCAACGACAAATATTCCAGGATCGGAAGCTAACGCTAAACAGAATCATGGAGTCACCAATGGTAGAATGGAGCCCCAACCAATTCTCCAATCGAAGCAGGCGATTACTACGACCTGAGAAAAAAAAAACCCCCCTCCAGCAATATTTATGCAAATTTATTTCCGAGCTTGACTTCTGCAGCAGAGAATGGGGTACCAGTGGTCATTTGGGCCCGCAGTTTGGGACTGTAGTTTCGAAAATAGGTAGGGACAACCTGCGTCGAGGTATCAGCATTCCAATCGCAAATGCTCCTGATGATAACATGCGGCGAATGAAAGGAAACTGTCGATATACGTCTTCGGGGGTTCAGATGTATATGCCAATCCCTCCCGCCCATTCTCGAGATTTCCATATTCATAGGCACCAATGTACTCGATACCATCTGCAACGACCTTTCTCCCAGAACCGAAGCCTGAAGTTCCTCTTATTCTAGCACATTGACCATCGCGAAGGAGAAATAATTGGGAGCCATTGCTCTAGCTCATAGCTGATTGGAGATATTTGAGGTCTCGGGCGTTTCAATCCTTCGAACGTGGTGCTTGCTTGAGAACAGGCAGGGCTGCGTGCTAGTAACTGGATTAGTATTCTGAAACCCTACCTACTTGTTGCAGCTATTGGAAAGAGCATGTCTTTATCAATAACAATGTGGTTGATCATAATAGAGTATCGCAGTTGGTGGTTTAAATCAAGGATACCGGGATTTCCGATGTCCATCCTCAACTGTAACCCAAATGCAGAGAAACTATGTCTGAAACGTAGATCAATGGTAAGCATTGATAAGCACTGGCAAAACGTGTAAGAGATCCAGGTATGTTCATCTTGTCGTTGTCCTAATTGTTGTCGTTGTCATTGTCTAGAGATTCATTCTATAAATTCTTATTCGATGTCATCGCGGCTATTGCTGCCTTATATCAAATGCCTTGTAACTTATTGGACCACCCACCATACCCATCCGAGCGATTCGTCCCTTATCAATATAAAGTTGTATGGAGGATGACAATCATGACAATTATCATATGCAAAGTATGATATTACATATTACATATTACATATTACATATTACATATTACATATTACATATTACATATTACATATTACATATTACATATTACATATTACATATTACATATTACATATCGTGTGACTCAACAATTTATATTTGCTCTGTTGTCAATTGACATAATACGGAGCAGAACCCAAGTCCAGCTCAGTCATGTCATTCCATTGATTCCCATATATCCATCCATATGTATGTATTGGATGGATGAGAATATTAATTCAATCGGAAACCCATACTTTCGGATTACCCCTCTTTTGTTATCATTTTTTCACTACAAAAATTACGAAAATCATCATTTTTACCTTATTTATGAATATAATTTTTGGAAACTTTTGAAGATAGATTTATGATATCTATATAAATAGATTCTCGGATTTTTCGTAATTTTTTCAATGAGATATTAATAATTAAATTTTCGAATCTCAATCTATATATGATTTATATAGAAACTGATAACCTATTCAACTTTCAAATAACTTTTTAATAAAAATAACTAGAAATAAATTTTTGGTTTTTATTAAATCTTTAAATTATCATTTTTGGTGTAAAAAGGTGATCCAAAAGAGGGGTGGTCCGAAAGTAGAGTATCTGACTTTATACTGATACATACAAAAAGCAAAGAACATTCACTACTAGCTTATCTATCCACCTATTTGTACAAGAGATATCAATGAGAATATTTGAGATATATATTGAGACTCTGGAAAGAAATAATTATCACGCCATAGAGATACAAGATACAAGATACAAGATACAAATACTGAATCATGATTAGTTCTTCGGTGCGGCAGTCACAAGTTATTGAAATCAAGCCTCATTATATTTGTTCCTTTACACCGACCTCACTTCAATCTCTCAACCTGATATACCAGTATACCAACCACAGTTTGATGTCAACTTATTATTAACTCCCATATATTGAAATCCTTTCTACTTCATAGCTCACTCAACCTCCGAATCACGACAAATTTGACATTTCAAGCCAGCGATAACCTCATCAAGGCTTGATCTCCCGTATTCGATCAAATCAAGTCTTGATGCAGCATTTTACCTTAACCCTATGTCAATATCATTCCATCAATATCTCCTCGAAACCCCCTTGAATGTACCCAAAGATACCAGATCCAGCCATGGACATCAATCAACTTCCACCAGAATTAATTCAATGTATTGGGGACGCCCTCCGAAGAGCTCCACTTAACGCATTAGTCCAGACCTCCAAACGACATGCGAAAATCCTAACACCCCTCCTCTATCACAAAGCTTTCCGTCGGCACTTTCGTCCAGCGGTAGATAATGAACCTGAACCAAGAGCGAGATCCATATGGGTTTACAGTCGAGGTCGCAGTTATGTTTCCCAACGGCTTTTATGGTCTTCCGTTCAGTCTTGGGACTCCGAATATGTAATGCAATATTTTCGCAATCGATCGCTGGAATGGACCCAAACTCGCTTTGGGGGAAGAGAAAGGAATGGCGCTACTTGGTTACATCTATTGGCTGCCGCGGGTCATGAGAAGCTCTTGAGGATGTTCATGGAGAAAGGTCTCGATGTTAATTCACGTGACTGGTCCGACAATACCGTTTTACACTCTGCTGCTGCGGCCGGGCAAACCAAAACGATTGATATTTTGATTGAAGCTGGTGCAGATGTTTTGGCTGTGAATCAATTAAATCAATCAGTGTTGGTTTACGCATTGGTGAGACATAATATGGGAGCTTGGATAAAAGTCATTGATGCTGTGAGGGCAAGAGGTGGAGATATTAACTCCAATACCGATCACACAGGAGTACCACCGATATTCCTAGCTACGAGAGTAAGCGCAGCGCAACCAGTTATTAAACATTTCTTGGAGCATGGAGTCGATGTTTTTCAGATATTGCCAACGAGTAACGATACTCTCCTGCACTGGGCAGCCCGTTTCGGTCATGAAGATATTGGAAATTTCTTAGTTTCACGAATGAGAGATCGTCCAGAATTCCTCTCATTTCTTAACGTTCAACGCGTGTCTCCTTTACATCTCGCAATACGACATGAGTCATGGTCTCTTTCTAAAACCCTGATATCCGCTGGAGCAGATCTCGAAGCTCAAGATGAGTTTAACCGTAATGCTCTGGATCTAGCTCTCAATTATCGATGCTTCCCCCTATTCCCAGATATACTCTCTAAATATGTCAACCCGCTGAGAGCCGTTACCGGATTCAAAAAAGCCCTATCAAGAAGCATCAAAGCGAGGGATTCCACCGCGGTCCTCCACATAGTCAACCTCCAAAGTGATCAAAACCCCCACTGTGTGAAATTCCAGCTCCCGACCCTCCATTCCATAATCCAAACCCACTGCAACAACATCCCCGGCTGCGAAATCATCGAAATCATCGGAGACGCAAACGCAGATTTCCATCTCCTCTCCAAACCTTCCGGTGAAACCCCACTACACGCCGCAATCCGCAAAGAAATTAAAAACCCCGTGTGCCGCGACCGACTCATCACCTACCTCCTGCACAAAACGCGCGATTTCTCCCTGCTCACCCGCGAAGGAAATTCTATCCTCCACCACGCCGCCAGCCACGGAACTCCAGAAATAGTCGAGCGAGTCCTCAAACACCCAGGCACTACCCCGGAACTCTTTGAGCTAGAAAATAACGTGGGGAAAACGGCTCTGCAGGTAGCAGCCCAACGAAGCGGAAATCACAGGCAAATCGTCAAAATACTCCTGCAAGCAAGAGAAGAATTCGATCAACGCAGAAACAGAGAGAAGATTAGCTCGAGGGGCCCAAGAAAAATCGGGAAACCAGCAGTGCCGGATCCACCTATCAGGGGCAAGCGTGAAATGAAGGAGATTCCAGACGTATTAAATAATAAATCGACAAATACAAGGATGTCGACAGCTAGTATGGGACCAGGGAGTCCAAGCGGTAAATCTGGCTCAAGGGGGGTCATGGAACGCGGAACTTCTTTGATGGGGGGAAATCCTCAAGAGGTACACGTGGAATCTCTTGACCATGTGGATTTGGATGATCCACTTTTAACTCGGAGAGATATCTAGGATGCGACGCATCGATGTACTTTATCCATCGCGGCGTCTCGGTTCGCGATTATTTTCAGTGGGAGGGGGATGGGGGAGTTGGAGCCTTGGAGGCGCCCGCTTCAAGGTTTATTTCTTGTTCGATCTGATTGATTGAGATGGGTTGGGCTGGGTTGGGTTGGGTTGGGTTATAACATTCCCACCTACCTACCTACCTACCTACCTACCCACTGACCTACCTTTCGCACTACTTCACTCCGCTTCATATATACATACATACATACATAATCTTACATACAGTGAAGTCAGTGAAGTCATGGAACTATGGAATCAAAGATTCATGGAATCATGGAAAGGATGAGTGGAGATTTTCCTCATATAATAAAGTAGAGGAAATGAAGGAACTGGAGGAAAATGAAGGAAAATGATAAGTAATATCTTGCCATATCAACATATTTATTCATAAAGAAGTCCTGACTCATGACCATGATATTGACCATGACAATGACACTAAAAAATACAACCAAAACCCAAAACCCAAAACCCAGAAACCAGAAACCAGAAACCAGAAACCAGAATCAAATTTTCTATTATTAAAGTACTCAAAAATATAACCATGATGATCCACCCATATGTATCCTATGTTATTCCAATCCAATCCATCGATCCATCGATGGCATCCCACCATATAGCAAACCAGCCTTCCCATCCCATCCCACCAAATCCATTTTGACCATAGGCTCCCGTCACCTAAGCACTTAAGTACCTACCCACCCATTCATCTAGACGCTAATGCAAAATTCATTCCTCTATCCCATCTTATCCCATGCCATCCCTTTCATTTATTCATTCATCCATCCATCAATCAATCAATCAATCAATCAATCAATGGATCAATGGATCCTCCAAGTCCTACCTACCCATCTCAAATAAATGATCAATAGGAAACTTTTTATTTTTATTCGGATCATGTAGTTTTGTTTTTGTTCATCAATTCGGATATCTTTGATCAACCCCATCCAATCCATACCAGACGCATTGGAAAGCATGTATGTACACTTATCATACAACCACAACTCCTTGACTTCCTCGCCCCCTCCCCTATCCACCTCCCCTATCCAACCCTCGTTTCCTATCCCACACTACCAACTCCTCCTTCGCCCTCGGATCAAAATCTCCCCTCTTAGCCCCCCTCGTCCCAAGCCTCAACTTCGCCCACTTCTTCTCAAGATAAAACTCAACCTCCATAACCATAACCCTCTTCTCATCCGGCACCATCTGCTTTTCCGATACTGTCCCCCTAACGTATTTATCCATTCCCTCTTCCTCTACAACCATAATCGAATTGCCAACACCCGCACATAATCTCGAATCCCACATACCTTCTCTCCTATGACTTGACGTTAGGAGACTTATAGCTTCTCTTCTTAATTTCCTGTCGCGGCATTTCGTGGCAACGACGAAAAGCGGCGGGATGATGCCGAGATCAAGTGCAAAGGAAGGTTTAATGTGTGAATAAGTTTCTTCAGATGAAGAACGTCGACCATCAGGACCATGACCAGGACTCATAACCTTAACACCAAATGGAGTTCTTATGCCCTTCCCCGCATTCAAATCAACATGTCTACAAGCTTCTCCACATCTCGCTTGCGCCAATGCTAATTCCTCATCTATGATTAACTCCTTGGCTAAGTCATTGATCTCGGCGAACATAGGAATGAATTGATTAAAGTCCATTTCGTTTGCGGAAAAGGCTGTGAAGGTAAGGATCCGAGTCATTACGCATGTCATCTGAAGCACGATCATGCCTGCTCTTTCAGTATTGGATGTACCAGGCGCGCGACGCTTGGCGAGCAGTGGAGCGAAAGTCTCTTGCCATTGTTCGAGAGAGCGCCCGAAGCCGTAACCGTTGGATTTTATGGATGCGGGAAGGATATTGTTGGATACCGTGTAGAAACCCACCAACTCCTCATTATATCGCATGATTCTCTCGCACAAAGCATCGAGCACTAATCTCGCCTCGTGAACGTTGGGGAAACTTTCGGGAATCGGGGCTTCGATGGATGCGGTCGTGCCGGTCGAACTATCTGATGGACTGGGCGGGTTCACTAGACTAGGATCGTGAGCGACGTAGTATCTCCAATCGAGATTCGTCAGTGAAGTAGTCGTTGAAGGAGATGGCGGTCCGGATTGCGATGCTACCGGGTCGGCGATACTTGGATTGGTGGAAAGACGGATGACAAACGGAGCTGGGAAATGGAATGCCATGTCGTATGATTTGGCCTGAATAGCCATGCGTGTAAACATTTGCCCCAGCTCTTCTTCCATAATATCATCTTCGCGCTGAATAAATGGTTTTTTTCTTTCCCTGCGCTGGTTTGCCATCACTCCTAGACCCACTTGCACTTGTCTGATAGCTGCCCTGTGATCCCCTACAAAAGATTGAAAACATGTAAACAAAACACTAGACATCAAAATCGTTCTTTGCGATATAACTTCTTTATTCGCAAAACTCTGCCGCATGCGCGTAACGGCTTGTCCATACTGAGCCCAAGCAAAATTGCAATGATCAGGGGCGGAATCGCCATTCGAAGTATTTTGATGAGAGGAAGATGGGGAACTCGGAGGTGATTCAGCGACTTTTTCTAATGTTTTGTAGAGGGCCCCGAGGGCTACAACAGCATGGCGTATGGATGCTTCAGAATGCGATTCTTGGAGGACGCTTCGCGTCCAGAATTCGGAATCGAAGAAACCGGATAATTCGCAGGCGGTATGGGTGCGGAAGACGTTGAAGTATTGACCTTCTTTCGCATCGAATGCGAGACCGAGAGTAGGTGGTCGATATAACTCGGAATCAATTTTGATGGAATTGATGGATTTTGATCTATTAATGATACGCGCTGCCCTCTTAGGAACAAGTGCCGACGAGCCAGGGGATGTCGTAGTTATTGGGGAACTGTTGGATGATATTGGAATTGATTCCACGTCAGCGTTACTCGGTCGTGGAGCAATTCGAAGAGTATTGCCGGCATGTCTATTTCTCGGATTATACACCGGGTAACCATTGCATGATTTTCCCGATCTAACACATTTCGTACATTGAGGTCTCGTTTCATCGCATTTAACTCTTCGTAACCTATCGGGGGAAGAAAGATGAATGAATTAGCCAAAGATTAATTTGTTTGCTATCACCGCCATTGCGGGTACCGATGACGCGGGGAACTTCAACTCTAAATACTGAATACGAGGAAACGGGATCCCCAGAATGCTTAAATCATAGTGTAGAAGCTAAATAGAAATGAGAAACTTACTTGCAATTCTTACATCCAGTCTTCACTTTGGGTCGACTTGCACGACGCTGCCTCGTTCTATTTCCCGTCCCTGTCGCATCTGCCATGACTGTTTTGTTTGAAGGGTTGTCTGCATTTCCTTGAGAAAGGTATTGTTCTAAGAATACTTGGACCTTTGCGAACTCCCGAGCAGCAGTGCCGCAATGCAACAGCACATAATTCGTCCAGGGTGGTCCGGATATTTCTTGTTATTCTTTTTCTTATAAAAAAATAAATATTGATGAATCAAAAGATGGGCGGGCGGTTGAGGGATAGAAAGAATTGCACAAGTTTAAATAATGTTTCCCTCAGCACATATTAAAGATTGACTTCAGATTGATTAGATGAATGAATAGGCAGAATATATAACACAAAGACACGAGGTTGTACAATTTTCCGTGAGTTGGTCATAGATGATGTTATGTAGATAAGTAGTTATTATATAGAATTATTATATAGATAAAGTAGTTGTTATGTGAGTTGTGGTTGTATGTAAGTTGGAGACTTGCTTGCATTGTGAGATGAAGGGGGAATCATCCGAGAATGTCGGCCTTTCTCCAAACTCGACGATAACAATTCACAATTCCACTTTTGGTACGACCAATTGAGGAAATTCGTCAATAGTTAACCAAAGTTCACTCGGTAGACTGTGAGAATAGATAAAATGAAGCTTAGAGGTAGAAGGGAAGGAAGGGGAGGAGGAAATGTGGTGCGTACGGAGTAGTAGGTCAACCAATCTAGGCTGGCTTGCATTGGATATACGCGGCTATACCGACAAACCTCTCAAACCGGAAAGCATTCCGTCAGAAGCAATCAGAATACAAGATTATGCTCATCAAGTATAGCTACTCACACCTATTCACCATTCTCCCTCCTCCCCCCTCAATCCTTAACATCTTACTCCGTACAACTGCCAAAGCAAACGAGAACAACGGGTGGGATCTATATCTCCCTCTGTCAAACGATGCCCTTCCCTATCCAACCCTACAACTCGAAGCCTGAACCTTGTGAAGATCTTCTTACTTACATGCAGCACCTAACTAAAAGCCGTTGATCTGTGTCGCAGCCAATGAGTGGTCAGGGTTCTGGTTGGGCCAATATACGGTAAATGGAATGCCCTTCGAATGTTCTCTTCTTTGCTCAATGTACCGATTACCTAGATGTCCAATTGAAGAACAGTCGGTATGACGAGTGTTAATATTTCACAGGGCTGAGGAATTGTGCTGACGCTGACGGCCCTGGACAATTAGGGCTGAATGCTAGCATACTGATGATATATGTTAAAGGACACATCATGACATGGTATTTGTTTAGATGTACCTATGAATTGTGAAGAATTAAGGTTGAGGAAGAAAGAAGAAGATATATCGAGAAATTTTGGGGGAATTGTCCAATGTTACCCACACGATGCAACATTGATGAAGAACCTAGAAAAGGCCCAAAGGCTAGAGTTTTCTTTTTCCACCCCATCTTTTTATACGATTGCGAAGAAATCCTATATTATACACACAAAAATCCTTGACTATAAGGCGCCTCCAATAGTATAGCCCATCCCAAAGCTTAGGATTATGCAGCAGCAACGCAAAAGGCACTTTCTACCGATTAAAAGCAAACACCGAGGTATTTTAATCCGGCGCCTTCGTTTAATGTAACATCGAATGAAGATCTAAATATTCTAGATCGACGCCAATTCGCGTAGACCTGCGAAAAGCTTCATCGACAATTGAAAAAAGCAAATCGCGGCGGGATTGCCAACAGCCAAGATATGAGCCATCATATCAAATAGTGATCATCACATTATGAAGGTCAAGATAGGGGTGTCGATTAGACGGTATGGGGAATGGCGTTAGCCAAAATCATCGAATCGCATCTTGTGCCACCAAGAGCATTTCCTCCAGTGTTGAGGGTACTACAAATGAAGTGTAGGTACTCCGTTTAAGGATTGGATGATGAAATACTTTTCTGGAGTTCTGGTGAGAGAGAGTCAGTCAATAGGTTCCACCTTCCAAATTAGCTCTTCGACAGTGATAGGAATAGGTACTGTGGAGTGATAAGCTTCAAGGCTTGAGCTTTAGCATTGTTCTACTCCGTACACGACGACTTTGGTACGAGTCAGCAGTTTTTATTACTAGCTATGACACGCATTAGATTCCTAGGTAAATTGTACCGTGCCGTGCATATATCAGTTGGGGACATTCCAAAACCCTTGATTTGAAGATGCGATTTGTCGGCGACGGTTACAGGAAACATGGTTCACATTTTAGATCGGGGCCCGAGGCTGACCAGTGAGAACGACTTGGATTCGATATTTATGTGGACAACAAGAATCGATATTTCTCGCAAGCCTCATCCCATATTGGTCCAAATTCCGAAAGAAACATTTCCGAATTCTTTTTCATGCTGTATGAATTTTACCTTCTAGGGATATCCTAGTCGATATTCACATTGGCTTCAGGTAAAAAGATCCAGCGCCATGGTTAAGATAATGGTGGTACGCCTAAAGCTCGGAGCTTCTAGTTCTGGAAACCCCGGGTTTGATCTCGGAAAAGGTCGAATCGGTGAAAAGATTGGTTTGGATCTTTGTCTGTCTGTGTTCGGCAATGTCTCAAGTGTTGATGCTCTTGTATTCCCTTACATAGATAGTTGGCAAATAGTCAGTCGTCGTTGGTCTTTTGGCGAAGATTGATCCCTCCCAAGAAACTATCGAAATGCCATCGACATTAGTTTCGTGACTTTCTCTCCTTTGAGTGAGCTTGGATCTGCCAACCCGTTCTCATCTCATCTTCCTGCCGCCGATCATCCAGCATCTCACATGGTCACCATGTTAAAGGGCTGGCTGGCTGGCTGCACTTACGAGGAGGTAGCTCAAGTACGTATCCTTACTAGTAGTGATATATGCCTGCAAACCTTATCGTCAACGAAAATCAGCCCACCTGTACTCAAGCCATAGGTATCATCCTCATTTTCCCGCGTTGTCTCGCTCGCCGTCTTGCTCTCCACCCCGGAAAGAAGAATCTTACCCCTTGGTTAGATTTTAGATTCCGTGGATTTTCGCTAGACCGTTATCAAGCCCGCTAGATTACTAATTTCATGGAGTTCCTTGCTACCAAGGTATGTACAGATATCATAAAATAGGTAGTGGGATGGACATTGGACATTGGACATTGGACAGATATCATATGATATGTGGCCTTGTACCGTCAAGTAGGGGAGATAGATTTGCCATACGCTTGCCATACGCTTACCATCACATTGGGCGGGTGGGAAAATGGATTTTCCGTCTCGCGATAGGAGGCTCAGATGAGGTTCTATTCTTGGAGGAGTTGTATCCTTTGCCTTTCTTTATCTTTATCGAGCCAATTAAACTCTGCGGGAAGTTATTGGCTTGTCCTCCGTACACTAAGCACTTGACATGGTTGGAAAATGAAAGGCTCATTTGATGCTTGATAATATTATTAAGATCTTAGCATGCTAAGTAAGCTACAATATTGGCATATTGGCATATTGGCATATTAGCATATTAACACATCAACACATCAACACATCAACAACATCAACAACATCAAAACACATTAACATACCTATTAACACCACTTAGCAAAACACTCACTCCACTCTCTTGCATCATTCGATTCGCATCTCAACTCTGCCTTGTCTTTGTCTTTGCCCATCATGCCGCCCTCGATTCCACTCACACCCACTTCACACCCACTCGCATCCACTTGAACCATTATTTCCCACGTGTACGGCTCGGTCTAATCACTCTTCCATCCAAGCTCATCCAAGCTCATCCAAGCTCATCCAAGCTCATCCAAGCTCATCCAAGCTTCCTCAAGTCCCTCCAAGAATGTCAATTAGTCTTACTATGTGGCCCCATTTCAACCAATCGCAACTTTTGAAACCGGTTCAACACTCAATTCAAACTTCGCGATTATTTCCCAAAAGAGTTATCCTCATTTTGCTCAACTACCTAACACATATCGCCGTAACGTGCACTTTTCAATAGAAAAATCATTCCTAATAAAAATATACACATCCCCACTGATCATACTTTCTTGAAGATCTTTGTTGAACTTATTCCATTCTTATTCCATCCTAATTATCATTTCTGGAAAGGTTTGCTTTTTTTTATATAAGAATGAATGCTTTTCCCGTGGTCGCTTCATTAATATCTATCTATATTGGCATCCCTTTATATGAAACGAGTGTTGGGAGTTCTATCACAATAAGAAAATTAAACGTCAACTTCATCCATAATAAAATAAATAATATTTAGATTGGAAGTTTTTCTCATTTATCACCAATCATTTTTCCGAACTCCTTTTTGCTTTTTCTTCATCGTCAGATCGCCTCATCACATGAATCGGTCTACCGCTATTTCGGGGAAAGAAGCTCGTCTTAATCTTACTATTCGAAAGTTATCTTATATCACGCCCTCCAACCAAAGCGCCCTAATGGTGACCACCATCCACGCTCGAATCTTTCGCCACAGTTATAGTCAAGGGCACGAATTAAAACGTTCAGTTAGTCATCGGTCAAGAAGAACAGAGCGAGAGAGTTCATTACCGAGAAGAATGGACAGGGAGAGCTCCCTCCCGCCAACAACCTGTAGTAGAGGTCATACGCACCCACCCTGGAATACTTCAGGTGTATTGAGGATAGCAAAATGTGAAAGTGTGTGTGGATTCTGTATGAAGGAGACAGATACAGCTGCGAAGTTGAGGAAACATGTTGCCATTCATATCAAAAATGAAGGACTTAATTTGACGATAGCGGAGGCTGCTAGTGGGAGAGGAAGATTGTAAGATTTACCATCTTGGCCGATTTTTTCCTGCAAAAATTCGTCAATACAAAAATGCTGCTACTATTGCTAATGAATCGCATAGAGAGGTTCCAACCCACAAATCGTCATATGATACATCGGGATCTTCATCACATGGTCACATAACGCCTCTGGAGGATGAACGTCCCCAGCTCACATATTCATCACATACGCCTACCTATTCAACGTACTCTTCCGCATCTCTCACACCATCACCATCAACATACACAAGTATAGCTCAACGACCTCTCGCAACATCATCCCCCAGCTATGACACGTACAGTTCGCATCGCTCCCCCTCCTACTCCGCCGCTCCCAGCCCAAGCAGCACGTCCGCCCTCTCAAACTACCGTTCCTTGGCCCAAGGCTCGACTCACGCTCTTAGCGATCCTTTCTCCTCCCTGCGTTCGCATGCCTTACGCACAAAATTCGAATGGACAGTCATAACCCCTTCCGAAGGCTTCGCCATCCTCGATTACTGCAAATCCATGTCTCAAGCTAGTAGCGAGCAAGTTCCGTGCTACAACCGCGAAACGCTGTTTGATGAAGAGTGGCAAAGCCACATGAGGGATATTCATGGCGTTTATCTTATATGGCCAGAAACCTGGATGAAGAGGGTAGAGGTGTTAGATTTAGAGGGAGTTGGGGGGAGGATTGAAGGCGTTAATGATTTGGTTATGGAAGGAAAGACAATGGAAAATTGGGGGCTTTTGGGAGATGAATGACACTTTTAAGGGAGACATTTATGATTGAATTCTGAATTTGATGGGAATGGACTGGAAAAACAATAAATGCTGGATAAAGTACCAGGACGGCATGGAATTATAGGGAAATATATGGGATTCAATAACTTGGACACGCAAGCGTGGCGTTTTGGGTT
Source organism: Sclerotinia glacialis (assembly GCA_002162575.1). NCBI lineage: Eukaryota > Fungi > Ascomycota > Leotiomycetes > Helotiales > Sclerotiniaceae > Sclerotinia > Sclerotinia glacialis. The sequence continues at coordinate 436,821 of NGKH01000019.1, forward strand.
AAGAATTGGAAGGGAAGGAAATGCATTAGAAAATGGAAAGGTCGTAAGGCAAGGCCCAGGCGTGCACTGGGGTTATTTCATCATGGTTCCCATCCGTAAGATGGTTATTCTCATATTCTATAATGATACGAATATGAAGATGGAGGTGGAATGAATACATCAATACATGAAACCAATCTTAAAGCAGATTTACTTGGTGGTGGTGTTGAATTAGTGGTATTGAATTAGTGATAAGGATAACCATCAGGCTTCGACTTCCCATATATGGCAGTGGAGATCCCATGTTCCACACTAGGGTGCGACAAGCAAGGAATCTTGTCGATTCTGGCAGTGCTCTTCTATTGTGAGAGGGGCTCTTGGATGGCCAACTCATCACCCATCGCTGACATGAAAAACTGATAAAGCCTTTCAGTGTCCATCAGTCTGAAGGGCCTTCACACGCTTTCTCCTCTAGAATCCTCTTCATTGTGCAGATGCTACGGTCACCGCGACAGCATAAATTCAAACCCGTGGAATAGTTTCCTTCATCAGAGGATTGACACCTGTTCTAAGTTCCCGCTAGATATTCCTTACCTTCCTGATTCCTTGTTCAGGGCAATGCGAGTGGAACGTAGCTTAGCACCGGGGAAGTCCTTGGAGTAGTTCCCTTGATACGTCCATGGGACAAAAGTTTTTTATGCCGTGTAAGATAAATCGGAGAATGTCGGCAATGAGTCTTCTTATCACTAAGGGAATACCTCTGCCGCATGGCTATATATTTCTAGGATAGATGAAGTTTATCAAGATGTAGGCTAAGAAAGATCGGGCGTCTCGCTTTCTTCTTGGGAAGACTAAGAGAAGGGCTAGAACACTTTGCGGCTCGGAAACTTAATTTCCTGGGCTTGACTTGAAGGTTGTCGACTGCGAGGTTCTTCTAAGTCATGTGTGATAAGACAAAGGATTCAAGGGGTGAGATTGCCAGAGACTGGAATCTGTGGGCAATTCTTCAAGTTTCCCACGTGGAGATTGCCGTTCAGTAGACTTTAGTCATCATCTCTGGCACCACGACATGAATTTAATTTCGAACCCTGACTCAGACCTTCCATTGATCCTTCTGGAATGTTTCGTTTGCAGACACTAATTTTCCTCACTAGAAGAACAATATTAAGGAGACAATACCAAGGGGCTTCGCTTAAAAATCCTTTCGCCTTCAGATTCCTTTGATACTTTTGGCGAGAACTTTGAAGATTGAGTAACTTCACCAATTTTCTCACAATCTTTGAAACACGGTACTGGCTCTCAAGAGTCTTTTGACGAGGAGAACAAAAGCAAGAAGTAGCTTATTGGTTTTCCCATCTGCGATAATGGAGATTTATGGTTTTTTGAAGGAAGGAAATGCCTTCTGAAGCGGAGATTGGTCAGCGTCCGTCTTTTCTTTTGTTGGGTTCTTCGCGCTAGGGAACAATGTTAAGGGGTTCGGACACAATGTTAAGGATGAATAGCTTCATTTGAACGTGTGACTTCCTTTCACACGATGAGAGAATCAATCTTCGCTCAAGACCGGATCCTCCGAATTTCCTTGTTGATTAATTCGAAAGTGAAAATCCAGATGCCATTTCCTTCAAAACGTCTTCCAGAAGCTAAGATGAGAATTCCCTTCACTCGCCCCCTCTCCTTTACCATTGACCTGCCACACCACTGCACCCTCCTGATCCAAGACCCAACCTTCTTTGTCCCGCCCAAACAACTCCCAAGTTTCTTTTTCAAAATCCCACTATAAAAACCCCTCCCCCATCCCTCACATCTAGATTCTTCTTTCCTCACCAAGTTACATTCACTTAAATACAATCTTTCACCAAAAAAATCAAAACCCACCCCAATAAATCAATCAAAATGCAAGGACCAGGACGCGGATGCACTCTCCAAAAGGCCGCCGGCCCAGGACGTGGATGCAATGTTCAGAAGGGACCAGGACGTGGATGCAACGTCCAGAAGACCGCCGGGCCAGGACGCGGCTGCAACATCCAACGTGGCCCAGGCCGTGGTTGCACCGTTCAGAAGGCATAAATGTCTCACTTGAGACACACCCGAGGGAGAGATAGATCAGGGGGATATACGACTTCCATTTTTCTTCGACCAACACGCACGTACGCACGCTACTTCCTGCGAACCACAAGTTTTACTCGGGACAAAGCGATGGGAGATATCTTCGACAGTCACTACACATCTATCAGCACAATCTACAAACCAAGCAACTCCCCAAGCCGGCCGCGCACACGAACGCTCAATATAGATGGGTTTTCCATAAAAATAGACATATAAAATAGAAAAGGTTTTTTTTCTCGGCAGTATGGACGAACACAAGGTTTATACGCCACCACATTCATTACGGTCATGATAGCACTTCTGGCCCCAACTTTCTACTTCTTTTTCGGGTACATATACACCTCACCTTTCTTACACTTCATCTATACATCTTCGCAATAGCCGGTGTGATTGATCATCATATCGTTTTTGTTCGACGCCATTGCGATGTGTGGGGCGAGGAATTTTCGCACAAGCTTGATGGATTTTTTCGGTTACGTATTCGTACTTGGAAGAGGCCATTCTGGAAATTTCGGTCTGCTCGATATTTTGAGATTGGCGCGTTGCTGTCTGCTTTGATGGTGCTGCGCCTTTTTATACTCGAGGGAATCAAACTCTTATTTTGACTTCTCTATACTATGCCTTCTTTTTGGACTTGAAATGTGATGTGATGTGATGTGATATGATATGATTTGATTTGATGAATATTTGTGATGAACGTGATATTACTTTGAGTATGACTTGTAAACAAGTTGCATCATCGAATCTAGAAGCTGTACATCATTTTGCAAACACCAGACGAGATATCAGTATATTTCTTAGCGTCCAGGAACAATTCAAGATATTTCCAATCATCGACCGAACGTGATATGTAGTTTCAATAATGTAGTAACAAAGGAGATATCCGGGGAGTAGATGTAGCCAGACGCATAGCGAGGCAATCGTAGGAACTATCCTGAGAGTTACCTCACCGGAAACCGATGCAGCAGCAACAGATCGAAATTAGTGAAGCCATAATACTGAAGACATTTAAATCTCTCTAATGATAAGGTTGAGATTCACAACCATTAGGTGTTTGATACGCAAAACATTCATTGATACATTAATTTCTCCAGGCCTATCATATTTGATCATCAAATCATCACACCAATTTTTAATCCCTTTGACCTATCGTTCTCCCTTAAGATATCCTCCATCCATTTTTCCTACCGCACCGAACACCAGCCTAAAACCTAGAGAATGGCAACCACTTCCCCCTCAAAGTAATAACCGCCCAGTTATTCCCCTGCTCATCAACCTCCTTCTCCACCTTCGTACTAAAAGAAATGGCACTCATAATACCATCTCCAAACTTCTCGTTCAAAACCGCCTTGTAAGCATATCCATAATTCTGAACAATCTCATACAATCGATAGATGAGAGGTTCAACGGGTGGCATAGGACCCGCACGGCCACGATCTGGGAAACCGCCAAGCTCGGCTTCGAGTAAGGAGTGCGGAACTTCGAGGATTTGGGAGAGTTTTTCAATGTCGGCAGCAGAGGCTTGCGCTTGCCCGTAGAAGAGCGCCGCGACTGCTACTTCGGAGCGGCCGAGTTCGTTGGCGATGGTTTCGAAGGTTAGGGATTTGGCGGCTTTGGCTTCGAAGAGGATTCTGGATGAGGATGGGAGACGGTCGATAAGGGTGCTCTATATTCCATGCGTCAGTTGTCAAGAACTCTTGGGGACTTTTCGCTATTATGATCATTGTCGTCTAGAGGCGGGGTAATTTCCAGTGAAAGATATACTTACATCGAGCGTAGCGATCTTGGAATTATCAGACATGTTTGCGGGTTATGATGAAAAATAGCTTAGTATCCGTTATTTGATTGGAGAATTGAGACGAAAATATCAATTGGAGGTCAGAATGATGTTTATAGGTTCAGATCTCAAGCTTTTCTTTGCCATGCAGTAGTATTTGTCAATTGCGGGGGAGCTGTTGGAAGCTTGGCCCTCGGATAAATCGTCATCGACATTTCCGGGACAACTCCGAATGCCGTTCAACATCTAGAATTGGATTTGAGAATCGGTAATCTAGGCATTATTGGAGAATTGCATACAGGATTCGGCTTTAGTAGTGGCCAAGCTTTTGTGTGGGCATATGATTTGTGTTATTAAGGTACAGCCAACTTCCAAGTGCCGGGCATCTAAAAGAAGTTGTCTATTTGACACACGGAGCTGTGTAAGATTTCAAGTGTTTGAACTTTAACATCAAATTTTCAAGATATTTGAAATCGGTAATGCCGTCGTCTAATTAGTCAATGAATAAATGGTTGGTCATTCTACCTACCGGTACTTTCGTCGTTTATCATGAATCATGATATCACAAAACATCCCGAGTTTACTCCCGACCTATGAATCCTTGTGGGGAAGTGGAGGTTTTCGTTTGTCATAACTGTGGAAAGGGAAACCAAGATCTCATTTCAAAAGTTGCCAGATCTTTCTTCACTTCATGTCTTCATGTCTTGGATTCACATGACAACGCTCATACCGGTACATCATTGAGCACGCCTATCACACATACAAGTGCAAAGTCATAGACGATTATGTCTGTGGCTCTAAATCAGCAATACAGATATGCTCGCTGGGTCGAAAGTTCGATTCGGAGAAATATCTGTTTGTTTGATGCTGAATGAAATGAGATGTGAGGTTTCCATTTACGCTGTATCATGCAGCTACTCTGAAAATGCCAAGTGCAAACGAAAAGATAAAGAATAACTGGCTATCTTACTTTTTCTACTGCCTTCACCCGCTGCAAGCTGCGGTGAATACGATACCTCAAGAATAAAAGCGGTATAGGCAAAGTGGCCAAAAACCAGGAATGAGGCAACAGTCCCAACATCGGTGTAGATGGCGCAAGGCAAAGTTGGTGCGTTTGATACGTCTCTGGCAGGATTCCGGATTCCTGCTCTTTGCCGTGGAAAAAAATAATAGCCATGATATTTCTCTCGCAGCCGATGTCTTTTGATAGGTGCGATATCATATCTGGCTCTGCTGACCACTATACATATGCATGTACGCGGGCCACATATTCTGCCTATATGAATAATCCTTATAATGTAAACTGGCGTAACAATTTTTACTCGGCAATACTTGGGCATCTTCAAAACAAATGGTTAGCTTGGGTTTCGCCTGTTTGCTCGCAAAGTTCGACTCGCAGTCCTGAAGGAAAAGTTTAAGTTTTTGTGTTTGTGTTCATGCGATATTTTTGGTTTACCGTGAGAACAGTCCAGGCAAAGTGACAGAGAATTGAACGAGATTTATCGGGGCATGACTTTTGTTCCCCAAGTCTTTCCGAGATTTCCATTGCAGGCTATTCGTTATCTGGATCAAACAGTTCAACTTCTTAGTGGAAAAGAATTTCATGTCAGCTCGTTGTGAAATGCTCTTGCCGAAGCTTCCAGGCTTAATCTCGGTCAGGGTGACTTGGCACGCGCTCGCGTGTTGGCCCAAAAGGCAATGCGATATATGATAGTAATATATGACAGCGACAGTCCGGAAGTACTTGATACCAGGCGTCGAGCAAATCATCCCTCCATGGGCGATTTTTATGGATTATCTTCTCAACAGTGGGCGACGGCAATCGATGACGTCCTGTCAGGACTGAAATCCAATGAATTTGAAGGTTGACAAGAGAGGGGTTACAGGATTCACGATTGTTTTCACATCGCCCAAACAGCTTTTTGAGCCATTTCATTTTCCCCGGGTTCGACGATCTTCCACACGAGAGTGAGAAGAATCCAGATTTCTATGAGAACATTGGTACGTCTACTTGCCGGCCACGACGCCACTGGTGCTTCTTGGGCGAGATTATGGAGTTTGAGACGAGACCTCCACTCAAAATTCCAATCGAAGATATCGATGGTACCAAGGTTGAATTCACATTGGATACCGATGCAGGAGACAAAGGCCCTGGGCCTTCACAGCTTTTAAAAGGGCATACGGTTGCAGTTCTTTATGCGCAAAGTTGCGGCTATGATTCTAAGCCAGAGATAAGCCTTAAAAATGCCGCATTGCTTCAGGTTTGGTGGCCAAGCGGTCTTCGTAGCCACCTGGCTTGGTAATTTATTGCTAATTTGATATAGATCTTCCCAATCTCGTTGCACAATTTAATTGCATTAAGGGATGTGACCCAAGAGTTCTCCACTAAAGGAGAGATTTATAATACCAGAATATGCCACGCGTGTGGAAAGAAATCAGCGTCGATGGCAAAATGCAGCCGGTGCTCGTCTTTCTGGTATTGCAATCGGGTTAGTCTACGCAAGGGCAATTTGCCGTCATTCATTCTAGATCTGAATACTGACTACGATCTCATGGCAACTATCCCATGAACATTCTCTGCCTAATTTCCTATAGCCGACAAAGGAAACTAAACAACACCACTGAATTCATCCCATTTCATGACAAATATCCCTCGCAGAATTGGGATCACTAAGGATCTTACAATCATTTTTATGCCCCTTTCTATTCCAACCATCTGCCTTAAAATTCTGTTTGTTGTGTACACAGTCAAGGAAAAGCCAGGCGTTAGCCATTCAATTCAGCTTTCTTCTCTTTCATGCGGCTGTTTGAAGAAAAGCGATTCTGGCGTTTCATTGAATGCCTCAGCAATTCTCTTGACCACATGCAAGACAAATCAAACTTTCCCTTTAAGTCAACAATAATGGCTGTTGAAGATGAGTTTGCAGCTTTATGTCAAGTCCCATGCATCATGCAGGTGTTCTATTCAGTTTTACTTGGCAAACATATTAAATGCAAACATTTATATTCACTCATTGTGGCTAGGGTATATTACACCATCGCTGCTGGGCAATTTCTATCTCTCTACTCCTACAATATCTCCGGAACCCGATCAATAGCCATCAACCACACAGAGCCATAGGCAGACGATTCTAAGAGCAGCACGATGGTCGACTCAATTTATGAGAAGCGGCAAATACCTGGAAAAGGTTTAGGCCTTGTTGCGACCCAGGATATCCCTAAGGGCACTCGAATTCTTTCCGAGGTGGCATTCCTTATAGCACCCAATATTGCAACCCACGATGAACTTCTGATATCCCTATTGGGGCAATGGGAAGCTTTTAGTGAAGATCAGCGACAACAATTCCTCTCGTTTCATAATCCGCAGCCATACCAAAATCCCCATGAGCGGCTCTGTGGGATTTATTCCACAAATTCACTGCCTTTGCAGGAACTCAATAACTCAGACGAAAAAGCCAATAGTTCAAGCGGACCTCAACTTAGGCCCTTTCGAGGCGGAATCTTCCTTGAAGCAAGCCGTATCAACCATGCTTGTGATGAAAATGCAGTCGTGAATTGGAACGAGGGCATTCAACAACTCACCGTCACAGCTTCGGAAGACATCCGCAAAGATGAGGAGATCACGATATACTATTTAGGGGTCAGGAATATTCGCAAATTCCGACGCGCGTATCTCCAGGAAAAGTTCAAATTCCTATGTTCATGTCATCTCTGTTCCTTGCCGCCAAAGGAGCGCAAGAACAGTGATAGGCAACTCAATGAAATCATTCGGTTGAGTAATCTTATTTATGGTCGCAGTGATAAGAATGCGTGGTCGCTGTCAAGGGCTCAACGAGAACTCCGTGAGTTGGATGAATTAGTCTGCCTTTACAAGGAGCAGAACACTGGTATTGCTACTCTGTCATATGCCCTCGCTCGGGTTGCTAATCTTGTACTCTCCCATGGCGACTTGGCTAGAGGAAACATTTTTGTGGAAAGGGCGATATCTTCATTGACAACAGTCTATGGCAGTGACTGTGCGGAAGTAAAGGAATGGCGTCTTCTAGTAGACAACGATTCCAAAAATACACTTTACGGGCGTTCAAGAGGAGCATGGAGCACAGCATTAGATGCAGTACCCGCTGGTCTCGACACTGGAGAGTTCGAAGACTGGCTCTGGAGAAGAGAGATGGTAGAGCCTGTGGAACAAATAACCGACTTTCGAAGCCGCAACATTTTCCCCTCAATTCGTAATCTGCCATATCCGGACCATAGCGCCTACTACAACAAAAACAAAAGAGATGATTACCGAGCAAAAGTTCATTGGTGTTTCTTCGGCGAGATTACCCATACTTCTAAGTTTGGTATTTCGGCATTGGCTGTCAAGGATATTGATGGTAGGGAAATCAAGCTTGTATTCGATACTGAGGAGAAGGGAGAAGAGTTGCCGCCTGCGTTGATTCGAGAAAAACACACCGTTGCAATCATTAACGCTCAACCTTGGGAATTTCCTGTTGAAGATGAGAACTGTGGTGGCGAGGTGGGTGTTCGTCATGATGATGAACTTTTGTTAAAGGTACTGTGCTACGTCCTTTTTTGTCTGTTGTTGTACAACTGTTTGGCTTCAGTCGCTGACCATATTTTACCACATATAGATCTTCCCACTTTCACTAGGAGAATTATTTACCTTGAATGACCAGGTTCAAGAGTTTTCAAGAAAGATTGATGGCGTAAGGAAATGTCATGGATGCGGCAAGGAGTCGGGCGCCATGGAACAATGCAAGCGGTGTTTGATGTTCTGGTATTGCGATAAGGTAAGATGAAAGCCAAACTCTCATATCTTTCCTTCTTTCCTCCATCATTATACTGCTTGCGATGCTAATCACTTGTGTGTAATAAATAGGCTTGTCAGACGGTCGGATGGAATCAAAAGGGACACAAGGGTGATTGCAAAAATTTCAAAAATCACCCTGATCTGAGGAGAATGTTTCTTCTTAATTGGAGGAAGTATGATCCTCATGTTCAATTTCCTCTTCCAGCTGCAACTAAGTAGTCAATTAATGGCGAAGGAAGTTGTCACTAGTAGAATCATGGTGGAGCGAGAAGCAATTGTATGTCATGATGTATGGTAGTGGTGCATGCGGATCGTTCTGGTTAGACAATTTGTTTATGGTTTAAGTGCTTTGAATGTTGACAAGCAAAGTATGCAATGGAGGGAGGGTAAATATTCAAAGTAACATTAAACTTTGAGAATAGTCGGGTGCCCCCTTAATTAAAAATATGGCCTGTGAAGTAAATCCGCCATTCCCAAGGGCATTTAAGTTCCTTCGTCGGTCCTTGGCATCATGTCCAATATCCAATTAATATCCATTACAACCAAATATCATTCCGACCAACCCTCCACCCTCACCAAAAGTTCCCAGTCTCACCACAATATCCCCTTCCCAGCACCCCCATCATCCCCCAAACTTCACCGCATCTGAACGCTCCCACTTCGTCGTACCTACCGAGCTAACCGGAGACGGAGAACGAGAAGAAAGCTTTACATCTCCGCGAGCCGTCGGCGGTGACAAGGTAATCGGATGCGTATTCGTATTCGTATTCGGATTGCCAATCGACTGACCAACCCTACGTCGTCCCGTCTTGCCTTCATGCGTATTGATCCCAAGTGAAGACTTTCTTTTTGGAAGCGGCTTGCGCACAGGTGATTCATGGATATGTATTTCATCTTGTTCACTGCGCGATTGGGATATACGTAAACCTCCGCGCGGTTCATGAGTATCATTTTTTCTTTGGCCTTGGAGGCAGCTGGCATCGCCATCCAACTCGCGATTTCCGCGGCGGCGGGAAGATTTGAGGGCGACGGGCCGCGCGGCGTGGATGCTGCTTTCGTCGCTTGTGCGGGGTGCATAGGCGCTTCTTGTTGATGGGTATGGAGGTGCTTCGGCTGGGGGCGTCGATGGTTTGGATGGTCCACAGCCCATTTTGGGGGATATGAATCATATGATATACGAGGTGCTTGTTTGTTGGTTGTGGGAGGGAAAGGATTGGGAAAACACGATTTTCGAAACCTTTTAATCATGGGATTGGGGTGGAACTCATGGAGTGAGTGAATTATCGGGCTAATGATGCTGCAGCTGGGATCGCAGGTTAGATGGATACTCGATATTCAATATTCACTCCGAGTAAAATGATGATTTGTCTAATATAGATCTCTAGCTGGCATATGCGCATGTAATTTCCATACAGATAGCATGATAATCTCTACTCTAACGCTTGAAGCTCCCACAAATCTTCATAGATCTCGCCAGAGCATTTCGGATTCAGATCCATCTTTTCGCACAGCCCATCACTTAGAGACACGCAAACACGATTTCGAGACAGACATGAATCATCTGCATAGCAAGTTCCAAACTTCACAAAAACTACACCAAAGGAACTCCAACAAATACTTCGTGGTTTTGCATGGTTATTTGTATATTTGAGCATCGAAGCTTTCCATACTATCCTCGATCTGGATCCTCCACAACGTATGTAAATATATTGCTGGGCGCAATTAAGATTCTTATCCCACGATTTATCGCTCCCATGATGAATTTGGCAATTCGTTACACATACATTTCCTCCCCATTAAATTCCCACCGACCGATATTCCTTACGCAGCTATGTCCTCCGCCCCAACAAAAGAAACGTATTACTACGCGCCCTTAGAGGCTACGAATTCATCACAACCAGCCCAATGAACCCTTTTTCCCTTGCACTTTTTTGTCGCCCTAGAGACCGTCAGTATGGACTCCATTATCATATACCAAGAGGATAGATAACCCACAATCCACGCGCATCAAGAGGTAGCCGAGAGCCCGGAAGTTCATTCTGCTCGGCGTTGTGCTCGATATTTCTCGGCATCCTGGCATGAACAGTTAGCCTCCACCTTATTTACATCTCCGCAGAAACGAGCACTTACACATCGGCCCCACTCCAGGAGGCGTGAGAATCTCCACGTCCATCCTTTTCCGTATGCGTGTTCTTCGATGGCACAGCAGGAAGAGCCAGAAAAGGCGTAGCGTTGTCTTCCGCTGCTGTGTCTGGGTGCTGCGAACTCCCGAGATCGAGCATCGATTTGGATTTTACGAGGCCGTCTGATGAAAGTTGCAGGGGCTCACTGTTGCAGCTTCGATCGCGAAGGTTGATAGAGGGTTCAGGCTGGTTTAATGAGGTGGATTTGCTGCGGGCCCGGTTGGACTGGTGTACTTTCGGGGTTGGAGTAGACATTTCTGTGGTGCTGATTTGAGTTTGTGACTTTGGGTGAGTTCTGGATTTCTTTGCGTTGGATGTATGTTGGTAAACAGAATCGTTACACGAAAGGTAGAAGGGAGGCCTTAAATAGACATTTGGTATCCAAATGTTGGTCATTCACACAATATCAGTTATTCATCAGTTATTCATATTGTTCACGATATATTCAGTCATGCATTTTTGATAAAAGGGTTGTGATTAATAAGTGTTAGCTAGACTGAAGCAGTGTTGAAAAAGTGCTGTATAATATTCATTACCACCTTTATCGCTATATTTATTAATCATAACGCGAGCCCGTCTGAAGTGCCTCACCATGATTTGGAAACCCCCTCGGCACAACTCTCAAAGAAGTGATGACTTCTCCCTCCCTCTCACTAACCATCTGATCAGTAGCCCAATGAAAACCTTGACCACATCTATATCCACGCTCGATCCTAATCTATCGACATCCTCTAGGACAAGTATGACCAATCTTTCGAAGTTGCGACTTTGCCCATTCGTCTTGAACAAAATACTCTCGAGAATTATCCTCCATATTATCCATGTCTAATTGAGACATTGCCATTTCTTGATCATGTGCATCTTCATATGGTTGGAATTGCGCAGCATTTTGCTATTATCAATATCTATGCGTTAGTGATTGTGATGAGCTGACTGATAGTATGGAGCTGGGTTCACCTGTTGTGGTGATGCCATGGTAGATAGTTAGGCTTTCTATGCGTCGATTGCAGTGCTGAAGTAGAAGGTATAGGCAACCCGGGCTGTACAAGTGAGTGAAAACCACTGTTTCTACCAGATCTTCCTCTAGCCCTCTCCATTACTTTATCCATTTTTGCTTTGCGCCATTCTGGGCTCTGGCGTTGGTCAACATACTCGGCTGGTTGCCCGCGAGGATTTTGAAGTTCCGCTCTACCTTCCGCTTCACGGGGGTCAAATCTGCCTTTTCTGCTGGAACTCATGCTGCTAATTGGTTGACTGACTGGGAATGATTGTCTAGGCGGTGACTGAAATTGCGGTTGCAGTTGAACTGGACGGACTTACAAAGCAATTCGACTTCCTGGAGACTGCAACTCAACCAGTTGTTGTTAGAGTTGGCTGAAAATGTGGAGGGTTTTGTGGTCCATTCTGTGTTTGAAATTGGGATTGTGATTGATTTGGCGGAGCGGATCTGCCGGGTCCACGCTGTGATTGCAACTGAGAAAAACTCGGTGCCACTTGATTTTGATCAAATGGCCGTACAGTGGTTTGTGATTGGGGGCTCACATGGAATCGTATTTGACCTGATTGGTCTGGATTTGAAGAGCGAGCAGGCTCATTCCTCAAAGAAGATTGATTGTCAGAGCGGGCAGAACCAATCACACTGCGACTGGGTGAAGGCTATCCAGTAGTAAGTGCTACACTTAACATGCTAGGAGCTTAACCTCCTCTTGGAAGTTTATTCTCACCAGCCATATTGCAGAAATGGTATCAGACCAGCCCATGATACCATGGTTTGAATGGTGTTTATTGAATGTTGTATCTTGTAGTCGATAGTTGAGGTAAACTGTTGTAGGTGTAGAGATGTAATATTTTGAATCGTGATGGATTGCATTGAGTTGGTGGATGGGAGAAACTATAAAGACACAGGTTGCTATGGCTATTTTGAGTTGATGGGAGGCAGGCTGATACGACTCAAGGTAGTGATGGTCATAATAAGACATACTACTGTCTACGCCCACAGCCCAATCCGTCCTAGCAGAAGAAACCCTAACTGCACACCCGATTTCCCATTCCTCTACTTTCCTCACCTTGTCCGCTTGGACAATAGTAACCTCCACGAGACATACTACGCTGAAGTTCAATATCCCGTACTATGCTTCTGTATATAGCCACGACTAGAATGAGAATAAAAATAGACGTATATCCAAAACTACGCAATCAAATCCATAGCCAAATTCAATCAATTAACTATTATATAACTCCGAACCACAAAAATCTACTCCCATGATTTTACTTCGACATACATAACAAATAAGGTATTCAAATATACGCCCGCTCTCCATCAATCCCAAAATATCATTACCCACGAAAGTATATAGACGCCACATGAGACCCACCAGATATAGACACTTGCCTGAGAGCACATCTCCTCCTCCAAAAACCATGTATAATAAACTTTTGGATATGGCTCTTCATGATCATAAGTCCATTCATCATTATTTACCCCTATTACTCCTAAATCTATACCACCTAACTATCCACAAAATCAAGGTCAGCGTTGACATTAATCTTATGCCAGCAGCTATCCAAACGCCTTTCTTCATAGCATCATAATATCCTTCTAACATAACGCCGACCGCATGCTCTTTCGTCTTGTTCTTCCCTATTATAGGCCCGCCACTCTCTTGCATTGTAACAGCGGTCGTTTCCCCATCCATTGCTGTTTGGTTTCCGGTTCCATCATGCGCACTGCCTCGTAACCGTTCTGTATTTCGTTTCTTGATATTTCGTGTAAGTATGTTTATTATAATCCGTATATCTGGGGAAGTAAAAGTAGGATATTCCCACAACTCGACCGAATCGTGTGGGGGTAGTTGATCAAGAAAATCAGCTACCATGCCCAGTGTTAAACCCCAAAGTAACAACGGCCTATCGCTCTGTGCTTTCTCTCCCCCCTTTAACCAACTATAGGCTCTTCCAAATACGCTTTTCTTGGGTTGCGATTCCTCGGAAAAATATTCTTTGGTTGTGCTGCAGTATAATGATTCGCTTGGTCGTAATCGGATGGCTGAAAACCTCATCTTTCCTATTACTGGTTTCAATATAGTTTTCATTACTACTCCTCCTTGCTTAGCGAATCGATCAGATACATTAACATATTCGTATGTGCGGACTGAGGGCGAAAGAAGGACCCGTAGGGGAACCCAATGCGTTGATGCTATTTCGGTAGGTTGCAGTTGAAGCGGTGGGAACGAGGGAGATATCCAGATGAACAGAAAAGGACACAGTACCATTATCCTATATTGAAGCTAGCATCAGCGATTGCCCTTCAAAATTTTTTCCCTGTTATTGAGAATTGAGATAATCTGTTAGAGGGAACTCACGGCACTGATCCCCAACTTGTAGATACCACCCTCTCAGGTAGATTTCCAACATATATACATCTTTCTCCTCTTAAATCCAATCCGATTTCCTCACTTGTCTCCCTGACGGCAACATCTTTGTCGCTCGCATCACTGGGGTCTCTCTTCCCTCCCGGTAGCGCGACATGGCTCGTCCATCTATCCCCTTCTCTCGCTGCGCGTTTTATGAATAATAATTCCGGGTCACCATTTTTCACCCACGATTGTTCGAAGAAATTCGCGAGTCGCTCGTCGGTGGGAGGTTCTGGGTATGGGAAGACTTGGGGAGTAGTAGGAGGAAGATCATTGCGTGAAGGACGAATACGTAATATCAGAGCTACTGAAGCGCGGCGAGGACAATTCGGTGGGTTGGGTATATATGGATATGGGTTTTGTGAGATGTGGAGGAGAGTGTTGTGGAGAGATGTTGTAATGGAAGGAGTGGATGAAGAGGACATTTCCCTTTCCCCGTAGTCCCAGGGACAATAAAGTGCAATGCGTGAAAACGAATTGATGTTGTGATTTGTTGTACAAATAGCAATTGACACAGCACAAAGTAAATAAAAAAAAATACGGTGAAGCTGTTCGAAGCCGAGGTTTCGCTTATCTTATCTTGATAAATTCTAGGCCTTTTCAGACTCTGTGACGTGGTGATTGAACTTAGGAGCAAATATACGGAGTACACTCGAAATAGGGGGAAAGGGACGTGCCGAATGCTTAAAACTCGTGGCAGGAGACGGCAAGGTAAAAGATCATACAAATGGAAGAGAAGCAAAGATTGATTGAGTTCAGTTCAACTGTATATATATCACTGCTTACAAGCTAATGATCACACCTTCTGGTTTTTGTTGGGCTCATTTCCTTCAAAGGTATTCTTTCCAATATTATATGCACAAGTATTCGTGGGCATGAACGTACGTCGAACAGCTACCCACTGGCCCCACAGGTGTACATACATGTGTACCAACCAGCCTCTTAAATTCGATAATAGGATGGGTCTGCCTTTGTTTAGAGGTGATGTCGGGTCCTACTACATGCTTCCTCACGAGGAAATCGATTTTAAGGTTTAAATTCCCAATTCGGCGGACAAACGAATGCATCTTTAGGGAGAAAGTCAACATGCAAGCACACCAAGCTCGCATGGAGTTTATGAGGCTCCTATGTATAACTCCACTACACCTGCTGCGAACTGACTCAGAGATTGAAGAAGTCGTCAGCCTGGGAATTTGTGCAGTGGACGACAACTTGACTCTATACCTGAGGTTGCGAATGGTACGGATCCGGTTTCCTAGTGACTAGTTGGGAACATGTTGATTCGGCGACATACTAATATTTCTGGCCTTAGAAATGCAAGATGCATCGTAGAATATCATGCATGAACTCTTGGTGGGTAGGTGAGTTCATGACGTCCATCCTAGACAAGTATCCATGTAACTTCTAGAAACCCAGTACTGGGTGGCAAAATAGCGATCAATAGTGTATAAATAGCTGGAAGGGAACTATGAGAGTAGATTGCATTCTACATTATCTTCGTGCAGCTGAACAAGCTATCTAATACTCCCAAAACTTCTCCAAAAGACTATTTCATTTCTAGAAGAACCAATGTACCGAATATCATCCGAAGATGAATGAGCCTCAACCGATTGCGCGTTCAAGAATGTCCCACGTTAGTGTTAAGCTCAACTTAAACACCTCTGTTGATATCATTTTTGTTTAGCGGATTCGAATATATCAACATTTTAAGATGCTAGCCATATAATCGAATTGCAGAGTGAGTTTTGACTCGAACAAGCATCTGGTCAAGCCAGCGAACAAAAGACTGACAGTCTGTTTTGATAATGAAGTCATTCATCATTCGTACCTAATTATCAAAGATTGTTGCCATTCATTGTCAAGAACTCATCTTTAAGTGCTGTCATAGTCGGGATATCGACCACGAGGATTCTTTTTTGGAAGAGGTGGTGGTGAGACTTTGTTCGTGGACTTCAAAGTAAGTGTAGATTGCTGATTCAAAGACTTAACAGGGTCTGGTGGCGTTTCAGTGTTTGGATAATAGCCAGAAATTGACCTCAGTGGTGCCTCTTCGGCCGACGGTTCAATATTTCCCTGTGGTCTGGATGGAGGTAGTTGGTATTGGGACCCTGCTCAGGGTTATTTATTTGGAAGACAACCGAATGGGAAGTTAAGCCTATCTTTTCATCCTGGGAGTGTTCTGATAGTTTGAGATCAATTGATCATTGAGCAATCGAGGACGCTGCTGTAAAAGGTAATACCCAGCAGGCTTCTCTGTTCGACAGGTATTGGGAGGCCTGGCCGTACTTGTGCCTGTTGCCTTGGAGCTGGAAAGTGGCTCTTGAATTACGACAAATTTTGCATTGGGGTTTCTGAGGCTCGAATCGAGATTACAAATCGACTTCAAAGATTCATATTGGAGTGATGGAGGAACAATTGGGCACTCATGGTTAGAGTAGAGTCTTCCAGAACACTCATCATGATCACTGATCAGAATAGGTCTACTTTGAACTTCTCAGTATTCCATATAAATGATGAAGATTGAGAGGAGACGACGAATGCATAAGAAATTGGGTCTGAAGGTTCAGGATGAAGTTAAAAAAGAAGAGTACGGTAAAGACGAAATGGGAAAATGTGAGGTACAATATCAGATGAAACTGTTTGAATTGTGAGGCACAAGGTCTCCATAGCTAGCCAACTTAGACCGAAAGTCAATGATAATAATGCCAGGTAAACCAGCCTTAATATCTAAATTTCAATCTTTACCCTGGACATCGGCATAGCTCCAATGTCATTGTCATATGAAGCTTTGGACCTTTTCATGTACAAGCTCCCCAGTTTTGCATCTCAAATTTGATGATTGGATGTCAACAGATCTTTGGTAATTCCAACTTGGTAAATGCTTATTCTCATAGGACATTCTGGTGTTCTGACCCATAGGTTGTGGTACATGTTCGGATGTCTTTCTACCAATATTTCAGACTTAAAGAGAGATGAGACGATCTGAGATCCGCAGATTGCTCGAGAGATTTGAGGGCTACATAAATACATGAAATGGAAATGAAATTCGAACCCTTGGATCGCTTTGAAGTTGAAGGATTTCATCAAAGTGGCTTAATGTGGCTGTGATTTTTATTGTTGGCGCTAGCGAGGTCGCGGTCATGGCTTTACACCTTTTTTGGTGACCCATCGTCTACTAATACCAACAACGAACAGAAAAAACAAACTATAGGAACATAGGTAAGTAATGATTCGGATGATTATGTTTCCTCTACATTATTGAGAATGCCTTCTACGGTTATTGCGTCTGCCATAGCCTCTGTAATATGTTCAATGGAGAGCCCAGCTCAAACCGTCTTTGCGATCCCTGAGCTTCTAGAACTTATCCTCCTTCAGCTGCCATTCCTCGATCTTGTTCGAGCTCAAATGATTAGCCAGAGCTTTTACGACGTTATGTACTCATCAAACTTTCTTCAACAAGCTTTATTCTTTCGTGCATCACCAGCTACATCATTTCCACGACCCAATCCTCTCCTCCGAACTTGTCACAACGCGCAGTTCCTAGACCTACGATCAACTCAAAAGCAATGCAGATATCTGCATAATCCTCGAGGTCGGAGAATTGCAGATTGGAGCAAATGGCCTGCTATAGAGTATCGTGAAAGCTTTAGACTGAACGTCAAACCTGCAAATGAGGTTGTCAAAAGAAAAGAGGCTACTTGGAGACGTATGTTGATTGTTCAACCTCCCATTTCTGAACTGGAAGTTAGTGGCTCGCCACGGCGGAAGGTTAAAGATCAATTCGGTGTAACAATGAATGAGTTAGGAAGCCCATTGGATAAACTAAGATGTGTGGATTTTGAGGTCTTTACAAATGGGAAGTCCCATATGATTGTCGAGAAACAAATGAGACGCATGGCGCATTGAGAGTTAGGCCCTTTCTTGAGTCCCAGTTTGTAGACTATACAGTAGACTATACAGTAGATATCAGCTTTGATACTACCTGTTATTGGTTCTGTTCGGAAGTTTTCAAAAGGTGCCTGTTAGATGGTTAAACTTTAATAGCTTCAATGGTATGTAGTATTCACACAACCATGTTGATGCCTATGAAAATAATGTATAAGCATTCGTACATTTCCACTATGCTTCTTTTCAACCAACACAGTTTCTATCACATATTATACACAAATTCCTATGTTCTCGCACTGTGCTTGTTATTTCTTCAGCAACTTTACTCTTCCTCCGTGGAGTTGAATTCTGTAACAGTCAGCTGAAGTTGTGGAATAACGGTCATCTCAAACTGCAACCCTAAAATGCTGCCAAACAAAAATCAGGATACCCATTAGCAATTATCTTGCATTCATCCTATGAAGTTTTTGAAAAATCAGTCTTGGAACACCTCTCTTCATACCAAAAGTTAATCCCGATCATAGCCATACGCCATATCCCCGGCCAAAGGCCACGGATTTTGATCTCTCCTAGCACTGTGACTAATGCCGTGAGAATTTCGAGACCCATCATTATAAGGAGATCCTGTTCGACTCCCATGTCCGCTGTGCGCCGGCGTCCTTTCTCTTGAATGTGGTGTGCTTCCAGGTCTCAACAAACGTTTCACTCGATCTCCACCTCTCAAAAAACCCACCATATCTCCAGGTCGTTTCCCTTCGTTATCTCTAACTTTTGGATCTGCACCTGCATGTATCAACATTCTTACCATATCTTCCTTCACCTTGGTATTTATTCCCTCGATAAAGTCAACTCCAGCGATCGCTCGATGCAATGCACTTCTTCCTTTTTTATCTCGAACTCTCACGTTTGCACCACTGTTGATCAGGACCTTCACGGCCTCAACACAATCATGTCTGCATGCCAACAGCAATGCCGTTGAACCCTTCAGATCCTTGGCTTCGATATCTGCACCCTTTTCTAGCAAAAATTTGATGGCATGAGGGTGGCCCCATCTAGAGGCAGAGAGTAGTGGTGTATTACCCCAACCGTCCCTGGTCTCCAAATCTGCTTTGAATTCTAATAGAAGTTTCACCATCCCCAAATCTCCCATTCTCGCTGCGATATGAAGAACAGTCTCTCCACCGTCTGGAGCCACCGAAGTGTCAGCTCCAGCTTCCAATAATAATTCTGTCGTTTTCACATGGTGTGTTTGTACCGCAGCTATTAGAGGTGTAATATGTTGCGACCACACATTCACGTCAGTTCGCTCTATTCTTTCCTTGTGGCGGGAGTTTTCTGCTCGTGAACGACGTGGAGGATCTATGAGAATATCGAGAACCTCCATTTTCCCTGCGCTAGCAGCCGCGACGAGTGCTGGTGCTAGATCTATTTGATGATCTTGGGATAGAATATTTTTGACTACATTGGTATTTCCTTCGGCAGCAGTCTTGGCTAACTCAGTTGTAGGAGAAGTGGATTTCTTTGAGAGATAAGCTGTAACTTCTTTTATTGCGAGTGGCGCAAAGGTTTTGATGATAGCGTCCATTTTTGTACGATATGGTTATGATGATTGTACTAGCAGGTCGATCGCGTTGATATTGTTGAGATTTCACGCTATAGTGTGTGCTGTCCGGATAGTGTCAAGCCACCAAAGAGGCTGCTAATTTTCAATTTATTGATTCCAGGTGAATGATCAGCTCATTCAAACGTATGGCCACATTCAATCATGAACGAACACAAACATAAGAGCTCATTTGATTTTATGATTCACCTCAAGCGATACAAGAAGAGACTCAGGTGTCGACAGGTAATAACTGAACCTTTTCAGAAGATTCTTTTTATTAAAACAATATCAGCTGGCTATTGAATCATACGATGTGAAATCACCTTCATATGCAACATTTCAGCCAAAGCCCACCGAATATGGCCGAGTGCAGATGACTGACTGCATGAATCAAATGTGAATCAGGAAGCTTATTCGTCAGGTGATGGTCTACAGGAAGTTTGGTACAACATCACCTCAGCTTTCTCCTTGGCTAATCGTATGACGAAGATTCACATGGTCCGAACTGTGGTTTGGCTGTTTAAAGCCTACTCATACTTCCATCTCGACATGATTTCCTCGTACACTTCCATTAATCCCTCTACACCATCTACTATAGTTGCGAAGTCTGGTGAGAATGGTCTTTATTCTTTCACACTTGTTTTGCTCAATCACTCCGTCCGTTTCCTTATCCTACATACCTTCTTACCCCAATGTGGCGCTCGAAAGAAAATATTAAAGTTACTTTCCGTGGCGTATGTAGAGATTGTCTCATAGCGCGGATATGATACATCATATATATGGTGTATCATCAGATTTCGATATAGAAAGCAAGGTTCGCTTTTTTTTTTTGGCAGCACATTCCCATCTTCGTCCGTTATTGTCCATTCATAGTTTTCAATGTCGATTGCTCACCAGTTGTCTTTGGCGCCAATCCTTCCAAAAGCAGTAACGTGCCTTCCCCAAATTGTTTTTGAAGTTCGGTATATTAGATTACATCATATCCCCTTTCCTTCTCGGTCTCCCTATTCGCCATACAAGCCCTGATCTCCCTTCCCCCTCATCCATCACAAATCTCAAATCTCAAACCACATCCATCATCCACCCAACAGCCATCCAAATCCAAATCCAAATCCAAATCCAAATCCAAATCCAAATCCAAATCCAAATCCAAATCCAAATCCGAACCCCAAACCCGCACCTTGAGCCCCCTTTCACACCCCATATCACATCAGCTCATCTAATTCCTGCAGTATCCAAATAACCACCAATTAGAGTATTCACACGCCATCACGTAAGAATCCCAATGATGTCGTTTGTATAGCGTCAGTCTGTGCTATTGCAGTATTGTGACTATCTGGTCATTATATCCCCCCATAAATTTTCGCACTTGTGACAAAAGATTTTCCGAATCATCATCATCATTCAACCATGACTAATTCTCAACCATCCCTCTCAACCTCTCACTCCCATATACACCCTACTCCCTGACATTGATAATCACCTTCCCCCTCGCGTGCCCCCCCTCCACCACATCAAAGGCCTTCTGAAACTCCTCCAACGACCAAACGCTATCCACCACCGGCCTCACCAACCCCCTCTCAATCAACCTCGCCGTCTCCTCCAACTGCCACCCCTCAGGCTCCATGATAAAAAACCTCCCCTCCACCCCCTCCGCAACCCCCTCTCCGGGCCTCCTAATTTCCGGATCCTCCCTAACACTCACCACCTTCCCCCCTTTCTTCACAATTCTCCAAGCCGATTCTAGACTCTTCCCCCCCAGCATATCAACCACCAAATCCACCTTGAACCCCATCCTCCCCGCCCACTCCTCCAAACTTTCCTTCCTATAATCCACCACCTCATCCGCGCCCAGCCCCATCACCAACTCGGCATTCCCGCCCGAGCAGGGAGAGGTGCTCTGGACGCGGATGAGATGTTCGGTTGTTCCTGGGGTGGGGACCGAAAGGGGGATTTCGGTGAGGATTAGTTTGGGGCTGTGGATGGAGGGTTGGATGAGGGATTTGATGGTTTTTGGAAGATCTAGGGTGGCCATTTTGAGGTATTGGAATTGGAATTTGATTGATTTAATTGATGGTTATCAGTGTTTCGTAGAGAAATACCAAAAAAAGATATAGATTAATATTCTGTTTGGTGTTTGGTGTTTTGTGCTGTGTACGCGTAATCAAATAAATTGTAAGATCTTATTTTGTAATAAAGAACCTCAAGTTGAGAAAGTACCCAGTTACTGAAAACAGACATTCTCCCTCCTCATTCAAATTCCCCCTCTTTATACTCAAGTATTCGAGTAATCGCTTTCCCCGCGACAAAATCTCCTGATCGTGCTACCTCGGCGATAGAATTTCATTCATTCATTCATTCATCCAACCATTTAGACCACGACAAACACTATCCCCAATCCATCCCTCATCCAACCCAATGATCCCTCCATACACCGTCATACCTAGCAAAAAGGCCTCACAAAACAGCGCAAGAAACCCAACCGCCAAGTATGTAACAATGCTTACTCTTACTCTTACTCTTACTCATACTCATACATTCCCGTACATTCCCGAGCATTCCCGCGCATTTCCCCCCTAAACATTTTGGAGTCTTCATTCGGGTAAGGGTATTGATATTCAGATCCATAGATCCTAGATCACAGAAAGTTTTGATTGGACGACAACGGCTCCGACTAGAAGCGCAAAAGGGGCAACATCATCCATCTGCTTGATACAACTGAGATTTTCGTGGGAGGAGCACTTGCATCCTAAAAGAGTTCCAACTCATATAATGTTCTCGAGTCTCTACTCTTACCTCTACAGTCAATATGTGTAGACTTCAATTGTATGATATATATTCGATTCATCTATTAATCTTTTTCCTTCATATTTATGGCTTTCCTCCAACTACCAACTAGATGTACGGGTTGACATTTAATGAAAAGAGACAAATGAAAATACCATCCAGTGGGTAATTAAAAAACAATGTAGGTATCTTTCCCATCCATGCATCCCGTCCAAACCTCTCCCAGCTCACTCTGCAACCCACCCCGCCAAATTACTCTCTTCTTCAATTGAATCATAATTTCTTTTCTTCATCCCTCACACTGTACAACCTTTCAACATCCTCTAGCAAAACATCTAACCATCCTCCTCAAGGAAACCCATCAGAGCTCTAATACCACCAGCACCCAAACCACCCTTAGGATATGCTACATAAACCGCATCATTCCATGTCCCCATCTTCTCTCTAAACTCACTCTTGCCCAATAGCCTTGCTTGTTTGACAATCGTCTCATAGGCCTTCTTCAACGCCTTAATCCTATGCTTACCCAAGTTTCTTCCACCTTCAATGTGTGGTTGAGCACCCGTGCCAAAAGTGATACGTTTAACATCTGGTTCTACTGCACTCAATTGTTTCATCGAATAGAGTAGGAGAGATTCCACTGTACCGGATGGAGCGTTTGGAAACTCGAGCGAGAATTTAACTTGGTATCCATTTTCGGGACTGAGTTGATGAAGGACATTAATGGCATGAATCGTTCCATCTGCACCTTGAGCGTAAAAGTATTTACGATGAGCTTCATCAACCCAAGGTCTGATCTCTGTAAGATGAACTTGAGTACCCTTTCGATTCTTTTGCCAATCTACAACTCGTGCGTTGACCTTTTCTTTGAAGTCCTCTGGAACTTGTTCGTTGAACGGAAGGCTTTGGAGTTTTACGCCCTCCTTTTCAGCATGTCGAACCTTACGTGCCAAATCATTATCCTTGGCTGCAGGATTGTTTCTAGGATCAGCACGTTCTTCGGCGGTAGGAGACAAGGTACGCCATCCGAATTTTTCCCCAAGATATTCTTCAGTACGAGAACCGACAATCATCCAAATTGGTTTGAGATTCTTGTGTTCGGTATTCAAATAGTTGAGGAAGGCGGAGACAATTGATGGTGTTTGAGATTTGTCGCAAAGAGGCTCTCCAACAATAATGGCATATGAGTTATGAATAACATAACCTTGAGCTGCACCAGTAGTTGTATGTCTCCATACGTGATAACGTTTGTCTAACCAAGAGGTATTAGCTGCATCACCATAATTGGCAATCAACTTCTCCAAAGATGGCAGTAATTCAGGGCTGAATTCCACTCCATTCTTCTCCCAGACTGGATTGAGTGTTGACGCATCCTCATGACGAAGAGCAAGAGTAGGAGGTATGGCTGGAAGTGATTTAGGGTCTCTTGGAAATAGAGATGCAAGTCGAATATTGCCGAGACTGAGGAAAAGATATGTGAGACGTTCAAGACCAATACCACACCCTGCATGAGGTGGTGCTCCCCATCTGAAACCTTCAAGATATTCAGGCATACTTTCTGGTTTGACGCCCTTTTGCTTCATGCGCTTTTCCAAAAATTCAGCATCATGAATACGTTGACCACCAGTCAAGATTTCTTGACCACGCATAAAGATATCGAAGGAATTTGTGAATCGATCATCATCTGGATCAGGCATGGTGTAAAATGGTCGAACAGAAGCAGGAAATTTGTCGAGGATATAATAATCAGTATGATACTTCTCCTTCACCAATGCCCCCAATCGAATTTCAGCTCGAGTAGAAAGATCCTCGGTCTCAGATGGCACACTTCCATCTTCCTCTACCCAACCAGAATCAACCAGCATCCTAACACCGGTGGAAAATGGAAGTCTTGGGGTTTCGTCTAACCATTCGACCTTTGTGTGTGGATAGAATTGATCAATGAGATCAATTTCTTTTTGGTATCGGTCGTAGATACCCTTCCAAAGGTTCTTGAACATACCATCAATCAGAGTTAAAGCTTCATGATAATGTTCTTCCAAAGCCATCTCAAGATCCAATCCAGTATATTCAGTCAAATGACGAGGTGTGTTACTATCTTCTGCACGGAAAACTGCACCAATTTCATAAACTCTTTCGAAATCAGCCGCCATACACATTTGTTTGGCCAACTGCGGGGATTGAGCCAAGAAAGCGGATCTTCCAAAATAATTGAGCTCAAAAACTGTGGCACCAGATTCGGTAGCACCTCCTTGTAATTTTGGTGTATGAATTTCTATGAAGCCTTGTGTATCAAGATATGATCGGAAGAGGTTGCAAATTCCGGATTGGATACGGAAAATTGCTTGTGCAGGAGTGGTTCGTAAATCAATAATTCTGTTGTTCAATCTCACTCTTTGTGGTAGGGATCGTTTTTGGTGATGAGCGGTATCCATGGAAGCTATTTTGACGTTAGTTACAGATCATACATTTATCAATTCCACGAAAAACTTACTTTTACTCTCAAGATTTTTGTCATCTAATTTTGCAAAAGCATGTCGTGCAAGATCAGTAGACGCACGAGAAGGAGGACCCCTGGGCGTGTCTGTTGAAGCTGGTGACATTGGCTGACTTGCAGGAATTGAGTCATCTCCAGAATCATCGTCCATGTCAATTTCCTTCTCCCTGTTGATATTTTCCGCATCGTATACCGTGAATGGTACATTTTCGGTCAATGGAACCACTCTGTGGATTTCGTAAACCTGCAATTCATAATCATGAACTGTAGCATTCTTAACAGTTTGAAGGGATTTTCGAATTTTGGCATGGGCAACGACAATTGTTTCGGCGGGGTAATGTTCAACTGTTCGGACCATTTGCTCGGAAATTGTACCATGTTCTGTGAAAACAAAGCTTATTAGATATGTATGTTCCTTACGGCAGCGCCTGCAAAGATGAAGACTCACCACCACCTTGTTCTTCGTCAGGTTTGAAGCTTTGCAAGACTCCTTGAATTGTGACGGTTTGTTGACGGAAAACGATGAATACCAATTTGGCAGACATTCTACGAAGTGTATGCATTCGAGCTCTGAAGTTAATAATTTGACCATCCATTTCTATTCAGTATTAGTAGAGGGTACAAAAATGAAGGAAGGTCAACTTACCAGCCCAATTGATATCCTTGAACAAAGCTCTCTCCTCATGCCTCCAATGTTTGCTTTGTATCATACTGTATGGTCGATAGAGCTGTGTGAGAGCCTCGGGGCCTTCTTTCAAGAACTTCTCGTCTTCTATTCTTGCCAAAGATTGCTTCTTCTTGTTCTCTACCTTTGATCGCTCCTTATCCATACTTCTTCTCGCCCTATTTTGTTCAATTATCTCTCGACTGACTCGTCGGGAGTTTGATCGCTCCGGAGTTTGAGCTCCATTATTTCGAGGAGAAGCTCCATTGGATGCAGAAGAACCATCGATTCCTTCTTCTTTGCTTGGTACGGATGGAACGTTTTCACTGCTTGAATTGTTGCTGTTGGATTTGCCGATGCGATCCGGTATCAATTTACTGAGGCGTTTCTTAAGGGCAGACATGATGCCAAAGATATATTAGTCTCTTCTTTAGAAACTCGAAAGATACGATTCCACTGCAGTAATATGATTAATCCCACGGATTGTCTTGAGGGTATTTATTCACACAACACCGGGAAATTGGGTGGAGTTGGGTGGTCGAATCAAAAATTGAGGATCCAAGGTATTTGTTCGAATCTGTTGGTTTACGGAATATTCGGGATGTACAGAATCCTTTTTTGATTGTTGACCCAACCTTGAGTCGACTTGAAGCTAATTCTTGCTGATTCTTCTTAATTGGTGATTGGTGTATTGATGAAAGGAAATATAAGAGGAATGATTATATTGTTTTTGTTAAAGGAAGAGAGAGATGAGGAGCAGGATGCAAGAAGGAAGAGGATTGAAAGATTAGGTGACGTTATTATTAATCTCAAGTATTTGTACTCTTGTAGAGAGTGAGAGTGAGAGTGAGAGTGAGAGTGAGAGTGAGAAGTGAGACAGAGGGTGAGGGTGAGGGAGAGTGTGAGTTATGAGGGAGAGTCTGAGGTAGAGTCTGAGGTAGAGTCTGAGAATTTCCGAGTGAAAAAGAGGTAATAAAAGAAACCTAACTACCGGTACTTGGTTATGTGAGCCGGTAAGCAAAAAAGCTGAAAAGTTGGAGGGAGGGAAGAGGGGTTACCAAAATTCAAGCATCAAATATGCAAGGTGCGAAAGCTTATGATGATTATCTACTACATCCAGCCAGTACTTACTAACTAACACCTATTTCAATCTAGCTACCAAAGAATCCCACTTCAATTCAAGCTTTTTTCTTTTTCCCTATTCATCAAAGTATGGAATTTCTAATTAAATGGAAACGATTCCCATACAATTTTCCTTTGAGCTAGTTGATAACTCCACCAGCTACATACTTACCTATCTATGCATTGATCAACCACTGGCTATTTAGAGTGAAGACTTATGCTATGATGTCAGAGTTCATCACTCAGAGTCAAGTCTACGATGTCTGTGGGAGTGTCACAGCTCCGAACACAGATAGATGATATACGGAGTAGACAATCTAAGACAAGACCGAATCAATCAAATGGAACAGACAAACGCCAAGGACATCTAATGGCTCGTACTCACTCATAATGGAACGGATCAAGAGATGGGGATTCATCTGTGTCCATTGTTTAAATATCAAGTCCTTGGAATGATCCTTGTTTATTTGGTGTTTATTTGATGTCTAATAAATGCTATTTATCAAGTCATCAACATCGGAGGTTTGCCGCTACATCGTTCAAAACAAGATGATGGGAATTACGGGCCTTGCATCAGTCAATATCGTGGAATTTAAGAGAACAAATGCATGTCTTACCGCATTCATTTGACGAGATTCCGGTATTAAGTCAATGATGCAGTTCCAGACTCACCACGATTTCTACGCTGACTGTACTCAACTCCTGTTGGTAAGAAAAGAAACTTCTATTTTTCAGCTGTTCTCAGCTTCCCGATCACTGCCACATATGGTTCAGCCACACGCAAGAAGATAACGGACATTCATCTCCGGCCTTCTTTCTCGCCTCCAGTTGCTCACGAAAACAAGTCAGATATGGAAGATGCTGGAAGGCTCTTCAGAAGTTAGAACTCATCACCCATGAAGGTCCGTTCCTGCCAAGATATATAGCTTTATCAAACTGGTTATTTTGGTGTTACCCATTCGAGAGATCGAGCCATTCACGTGCCTACGAGTCATGAACTTCAACGCTCACTTAAAACCTAATCCTCGAGCATAGCGAGTACGGCCTCCACGTCGGTGGCTCCCAGTGGGCCAGCGAAGTGGCATTTAAGTCATTTCGAGTGTCAAGTGTTATGTCATGTGATCTATCTATTTGTGAACAGCCGCGCGTCCAAACACGTGAGAGCGCCAAAATCATGCCCTAGTTTCCAGACATCCATACATTAGTCTCATTGATTACCTCACCTGGCACAGCCCCTGCGGCAAGGTGGCACCAATGACGTCCTTGACTCCCCCATGAATACTTTTACAGGCCGGCCGAGCACTCATTTTCCATTTCCATGCATTTCCCACGAATTGGACCCTGGTTATATGTTGACGGCCAAAGGATACCATGCAAATAAATGCAAATGCTAACATAACATAATATAGAACTCACTCGAAAAGGAAAGAGGAGAGAAGGGAAAAGGAAAAGGAAATGGAAAAGGAAGAGGAAGAGGAAGAGGAAGAGGAAGAGAAAAGAATCAACAATTTCAAATCATTTCAAATTCAAATTCAATCTCACACTCAAATCAATCCAAATCAATTCCATTCGGATTTCCTCTTGGCCTAAGATAAATGGTCATGTACAGATCGATATCCGGGTGACATAACCCAGTGATAGTACAAATACTACCTCATACCTCATACCTCATACCTCATACCTCATACCTCATATTTCAAACTTCATACCTCATATCTTTGACTCTTCGAATTTTACTCGTCCTCAAAAGGGGACTCTTCGATGACAAACGAATATTACGATACAAGCTCAGATTCTAACTCGGTTTTAAAAATGAAAGCCACAATATGGCGAGGCCTGATGGCCATTGGCATGAAATTCCATCATTTTGCAGATCCCAAACCACCAGCACCCAATTTCAAAATCCGAATCCCCTCGCGATTATGTCCCCGCGGCGGGTATTTTAACCTTATCTTCTATGTTCCGCAATCATATGTGGAAGGGTCAGATGAAGATCGATATCGATTCCCTGTCGTCGTGAATTATCATGGAGGAGGCTTTACATTGGGAACCGGGACCGATGATGCGAGATGGGCTTCTGCCGTTATTCATACAGTGGATGCTGTATTTGTCAGTGTGGAATATCGTCTTGCGCCTGAATACCCTTTTAGTGTAGGAGTGGAAGATGGCACCGATGCTGTTATATATTTGGCCGCGCATGCCGAAGAATTACGATTAGATCCTCATCGAATGGCTTTATCGGGATTCAGTGCTGGAGGAAATTTCGCATTTACCGTCCCTCTCATGCTTCACGATCTACAAAACGATGCCGGAAAACGCACACTGGCAGATCTCACAAGTGCGACGACAAATGCAGATGGGAGCCCTTCTACAAATGCTAGTCGACAAGACCTCGACAAAACAAAATACGAATCCCCTACCTCGGCCGCATCATCTAGCACACTTACTTCACATCTCCGACCCAATCCCTATCAAGGGGAAGCTCCAGCTAGAAATCAATCCACAACATCAATAGCCAAAATCCCCTCTCTCGAACCCACCGCTCTAGAAATCGCTCAAGAAATTCCAGACCTCACCATCCGCGCCATAGTATCCTTCTACCCACCCACCGACTTCCGCCAAACCCGCGATGAAAAACGCGCCACGAATCCTGCCCCCGAGAAAAATCTCCCCCCAATGCTCACCCGCCTCTTCGACGAATCCTACATGCACCCCATCGATTCCATCGATCTCCGCGATCCCTACCTTTCTCCCGCAGCCGCTACAGATAAATTCCTCCAAGATGCTTACCCACAAGACATCGTCCTGTACACCTGTGAATACGACATGTTAAACGTCGAAGGCATCGCCTTCGGCGAGCGACTCTCCTCCCCCGCCATCGGCAAATCCATCAAAGGCGGCCTCATAAACTGCGTCCCGCACGCCTTTGACAAAAAACCCAACCCGATCTCATTTCCCAAAGCAGCCGATCGCTGCTACGAAGAAGCCTGCGCGGAACTAGCCCGCGTCTTCGGAAGCGGTAAGACGAGCGAGGAAGATAGAAGACAACTGGGCAAGAGTAAAGTCGTAGACCGCTTCGAGGATCAGGATAAGATCGCAGGCGTCTCGGATCGCGCGAGGGATCTGATTGATAATACGAGTCTAGCGGAAGGAAGGAGAGAGAGTGGAATGGCGGATAATCATGGTGGGGTGGAGGGCGTTGGGAGCGGAGAGAGGGAACGGGAAATCCTTAGGAATTTCGAGAAGGAGGCTGATAGGGTGATTAAGATGAATGGGGGGATTGAGGAGGAGGCGGTCGTTTAGGTTTTTGCCTGTACCTTTTCCCTTTTCACTTTTCCCTTTTACCTTCTACCTTCTTCCTTTTACCTTGCGGAGAACAGTAGAACAGTAGAGCAGTCGAGTAGAGTAGATGAAGAGTAGAGGAAGAGAAAAAAGAAAAGAGGAAGAAGTTTCATATGAATTACTGATTTATAATTGCACTGTAGGCCTGGCTATATTATGCCTGTATGTAACGACAGTACAGCGAGAGAGATGTAGAGAATGAATGAATGAATGAGTTTTATGACTGTTATGATTATGACAATGATACAAAGTACTTTCTTCCCCGATGTTTTAATATTGCTTCATTTCTCCCTCCCTACTTCGGGTTTCTAGCAGAATAAAAACTGAGGCCTGAAACAAAATTAGGGCAGACTAGTCCGTAACACGTATACCAAATCAACCAAATATAATCAACCAATCATTCATTCATTTGATATCTTGTTTGTGATGCTATCTTATCCACCCTCACTACTTTCTGGCTTTCCTTCACTATCTTGCCCACTCAAATCATCCACCACCACCGATCGCATCATAGTATGCTCTTCCCGAGATGATCCATCATCCAATACCAAATCCTCATCTCGTACCTCATCATTTAGAGTAGGAGCTTTCAAGCTACCATACCCACCACACATCGCATCACACCGTGTCATTGCATAAAAAAATATTCATCTGAACTCCGTGGGGAGAATCATGTTGCTTTCAAGCTACCATGTCTCAATGTCGCAAAAAACTTTGAATTTGGGGGGGAAAATTGAACTGAAGGGGCAGAATGGTCCTCGGGGGAAAACTGATCAAAAAAAACGCCTTTGATGTGCCGAGGTTGTTGGTTGTAAAAACGGTAAGAAAGGGGAAATACATGACGGTGAATCTTTCGCTAATCGTTGGCCACATCGGGGGAAAAACGTGCTTTGGGTGGATAAATTTGGTGTCTTTATTCGCATTCGCACATTGAGGAGAGTTATCGGTGTCAAAACTTTAGGTCCGATTTATTGTTGATGACGACAATGTCAATTTGTTATTAGAAGTCGTATTATAGGATTTTTGGAATGGAAAGAGTAGCTAAAAGTTAGAGGATTTGTTGACTCATAAAAGATGTTTACATATCCATCGTATCCCCACCATTGGCGAAGTTGAAGTTACCAGATTGTTCTCCATTGGTACCGAAACCAAAAGTATTACCAGCGATTTGTGGTTGACCATCATCAGCACCTTCTTCCTCATCAGAGAAGTATTTTTCAATCATGTTGTATGCCTTCATGTAGATCTCCTCGTTTGCGTTGGTTTGGCAATCGTGAATCTTCTCCATACCGTGGCATTCCTCGATAAACAAAGCATATCGGTTGATACTCTCAGTTCCTTCTCCGGCAGCATCCTTATCCATCTCACCAACCTTCAAGATGTTCTCTAGGCCATCAAGAGCGACTTGAATGATCTTGTTATCCGGGCAGGCCAAAAGATCGCAAAGTGGTTTGATGCAACCTTGGTTAACCAAGTAACGAATTTGCTCTGGCTTTTGAAGACCACCGGAGGTAGCATTGGAAATTGCCCAACAAGCTTCCTTGCGGGTCTTGAGGTCGCCATTGGACAAAAGATGAATGAGAGGTGGGATAATGTTGGCATCGATAACTGCTTGAATTTGAGTAGAGTTACCAGCAGTAACGTTGGAGATGGTCCAGCAGGCTTCCTTTCTAATACCGTCCTTTCCTGAGCTCAAGAGAGACAGCAAAGCTGAGAGAGCACCACAGTTGATGATAACTTGGGTTTGAACATCATCACCAGTAACGATGTTTCCAACAGAACGAAGAGCAGGGGTTTGAACTGAGGTAGAGGCGTGCATCAACAATTCCACGAGACGAC
The DNA here is from genome assembly GCA_002162575.1 of Sclerotinia glacialis. Classification (NCBI taxonomy): domain Eukaryota; kingdom Fungi; phylum Ascomycota; class Leotiomycetes; order Helotiales; family Sclerotiniaceae; genus Sclerotinia; species Sclerotinia glacialis. The sequence goes on from NGKH01000019.1 coordinate 468,834, forward strand.
GAGGAATACCGGCTTCGATGACAGCTTGTATCTTGTCATTGGCGCCATCGGAAAGATATGAAATTGCCCAACAAGCATCGATCAAAACTTCGTCATCCAAAGAGTAAACGAGCTTAGCCAAAACTGGCAGCGCTGGTAAGATCTGCTATAATTGTAAGTCTTAGCATAATAAAGGGAGCAGAGTGGGAATCCTTACGGTAGTCCAATCAGGTTGTGGGGTCTTTCCACGACAGAAGTTGCTAAGAGTCCAGGTAGCATTACGGAGCATACTCAACTTTCTGCTATCACCCAAAAGAGCGAGAAGAGGCTTAAGGGCACCACATCCCAAAACATAATCTCTGCATGATGGGCTATCACCAGCAATATTTCCTAGAGCCCAAACAGCTTGTTCTCTAACATCTGGTTCGTGACTTCCGAGTAATTCAACGAAAATTGGAACGGCACCAGCTTCAATAACAACTTGGGTTTGTTGAGCAGAACCAGATGCGATATTTGTAAGAGCCCATGCTGCCTCAAATTGTACAAGTGTATGAGGGGAACGGAGGAATTCGACAAATCGTGAAACAACACCAGTTTTGATAACTTCTTCGATAGGAGGGTTTCTTTCTTTTGAAAGTAACTTTCTGAATTTGGTCGTGGCTTGAATTTGTGCATCGATTTGTTCGGAAAATACACCTTGTACCATTAAAGGAAGTTCATCGTTCAACTATTGAAAAGAAAATTTGATTAGCCATGACGGACAGGGTCTATGATAAGGAACAATGATATTGTTCAGGTTGTGAAACCGAAACCTAGCATTAACGTTCGCGATAAAGCTGTGATAGAGGGTCAATCGCAGAAGCGAAAAACATTATCACTAGGAAACGGCAGCTACCCCACCAAGGGAAGTAAATAGTTGAAAGCCATTTTGAAAGTTCCTGGTGGTGGGGTATATTGGAATGAAGTTTTGGCATGACTGTTTAGAGGATAATGTAGGAATAATGTGTGCGAGTGCCAGTTGGATAGAAATGTATATGCGCGATCACAACTTACCTGACTTTCTGTAGGGGCGGTATCATCATCACTATCAGGCTCAGCGCCCAAAGAGGCTCCCGGTCGTGAAGATCCATCTCCTGCTGTAATGCCTCTTCTCTTTGCAAGATTCTCATCACGCTTGACTTTTCTAATCTCGACTTGTTGTTCCTCGCGACGACGTCTTAATTCATCAGGCTTGAAAGTGTTCTTTGCTTTGAACTGAGTTCTACGATGCTCTGGAATATAACGATCGGCCATGGTTGCGATATGACTGAAATCGATCGATATGTGTTTGTTGTTTTGTCAAAGGGAGTAAGAGATTTATTTAAATCAAACACAACCTTACAGATGGTGTAGATAAAATTTGAGTTTGTGGAAGTATTTGTTGTAGTGAATGAAAAGAGATTGGAGGGAAAATTATAGAAGATTCTTTGGCTCCAGTGGATTGAGAAGAAGTCCAAAAGAATAGAAAGAGGAACTATCCGCCTCCAAGCTGAAAGCGGTAAAACTAGTTTAAAACGTGACCTTAGCGAAACATGAAAGGTTGAACAGATTGACTAAGATCTTTGTGGGTCGTCCCTTTTGATTGGATGATTGTTGATTGATGAGTTTATCACATGCAGGGGATATTATTAGGAAACATCATTGGTGAATATCATTAGGTAAGCTAACTGGGTAAGCAAGCTTCTTGTCGCGTCCACCATAGCAATGAATGCATTTGTATGAGATGCAATTAACGCGTCTATTTATTTACAAGCAGGATGAAGGATGAGAAGACGAGAGTATTTTATTTTCGATCTCCTTCAAAGTGAACAAGCACTGCTACCAGGAATATCATTTAAAAGGGTAAAATGGACAATGTACAAGAAAATGACAGCATCACGGCGATACCCAATTCCGAAATGGCTATTCCCTCAGGATTTCATACTGTTGAGCAAATCAAGAATTTTGATATCCTACCAGGTGGAACTGTGAAAAAGCAATTTGTCAATGTAATAGGATTCGTGATGGATTATCAACCTCCTATAAAAACCAGGGGAACAGGTGGGCAATTCATTATATAACATAAAATACACTTCTTCTGTGCAATATATACTAACGTATTTGTTCAGATTTTAAAAGTAGTTTTCAAATCAAAGATTATTCTTCACGATCCGAGAAACTTGGCCTAAGAATGAGTGTTTTTGCATCAGAGGATAAAATGCCACGAATCTACAACCCAAAAGATGCTGTGCTTATCCGTAGTGCAAAGGTATTCCCCTACTCGTTTCTTCTCGTTCTGCTTGTCGATTGACAAATCATAGGTTCAAATGCGAATGGGAGAGATACAGTTATTATCTCACATTTCCACTGAATACCATATACTCCGTTCTGCGAACATCCCTACAGCTATTTTCCCCATTTTGAAAGCTCCTTGGATTTCGACGCCACCTGCTAGATGTAGACGTCCAGAAGCAATCGAGACCAAGTACGTGATATGGTCAAACCAACACCTCGATGAACTTGAGCTCCCTAATACTCAAGAATTTCAGGAAAAAGCAGATCAAGCTATGAATGTCAGGGATAAATATAGTCTACTCGAAGACGTGAAGGAAGATTCCTTCCACGATATTATCGGTGAAGTGAGAAAGATCTATGGAGCTAGCTATGATATGATTACCGTTTACCTTACGGACTACACAGCTCACCCTAACTTTTACAATTATATTCTACCGGAGTTATCTAATGTCACAATGGAAGGTCGCGATGGTGATGATTACGGTTATATAAAAGCAAAGCCTAGGGACGAAGCGAAAGAATGGAAAGGTCCATTCGGGAAAATGACCATTCAGCTCACATTATTCGACTCCCACGCCGATTTCATTAAAGAAAAGGTCAAGGAAGGCCAGTGGCTTCGTTTGACCAACGTTCAATTCGTTGTCGGCAAAGCGGGTCTATTGGAGGGTAAGCTTCGAGGTGATCGGGGAGCATTTGAGGGTAAAGTCCAAGTCGAGATCATGAAACAATCTGAAGATCCTCAGAACAATGATCCTCGATGGAAAGATTGTGTTCAACGAAAGCATGATTGGAACAAAAAGCACAAAAAGGACATGAAGAAATTTCATGAAGAAGTTGCGAGGACGGGAACCAAGCGCAAAGCTGATGGACAACCAAGCGGGAAGAATTCTAAAGCCCGAAGAAAGGAATTACGAGCTAAGGCAGATGCCAAAACTGCTGTGATCGAGACGAAAGTTACTAAAAATCTTGATTTGAATGACAATGGTAAGTCTTCGTGCGATGAGTGATTCATAGTTAATAAGTCTATAGTGGTATTACATCCTTCTCGGCCCCATGATGCTACAGTTCCTCTATCGACTATTCTGAAACGTACACCCCTCTCCTTGGATCCCAAATATGTCGGAATTCATGTACCCTTTGAAAACAAAAATTACAAAGCCAATGTTCGAGTGGTAGATTATTTTCCTCAAAACATTGCCGACTTTACAGTTGGCCGCAAACCCAGCGAATATGACTTGTTATCTGATTATAGCGGTGATGAAGATGATGGCCCTGAAAAAATTGTGCAGAGCTTTCGCGATGGAGAAGAAATTCCAAAAAAGATTTGGAAATGGCGATTTGCACTGATGGTTGAGGATGCAAATCCAGATGCTTCCAAGGACAGAGCTACTCTTATCGTGGGAAATAAAGATGCACAGTTGTTGTTTGGTGATCTGGATGATGCTTGCAAGTATGACTTCCAATCCTTTGAACCTAAATTTCCGTGCTTGTTTGTCGTCGAGAAAAGCAACGCTAATAAGACTTTAAAGCCTACGAAAAAACCCAGAAATGCTGAACAATGTTAAAGAAAAACTATTCACAATTTGGGGTGATTTGGAAGAGCAAAAAATAGCTATCCTTGCAAAGGAGGTCCAAGGAAAACCACAAGAAGAAGAATCGCTGCCAGAGGTTTCCAAGGCAGCAGAATCAGAATCCGATGACGAAGAAGATGACCCTAGAAAAACCAGTGGTAGTCTACCACCAGATGACGATGAAACGGAGGGCTTGAGCGGCCCAAAACAGAACAAAAATCCCAAGAAATCTACCGCCTTTGTGGAAAGAGATGTCAATCTACAAGGCAACAAGGAGAATGCAAAATTAGAAGCACCACTAGAGATTAAGCCTAGAAACAAGCCTTTTGAATGCTGTATCAAGCAGTACGGTATCAAAGTGAATGAAGAAGATCCAGAGAAGGCGGATGCAGGGGAAGGAAAGAGATGGCAGAGGGTTTTCGGGCTGTGGGGAACTACGATTAGATGAGCGCGGGCTGGACATGAGGTATGGGATGGCTGTAGTGTGTATGATCAGGAGTGTGGGATTTTGATACGATGGTTGTGTGTGTCTATTGCATGTGAGATGGATAATTTATGCTGTGGTGGGATACCTTAGTTTGATGAACGGGAGCTACATTGGTTTATGTATACCCGGGTAGGTATGTAAGTCGCGGGCGATATTTAATATGGTATGTTTCGATACAGCGGATTATGGAGAGGTCCGCGTATGCAGCGTCCTAAAAAATCAACATACCATTAGTCTTAGTGAGGGGTTTATGAAGCCTAACATTAAGCTGCGAAATGGAATGCTACAGGTTTTTGTTCTTTTGCCGATAACAAATGTGAGCGTATTTAATAATATACATGAACGGTCCATTGTAAACGATAAATAGCAAGTTCAGTCCGCCACTAAAGCAAAAATAATCAATTCGTATCATAATCCATCAATATTCCAATGTGAACTGTGCAAACTCAAGAGGTCCAACCTCCTAAATGCCGAAATGGAATATACTTGAGTGCATTTAGATTTATGATGGAATATACTTGAGTGCATTTAGATTTATGATAACTATGCTTTGAGGCTATGAGACTTGTAATGCACGAACACTTTCACCAGAGAGCCTTTGGACATATTACTTGAATAACCAAATGCAACACGAATGCAATGTGCAGTAAAAAGCACATACGAACCCTTCATGTCCGATCTCAAGGACGAGGAGACTAATAGGCGTGTCTAGACCTTCGAGTTATCCCGGTTTGAAGTATATAGAAGTACAACTTACAGTTTCCATACTGAATGATATGTTTTCAGTATATCTACACCAGTGAGTGGATTGGTCAAATTATAATATGTCAAGTAACCACAAAAGGATGGAGAGTAAATAGTAAAATCCAGATTCCTAAACGAACTTTATACTCATGTTAAAACTTGTAAGATTGGGAAAGATCCTAAGATATTATGTAGCTAGTGTTGTTAGTCTTAGACTATTAGTAATTTAAAGAGCTAAAAGCTCACTACCTATTACTTGAGTAGTCAAGGCTTTATTTAATACGTGAGAGTAAAGATCTCTGGAGCTTGAAAGAATGGCCTGGGAACAAGACCGAGAAACACACGATTCGTTCTGGTATATAATAGTGATGTAGGTAGAGTGCATATCAGTACTTTTGTAAATATAATATTCATTACAAATTGTAATATATTTGACAAGCCCACAATCATGAATTCTATACATCAGTCTCTCAAACTCTATATACAGTATACTTATCAAAGAGTCTTCGATTTCAAGTTGAGAATTAAGAAGGTATTTTTCTGGTTGATTCAAATTATATATATGTGCATCTACAAGTCTGGTCTTTAACTACGCATTGCAATACCAAATCGAATTCGAAGGGGGGATTGTTATTGGTGTAGACTATCCAGATGCGAAGATTTAGATTTGGAAAAAATAGAGATGAATGTTGAAACCTACCACCATAATCCCCAGAGGATATTCAAGGAAATAATTTTTGGCAATTGTATAATTAAAAATCATCTTGGCTTAATTATATAATGGTAAGATCGCTACTCATATAATTAGTCTTTAAGGGGTTATCTATAATTTGAAATCTACGAGTAATTATACCCGATAATATATATATTCGCCAAAGCAACCAGCTCAATAGTATATATCCCGTTTTAAATCTTCTTCTATTCTTGATGAGGAATAGATTTTCTATATCTCAGTATCTTTATATTCATCTTCATATTCATCTTCATAAAAAAAAAGTAATTAGAGATACCAATTCGAATAAACAATACACTCTATTCAACTGTAGATAAAAACCTCAATATTATATTAGAAACAAAACCAAAAGAATCACTATTTATTTATTTATTTATTTATTTATTCATTCATCTCTAGCACCGAAAAGAAGCCGGAAAAAAAGAAGAAAGATAATTAATAGTATCGTTCGTTCATTTATAGTCATTTATAGTTATAAAAATAAAGGGATGATGAATCTTGTAATTTTAAAGGCCTGGGGCTGGATCCATTCGATCCACGGAAGAAACCAGAGAGAGTTTTGCAGCCTATTTATAAATACATCTACGAATACCTACCCAATGAATGAAACGACTGAGAAAGAAACCGAGTATCTGTAGAATATACCACGACAATTAAGATCAACCGAGGAAAATGGATAAGTGGCCAAGGAAATTCAAGGAACTTGCTACACTATACAGATTAATGTCTCATCAATCGAGGCAGCAAAAAGGAAAGAAAGAGCAATGAAGTAAAAAATACAACGAAGTAAAGAATCAAGAGGAATAGAATCCCATCATCAGTACCACAGCACGGGAAGATAATCATCACAAAATCATATAAACCTCACAATCAAAAGCAATAAAAGACCGAGTTTTTTGACCAGCAAGAGCATCAACATGAAGTTACTAAAGGAGCGGCTATACTAGATACAACATGAAAATGTAAGAGTAGTACATCTCTTTCTTTTTTTCCAACAACCAAGTCGACCCCAACAAACAACTGAAAAATTGTCCACCGCTTCATCCTCCACTCAAGACCCTTTCTCCAAATCCCAATCCTCCAACTCCTGGTATGATGAACCCAAAGGCGCCGTAATCTTGAATTCTGAAAAATTAAGCACGGAACTTGGCACCGATGGAGCGCTTGGTAGTAGCAGCAGTGCCATTACCAGCAGCAGCAGGGCTGGAAGCCGAGGCCATTTGGAAGGCGGCGACACCACCGAATGGTCCAGCGCCAGATGGGTTGGCAAGCTTAACCAAGCAGACGTTCTCTTGACCACCGACGGAACCGGTGCAGGACATGCCAGCTGGCATGGAGACCTTGATGGGGTAGTCTTCGTTGACGTTCTTGGCACGCTTGACGATACCCATGTTGACGAGGGATCTCATCATGAGGGAGCGTTGCTTGGGTGCGGCGATGTTACCCTTTTTACCTGGTACTTGAGTAGTAACCTTTGCTTCGGTACCTTGAGAGAAGGCACCGGTACCAGTTGGGTCGACGATGGCGGAGTATGGTCCAGCTCCGTCCGTGGTGACGATGTGAATGGTTCCACTGAGTTCACCTCCGTCGCTGACTTGAGGAAGAACATCACCGGACATGGACATGACATTCTTCATGTCAGCCATGGTGTTGGGACCAGCCTTGGTCTTTCCAAGACCATCAGTAGCGGCGTTCTTGCTGTTGAAGACAGTGGTGTCGACCTCAGTTTGCTTGTTGGTTCCGGCACCAGGGATGACGGCACCTTGGATACCAAGACCAGTGGTGTTTCCTCCAGCATCTCCACTCTGAAGTAATGAGTTAGTATGAATGGTTGGGAGTGGAGGATGAAGAATGGGATAAATGAAGAGATGAGATTGAGAAGGGATGAGATGGATTACTAACCAAGACTGCGATCTTGCCATGGGCGGCAACGAATGGGATGATAGCGGCGATGGCGATAGTATAACGCATATTTGCTGTTGGGGTTGGTTGGTTGGGTTTTTAAAGTTTATTGTAGAATTAAAGATTTAAAGATTGTATAAAGCGGGATACTAGTCAATAGTATGCGGCTGGAAGAATGGAAAGATAATTGGAAGATTGAAAGAACTGGAAAACTGTTGATGCTGAGGAGAGAATTGTAAACGGAGGGATATTGAGTTCCTTTAATACTTTTCTCAACCATACGCAAATCAACTCTAGAGTAATGTGATCAGACTAATTTTCAAAATACGGAGGGTGGTATCCATGAGAAACCTGCCAAGAGAAGTCCAAACTTCCATACTGAACTCAGTGTGACAATGGGTAAGCCATGCGAAGTCTGTGCGTAGCCTTTGTTCCTGAAGCACAGAGCTTATCCGATGTATTGTGGATACAAGGAATCGAAGGTCGAAGGTCTAATTGACTTATCATCCTGGTGGCAGCATGGTGGCAGCATAGTGGGCAGCATAGTGGCAACATGCTCGAGTAGTGAAGCGAATTAATCTGACCGGATGATAGATAATTCACAATAGATGAAATTGTCCATGTCCATAACCCTTTATTTTAGCATGTTATGCTGTAACATTGAAGTCCTGACATCCAGGCGAATTGGACCACTACCGGTATCACTATTGGATAATACTCTGACTGAAGATTTCAGTATGCAGAATCATTGAAACAGCAAATGTTTTCATCTCGAAAAGTCGCATCGGGATTCAGATACTTCTTGGCAGGGTAGTCAAACCAGATCAGGTTTTTTCAAATGGTCTTGCCTGTGCACGTTTCTGAAGCCAACAACTTGACTCGAAATACTGGGGTCTCTTTGAAGACCTCTAGCATAAACTCTTTGACTTCCGACATGAGAGAAATCGCTTTGGAATGGACCCTTAGCATGGGAGGTGGCCGAGTAGCTCCTACTCAGTATACTCCGTACAGCACAGTAGCTCCCGATGTACCTAAATTAGTGTTGTAGTCGAATTAAGCTTGCTGAATGTCCAGAAATTACCAATCAACGATGACCAAAGTCATCAATGTGGAGCCTGGATGGAGCCTGGATGGAGCATGAAAACAAACATGGAATTCAATCCATGACTCTGTGTCGGAGAACAATGCCTTACCGATTATCTGATACTTGGGACCCTGGAGGCAATCATACGAGTGGAATCAATTGCATGTGGTAGATCTTTTCGCCATTCAAACAACACAACCTTCACAATTGGTCGAAGCCTTTTGAGACCTGAATCTCATGGAGTTGCAAAGGCTCAAAGAAGCTAAACTGTGGCTAAAGTCGTATCAAGGGCTAAAGTAGAGGTGCATTAAGAGATCTTGGTTGATTCTACCAAGCTCTAAAAATCCTTTACGATTCATTCCTTGTGTTCAGTAATTGTTTTGTGTTTTGTGTTTTGTTCGATTGGAAACAAATTTAAATTATGTGTCAAAAATGGCCAGCTTGGAACGAGAGATGGAAAAAACCTGATGGTGGAAATCACGTGCTAGGTATGACTTGGTCGGAAAACCATGGCCATTTTGGGTATAGTTGCTGGTCTAAATGTTATCCGAGCACTGATCTATAAACCATCCAATACTTATGTCATGAAACACGTCGTACATTTGCCTTCCCTAAACCATCCAGCTGTGCAGTAACCGTATCGTGTTTTATCGCTTTGTCCCTTATGGCGAGAGAGTACGCACCCGTGCCAAGGCGCCTCGATTCTCTGGCTCATTTCTAGCCTTCCAAACATGATGCAGAAGGAGCATGGAAAAACACAATGGCTGGTAAGAGAAAACACATGTGACCTGGCCAGATACATGTGCATTAATAACCTCCAACATGTTACCGATGTTGTACTGTGTTTGTCCCTCGGTTTTGCTGGTCAGGTCACCGTCATTGCCAGAAACGAACGCCTCTTCAAACACATTTATACAAACCTCCCATGTATCCCTCAAGTCCAAAACGTCTCATGAGCCCGCACAAGCAAGAAGTTGTTCATCTATCAATGCCTGAACGTGGCCATTTCAAGGCAATAGTCGGATTTGTGCGGCAAAAGCTTCCTCACGTCATCTCATTCTGGCATGCATCAGTGGTATACTTTCCTTGTCTCCATTCGTATAAGGTCTGCGACACGTATACCGTGATGTATCCATCCGGACTCCTGGATGAATTGAATCTCTATCCAGCTCAAGTCCTCCTATTCATTCACGTACACACATTAATGAATCTTCTCCAAAGATCTCAGATATACTACATTCTTCTTTAATCATGCCACCAATCCACACACGACCACTCTCAACTGTTGGAGCCCCAAACTTTACCACTGTGCATCCTCTCACTTTTGCAGCAGACCAAAGAATCCCTTCTTCCTTTTCTTGTCCAAGTCGGCGAAGTCTCCAGGATTCCTGTCTCGATAGAATAATCTCGTTGTCTTTTTCTTTCCTATCATCAGATCGAAAATCTCTGGCACCAATCCTAGGCAATGCAGCAAATTCCGATAGAAAGAAGGCAGACAACTTCTCGACCAGCGGCCCTTTCAGGATCAAAGTACCGAATATGCCGTTTCCGCGCATTTTGTGGCGTAGTAGTTTTTCTGGAGCTGTTGCTTCGTCTCCTTCTAGAAAGACATTATCCCTCAGCAAAAGTCTTCTCTTCATATCCTTTCCCATGGCCCAAATCTCGTTACGCCCGCTCCACGCTCGTAAATCCCAGTTCTCCCCTCTCGCGGTTCTCCCAGCCGAGACCCAATCTAATACGCAAAGAGTTCCGCCTTCCTTGAGGGTGAAAGTTTGTGATTGTTCATATACACTTTCAGCGAAAGGTTGAACCGGATCGGGTAACAAACAGACTGAAGCACCGTCCTCAATAGTGACCTGTAAATGTTGACGTGTAATGACATCACGTGTTGGTGATTTGAAGATCTTGGTATGGCCTTGTGTGACGATACTCAACTTTGCATTTCTGGTGACATCTATCTTAAGTTTAACTTGATCCCCACCGACAAGACCTCCACCATATGTCAAGAGAAAGACAAGAACACTCTTTTGTGCAGCAGAAGGGGATGGAGATATCAATTTTAGTGGGTACTGAAAAGTCATTCTTGACAAAGCGGAGATTGAATGAGGTAGTAACTGAACAACTAATTGCCCCTCTCCTGGAGCAGACGATGAGGGGGGGAAAGGAGATGGCATGCTGAGAGGTTTAGGTAGAAAGTAGAAGGAAAATGTTGGTATTATCGTATCATGATAAAACTGGTAAATGGCGGATGTGATTTAGTAAGAATTACCAACATAAAGTCAAAGCATCTTTCAATCTGTACTTACTTAATATTTTCATATATCTACTCGAGTACATTTAATTAATTTATCAGAATGATTATCTCATTGGAGAAAGAATAAAAGGCATAAGCCATATGGTACAGTAACATGCTGGGAATGCTGGAAAATAAGCGTTGCAAGCCTAAAAGTTGTGGCGCTAAACCTAATCAAAAACGTTCAAACGCGACATTCATTCAATTCTTGCGATACGTCAACATTGACCACAACTTCAACCAAACGCGCCCTAGTACCTGGAATTCTTCTTTAAATTTCAATCAAATGCGCAATTGATGCGCTGATGATTACTCGACGATTGCCACTCATGGAGATCGAAAATGACGTGTTAAGCACGCCCGTCGCAGGTGGTAGGAGGAAGTCAGGACGCGCCGTGAAAGCACCCGAGAAGTTCGTTCCTGATCTACCATCGTCTGCCGTTCGTCCCACAAACGCCAAAAGGAAGAGATCCGATGAAGAAGTAGAAGATGACGCGTCAGAGGAAGAAGAAGTGGAACTAGAAGAAGAGGATGAGGATGATGAACTAGAGGAAGAAAGTGCGGGGGAAGAAGAATTAAGAGAAGCTCGAAGGAAAGCCAGAACTTCGAAGAAACCGGCAGCCAAGAAACCCAAAATCAACGGTACAGTGCCGTATGCTAGAGCACCTGCTGTAAGATTACCAAATCGACCCAAGACAGCAAAGAAAGTTGTTACAGCAGATGGTAGTACTGAAGGACTTTATGGTATGCGCCATGAGCAATTCTGGGTCCATTTCTACGTTGTACTGACTTCTTTAACAGCCGATGTTTATACGAGTGGGCAGTCATCCGATGAGGTTGTTTCTAAGTTCCTGGAAAAATACGCACAGAATGGTCCTGGGGCTGTGGCAGAATTGATAAATTTTATCTTGAAGAGTGCTGGCTGTGACCTTCAGGTCACTGAGGATGATGTTAATGATTCAGATAATGTTAATGGGAAAATTTCAGACCTTCAGGATGAACACCAAACAGTGGGTTTCGGCATAGCTCCCAAAATTATTCGTGCTAATCTATTTTTCAGCAAAACATATCCGACTACCCATTAATCTCACGAGCGAAGAACAGTCATGCCTTTCGCGCCTCTTTCCTCGATTTCTTTGACTCCTTAAACAGAACAATGGATGCATCTGGAGCACTTTACGATGAGGATGAACCATTAATGGAAAGCATATTTCATTGGATGGCTTCTATGTCATCTTCGAATCTACGACCTTTTAGACATACTGCGACTGCCGTCGCTTTGACTATCGCAACTTCTACATGTCAAATTGCGAGAGAACAAATAGAAATTGCTGCGAAAACCTTACGTCAGCTTGAGGGAGAAAAGAGAAACAAAAGACCCAACAAGGGTAGACTTGCAGAGTTTGAGAAGAAGGTCCGAGACGGGGAGGGAAAGAAAGAAATCCTAGAAGAGAGACTCAAGGATATCTTTGATACAATTTGGGTACACAGATATCGAGATGTTGACCCGAAGATTAGGATTGAATGTATTGAAGCGATAGGCTTGTGGATTCATACTTTACCTAGTTATTGGTTCGATGGGCAATATTTACGATACCTGGGATGGATGCTTACAGATGCGGCTTCAGCCATGCGACTCGAAGTGGTCAAACAGCTGAAAAGAATTATGAAGAACTCCTCCAATATCCCAAGGTTGGGTACATTTATCGAAAGATTCAGACCACGTATTATTGAGATCGCCACAAGAGATTCGGATGCTGCTGTTCGGTCGAATGCAGTTGATTTGGTTGATATACTTCGAAAGGGAGGAATGCTTGAACCAGATGACATTGATGTTATTGGGAAGCTCATTTTCGACTCGGAACCTAAAGTACGCAAAGCCGTGGTTGCATTTTTCGTTGAGAATGTCAAAGATGTTTTCGATGAAAAGATTGAGGAACTGGGAGGAGAAGATGCCTTGGAGGAGATTTTGACAGTCGATGATGATGATTACGATTCGCCTCGTGCTAGTTGGATTAAACTCAAGTGTCTCGCAGACGTCTTACAAAATTATGATGTTTCAGATCAGGATGAGATGCCAAACCAAATAGAGCAGGCGACCGTCGAACGTTATTTAGATCTTTCTGGTGGAGAGTCGAGGTTTACCCTTGCGGCTCAAGCCTTATACGACAAAATGCCGGAGCTTAAGGAATGGGAGGTTTTGGCCGGTTACTTATTACATGATCATTCCTTCAACCCCAAAGGCAAGGGAACTAATCGAGCATTGAAGGAGACTTATAAACCAGAAGAGACCGAAGAGATCATACTGCTAGAAATACTAAATGCAGTTGTCAAGCTTAATCTGAACCAACTTGGCGAGCCAGATAAATCAAGAGACAAAAGCAAGAAGAGAAATGCTAGAGCCGAATCAGCAGAAATCAAAGAGACAACGGCTCGTCATTTAGCAGACATTATTCCAAGATTACTCAAGAAATTTGGAGCTCACCCGATAACTGCCACTGCTGTATTACGTTTGGAACATTCTCTGAACCTTAGCGTCTTCCAAGAACTGCGACAAGACTCAACGGGATATGCTAAATTACTTGACGAGATTAGTGCTCAATTTAGTGGCCACGCTGACAAGAATGTCCTCACCGAAGCAAGCGCAGCAATATTACATGCAAGAAGCTACGAAGAGCTAGAAGATGTCACAGAAAGCAAACTCCAAACATTATGGGAGGATACCACGAATATACTTCAAAACATCAACAAAGCTGGTGAGGTATCTGTCAGAGGTGATTTCACGGATTCAATTCTTGTGGAACTTTCAATCACTCTTGCAAAGTTGGAAAAGCTAGCAAGTATCTCGAATTGTGTTGAAATTCTAGAAGCCGAAACCAATAGCGAAACACCTTCTCCTATCAGTATTATTCTTGATGTTGTTGCAAGAGGACAACTTGAGGAGGCAAATCCAGATATTGATGCTCAAGAGGATGGAATCGTTATATCGGCTATCCGTTCAGCCATGTTCTATTTCATGTGGAAAGTACATTCATTAACAAGATCAATTTCATCAGGTGAAGAAATTTCAGACAATGACATCGATTCTCTCAAAGATTGTCAGGAAACCTTCATACAAAATCTTGTTGCCGCTTTATCGTCCCGCAGTACCCTTGATCCAGTGCGTTTACTTGCAACAGGTGCACTTCTCGACCTTCATGTTTTATTCGCCACTTTACGACCTCAGGCTACTGCCACTGGACAAAAAGACCCCCAAAATCAACCCGAGCACATACAATCTCTAATTAAAGAGATAAGCCCAGAAGCTCAAACCGAATTAACGTCCATCTTTGATCATGCCGAGAAACACTTTGCGAAAAAGACCAAGAGACGTTTAGAAGAGCCGGATGATGATGAAGCCCCTGAAGACGAACCCGAGGACTCCGAAGATGAAGATGAGGATTCCACAGAGAACGAGCGACAAAGTGAGATACTCAAAGGGGAAAAACAACTTTGTGAATTAACAGGAAAACTTATCTTGGCTATACTGGCAAGAGTCATTGATGCGTCAGGACCTGTGAAAGGAAAGTTACGTAAACGTATTGAGAGGAATAGGGCAAGGTTGGGACATAATTTTAAGGAAGTGGTAGCATATCTTGATGAACCTAAGGAAAAGGCGAAGAAGAATAAGACAAAGGCTCAATTAGCAGTAGCGGCTGCGCAAGCAAAGAAAGAAGCTCTTAGGATGGAATTGGAAGATGACGATGTTGAGGATGAGGAAGAGGATGTCGATGACGATCCATTCGCAGATGCAGAACCTGAAGAAGGAACGAGGGCAGATTTGAAGAGAAGAGAATTGATTGAGGATGTCAGTGGTGATGAAGAGGGAGAAGCAAAAGTTGAAAAAAATGGTGATGCGGCTGATGAAGACGAGGATGAAGATATGTTGGGCGATTGAGCGATTAAGTGATGGATTGAATGATTGATTAATGACTTTTCTTCTGATTCTCCTTTTGCACTTGTCGCGTTTCCTGCGGATATCTCTCTCTGTCTCGGTCTCTTTTACTTTGCAGCGGTAAAAAAAGTATGTCGTTTGTCGTATTTCGTATTTCGTTTCTTGTATGATAGGCCCTGGATCTCGTTGCGTATAGGCGATATTGCTCTGGATAGAGGAGTGCCGGTGGCGTGGATTTCTATTTCGTTTCTGTGTGCTTACCTTGCTGGGGGGAGGGGATGGATGGGTTGCTTGGTGGTACGGATGAAAGGAGCAATGTTGAGTTTGATGGGGTGAATTGAGATTCCGCTGTGTATACTTGCATACCTATCTGCATTGCATACCTGTATACTTGTATATGGTGTATCTGTATCTGTATGTGTATACATATATATGTTTAATGGATTGGGAATTTCTTCAAACTATAGCATTGGGCTTTAGGTGGTGGTGACTTGACTTGACTTGATTTGATACCTCCCCCCCCCCATGAATACAATATTTACCTAGCTGGATAGAGAGATAAGATAATCTTATGGGTTTGAGAAGCGGAAAATGTCAAATGTCAGATGTCAGATGTAAAGACTCGAGTACACGTTTAGGGATATATCGATACTGATCATGATCTACTAGTATCTTTATCATCTTCATCCATTTAATATTCTATTTCCATATAATATATATATAATATCATAGCAGAAATCCATAAAGATTAGTCTACTCTAACTAATTATTAAAAAAAGTAATAAAATTGGTTGTTTTCCTCCTAAACCAAGCCAGGCACTTACATAGGTACTAGAAGTTATTCACTCAACCTACCGTCAACCCATCAACCAACTAACCATCCTCACCATCCAATAGATCCGCTAGAAAGACAAAAAGGCCTCCAAGATATCATATACATCGTCATAATACTCAATTCTCACTCACTCGCCTCCGCTCCAGCATTATACCAATGAAATACATGAGGCATCACTTTTCACGCCATCCATCAGTCCATTCCAAATCCCACTTTCCAATCATCCGAAAGGAGATTTCCAGCCTAGCGCCTAGTTCCCATACCCAACGAGCTCAGACTTCACGCCTATTATCGTAATCGTTCGAACCCTAGCTTTCCCAGACTTTCGCCATTGCAATTCATCAACGGTTTACCTTGCATTGGGAATGGCCAAAAGAGAGGATTTTCACCTTCAATCGCAACACCGATACCACGCACCATATCCGATTCTTCCACCGCGGTACAAAATTGATTAAAAGAGGAAGAAGAAGGGCGAGCCTGGGAATCAAAAGTATCAGGCTCTATTTGTTCTTCGTTACCACCGGGAACTTCAATATTCCAATTTTTGGCCAGGTGACGAAGGATATTGGAGGCGCGAGCGGCAAATCCATGACAATTAGCCATATCTTTAAGGTCTGCAAATCCTTGAGCAACCTTCTCAACACCGAGATTTGTGTTGCCCAAGGTTACGAGGTGAGTAATGCCGGCGGCGAGGACAAAATGAGGTACAAATGACGGAGTGCGCCTAAGGGTGTAAAGTTGAGAGTAGGAGCTCGCGAGAGCGGAAATTGCATCTGCAGCTTGGCTACAAACATCGCGGGGTGAGACGCCCGATCCGATTAAAGCGAGTTTAATGAAGGGGCGGAAAAGAAGCAAGATGGCGTAATGATAGTACATACTAAAGATTCTGATTTAGCACTTGTAATATGTAATGTCAAGATTGTTATGATACGTACTGTGAAAACAAGACAGATGGTGTGAAGTTGTGTCCTAATCGTAGAGCAGCAGGAATGGAATCATACCAACGGAGATACCTAGTGTACATCTGAAGTAAAGAATTGCTGGTAAAATTTGAACCAGGAGCGTATAAAAGATACAAGGATTGATGAACTAGCTCAGAAAGCTCGCAAAATGTTGCGTATACACTTCGGATATTCGATGGCTGAGTACAATTACGTTCCAGTGGTGCACCTGACACTGTTAGTTAATATACTTTTGAGGATGTGCGGCTGCGCATATTTTACCATCATCTGTATATGGAATCCAAGCAGATGCTTCAGTTGTATCTACAATTGCTGGTTTTATATGCAATTTGGTTGTATGAGAGAATTGAGGTATTCGTCCGATCGTCAATGACCAGGCTCTGCCATAATGTATTAGTACATACATGAGATAAATTCAAATCAATAGACCAATAATGAGGACTCCAAACATACGAGTCTAAAGAAAAGGCTCCCCAGAATGTGGCTAGTCGTACCGCCTCCGTTCCTTCAACCGGTTCGCTGGGTTGTTCGCCCATCGCTTCAAGATGAAGACCCATCTCAATTGCTAATCGGAGTGACTGCCCTGAAAGATAGATGCTCGCACTAGAGCGACCTCCACTTGCTTCTCTAATTGCCATCAGCCCTAGTGCTTGGATGGTTGTCAAAGAATGTCGGTCTTGTTCACATTTGAGCAGACGTGTAGCTTCAGCAAAAAAATGGCCACCGGCAGTAGAACTGTCATTGGGATCAGTTCTTGCATTTGCATGTGTAGAGAACCGACACCCTAAAGCCAACATGGAATTAACTAGCAGCTCACTACAATGATCTTGTTCCCCAGTTCTATAAGCATGAAGAAAATGCTCCTTGCTTAGCGAGGCAAATGTGGGATACTCCCAACAGAAGTACAGTGCCATGAGATGGTCCACAAAAGCAGAATCCGATGTGACTTTGGTCCAGGATGCTGGGGGATAATCTTGACTGTTTCCTTGTAACGAGCCAATTCCATTGTTAAGAATAGCTTCTTGACCTTGGCCTCTGGCATATAGTATTGCACTATTTGGGGTAGAATAGTGGGATGCTTCCTCATTCCTGGTACCTCCAGTTCCCGAATAATCAAGATTGTCAGATAATGTCGTAGGATCCGCTGTCCAGTTCATCAGGTCATCTCCAGGAGCAGTACCAGATGAAACATTGTTTATATCGGGCCATTGATTCCACATCCCTTGATTCTCCTCATTGTGAAAGTCGGCAGATGGTGCTGGCAAGACCTCTTGTCCTGACGCTGTGAATGGGGATGTGATGATACCTCGAGCCGGCCTGAGTGCATTTCCAATCGCTTGATGATCGGCGAAACTTGTATATGTTGTAATATTTCCTCCTGGGCCTGATGCAATGCGTGGCGGGTTTTGCAAACCGTCCGCAATGCTTTTCAATCCTTCGCCATGGCGAAGTCGTTCGATGACCTGCGCAGCCTGATCTTGTGAAGCAATAGCAGCAAGCACACGCTCACTTTGATGTTGATAAGTCTTGAGGTGTTCGATTTCGGATCTCATGTTTTCCTTCGATTGACGCACAAGAATTTCGTAAACACACTCGACGTTCTTTTGAGATAAACATCTTGCGCAAGGAGTTTCGCCATCACACTGGAAGAACAAAAAAGTGTTAGCAATGTCAAAGAACCATATCATTAATTCAGCGAAAGCCGTAAGTTCATGAAATAGAATCAGACACTGTCAATAGATACCTTTGCGCGCTTCTTTCTGCATTCTGTGCAAGCATTTGGCGTCACAATTCCTAGACCACGCCGTCTTTTCGGATTATTTGTGTTTGTTTCCTCCACATTGCTCTTCGAGTTGCTTGGGTTTGGGTTTGTCCCTTCCATGCTGAATTATGCGTACAGACAATGATGATATGTATTCAGTTTTTCGATGGACCCAATAAGATCAATCCCATATTCCGTTGTAATAATCTGTTAAGGTTGGATGGAGACTTATGAATATCAACATGACCGTGAAAGGATTGAATGCTGAATATTGGATGTTGATGACTTGGATATTAGAAGTATGATGTGTGTGTGTTTATCTTTGAAAAGCAAAAGTCATCAATAATCTTGTTGTTTTGTAGATTTCCTTGTGGTGAAAATTACCTAGTCAGGAGTAAGTAATGCCGTAATTGGGTTTTTGAGGTGCCGACAGGGTGGTGTGGTGTGCTGCATTGTTAAGTATGGCGGGGTGATGGAAGATGACATCATAAGAGAAGTTTGAAATAAAAGTTCAAGAGGATTGTCCAATGTGAAGTCTCTGATCCATTAATGCAAGAATTTGGTTTCAAGACTTGATTTATTATGTGGGACTCGAGAAAATTAATGGAACCTATTACTTATTAATAGATACTCGAAAACGGATTTCTTTTTAGATCTTATATACATAATACGGAGTAAACAATAAATAGTAAATAGTAAATAGTAAATAGTAAATAATGCTAGACTCCGGGAGAATACCGGTATCACACGTTAGTTCTATATAATCACGTGATACATATTTGATTGATCCTTATCTGATATACGGAGTACATATATACTGAATAACAATTGAGGTCATGCTCATCACTCACAATCCTCTATATTCGAAAGGTTTGTATGACGTGAATTGACTTCAAATCACTCATTCGCCCATTACAGCTGTTTCACACAGACGTGAAAGGATGGATGTAGGCAAAGCAGAGTTGCTCCCACGACCTCTTCCTGTTGGAGATCGAATAGTCATTCAAAAACCTCTATCTAGAAGAGGTAGAGGTCCAGGATTGTTAATTTTAACATCGGAAAGTTACACTCCACGAACTGACCGAAAGACTCTTGATCCAGAGCCTTGCCAGAAATGGGCAGAAGAAGGTTTTGTTGTTGTGAACATTACAATTCCTGATCATGCATCAGCTTCTGGTGATACCGATTTGGGAGCTTATTTGGATTCGGGTCGCCAAGCTCTAAAAACGTCACCAGAATGTACTGATCCTGATAAACTGGGACTTATTTGTATGTTCTTATTTTGATAAGATGACAATACAGTGTGCACTTGAGATTAATAAAAAGCTGACAAAAGGTTTCTAGTTTATGCTGGAAACTTAGATGGAAGCGTGTATACTGATGCCGTCTTGAAATTGATAAGCCGAGAAGTATTCTCAGTCGCCGTTCTCTTCACAGATGATACAAAAAATCTCACTGCAAAGCTTACGCATGCGTCTATGCCCCCATTGATGGTCCACAGCTCCAAAAGCTTACATGGCCCTTTATTGAGAGCTGATGATGTGGCTCATCTATATGATACAAACTCTACAAACTTCATCCTCCCCAGTCATGATGATTATAAATCAGGAGCTGCAGGTTTGGCACACACTAGGAGTCTTGAGTTCATCAAAAAACACCTTGGGGGACCCATCTTTGATCTCGAGGCTATCTGGGATGAGCATACACTTTATGAATTTGGTGAACGGAATGTTGAGAAAACGATGAGTACCATGGTTGATCAACCATATGTAAACCATATTCCAACAGTACGTAATCCGTTGAATTTTTTATCTTTATGCTAACAAATGTTTCTCGCCCTTAGATGACAGGTGGCATTGGAAGAGGGCCTCTCACAGATTTCTACAGCAATCACTTTATCTTCAGTAATTCGAAAGATACAGAGCTTGAACTCGTCAGTCGGACCGTTGGTGTCGACCGAGTCATTGATGAATTCATTTTCAGTTTCACGCATGATAGAATGATAGATTGGATGTGAGTGAAATACAGAAACATAAATGAATTTCTTATTTAACATCATAATAGTCTTCCAGGAGTTCCGCCAACACACAAGCATGCACGGGTCCCATTTACTTCCGTGGTTAATGTTCGTGGTGATCGTTTATACCATGAACATATTGCCTGGGATCAAGCCACTGCCCTCCGACAGCTCGGCCTCCTACCTGAATATCTTCCCTTCCCATACCCTCTTCCTGATGGCCGATTTCCTGCCAAGGGCAAGCGATTCGAATATCGAGTTCCTACAGCTGGCGTAGAAACCGCACAAAAATTGGTCGACGAGAGCAGTGTGGCGAGCAATGGGTTGTTTGGATTTGACATTCGAGAAGTGGATGACATATGATGTTAATATTACTTTCAGGGGTATACAAGCCAATAATCGACTGGCAGTTACCAAATGCTGTTGAACATACCTCAGGACTTTTTTGTAAAACACAGCTAGTCATTTCTCATTGATAGTCCAGCGCATCTCAAAGGTTTGTGGGTTCATATCCTTGTTCTCAGCCCAGGGAAAGATTGCTTTACCATCCAACATACCATGGATGTAGCACTATCCTATGAACTCATATAACGTTGTAGCATTTCTCCATTCCTTTTTTTATTTCATTTCGTTTCTGGGGTTTCAATCTCTTCCATCACTTCCACCATTTCAAAATGATTTTAGCAGCATGTATCCGATCATCCTTAAACTTACTTCTCGTATCCACCATTGCCCTGTTATTGTTCTGCCATCTTGTTGTTCTTTCCCAGTGTTATAGGCACGATACAGCCATAGGAAACACAAAGTTAATCACCACTTTTCACTGATCTGGCCACTAAACCTAAATGATGGTTGGTGTTCCTCTCAATGTTCCGAACTTGGTTGACTATTCGACTCAGGCACCTCGAACGCTTCGACGAGTAACATATCCATTTCAAATTTGAACAAAAGGTGTAACTATATCTCACCGAGGACCAGATCCGGTCGAAGATACAACTAACTACACGAGTATACCCATAACCTCACACCAAAATTACTTAATAAAATTTAGCGGCACTACAGGTATTTCTTCGTATCATCATATATCATATATCATATATCATACAAAACCAAGGCGCGCCGAGGATCGTACGACTTAGCAGCTGCATTACCCATTGTGTAATAGCTCATTTCATCTACAGTAGGTTGGTACCCTCTAGAGAAAAGCACTCGGGTTTTCAATTCCCACATTCTTCACTGGGGGGGGGAGGATTTGCAATCCGATCCGACAAGACGGAGGCAAATTTGCAGGTGAAATTGTTTTTGAACTTGTTTTGGAATTCGTCGCTTTTGCTCACCTACGGAAGTTCCTACGATGCAGAGTTTACTTCCCCGAAAGCTATCTATCTATCTATCTATCTCTCGTCAAGCAGATTCATTCATGACAATATCGAAAAGAAAGATATCTCCGAACGATAAATTAGCAGGAAATAGATGTTTGAGATTAGTAGTATGTGTTTGGGACTTGGAAGGTTTATTATACTGAATCTTTTTTATATATTTACATAAATTTAAATGTGGTGACTGGATTCGTAAAGCCGGGTTTGTCATTCATTTCCTTTTGTTCGAGTCAGCTTGTGGAATTCGCCAGGTATTTTATGGATGTCTTTTGGTTGATAGGGGGGGGGGCGTCTTTATTTTTTATTTTTTATTTTCTCTCCTCTTTCCATTTCCAAAAAAAAATTAACTTGGAAATGTTATTTTCATATATAGTTATAGCTTCGTTTTCATGAGTGTCGGGATTTATATATCTTGTCAAGATGGGCTTTTAAATTTCAATAATGATGATGATAATGATGATGATAATGTGTTTGTTCATTGAAGTTTGTGATATATATTTACATTGCTTGATTTGGATGAAAGGATGAAAATGTCTATTGTTTATAAATTCCCAATGAAAAAACTCCAGACATATCACTCTTCTAAATAGGCGCCTCAAAAACCAAACTCACCCCATCATCACCCGCCGTAATGATTCTCCCACCATTCCCCTGCACAAACCCCAACACACCACCACCCTCCCCATCCCCCCTATGACCCTTCCACTCCCTCACAAATCCCGAATTGGCCATTCCCGTCCCACCCCTCGTATCCCACCTCCTAACCACACCATCCATCCCACAACTCGTGAGGAGCCAGCCACCCGACTGCGCATTCTTGACAAATTCCACTTTCACCACGCTATACTCCTCATGCGCTTCTTTAATATGGCGACGAACTGCGAAGCGATGCGCCGAGTCAAAGAGAGCTATGCTACCGTCTACGCTACCGGTGGCCATGAGCGTCAAGGGCGGTTGAGCAAATGCGATGGATTCGACCCCATCACCTTGTGCT
Source organism: Sclerotinia glacialis (assembly GCA_002162575.1). NCBI lineage: Eukaryota > Fungi > Ascomycota > Leotiomycetes > Helotiales > Sclerotiniaceae > Sclerotinia > Sclerotinia glacialis. The sequence goes on from NGKH01000019.1 coordinate 491,823, forward strand.
TGTAAATCTGCGAGGATTTGACCGGCTTGCCCTGCTGATGCCGCGGTTCCACTTGCTTTTCCACCTGCTTGTTTTCCCCCTTTAGTTTTCGATGCAGCGCCTGCACCACTTCTGCCAGCTGGGGCTGCCCCAGAAGAATCTCCCAATCGAGGTAATCCGACGATTTTGATTGCACCACCTGCTCCACCCACCGCGACAAAAGCACCAGTCGGCGCAATCCCTACACTGAATAAACCCCCCTCAACCGCAAATCTCTGATCCAACGACGTAAGACCTACGACCGTCTGTCCGCTCTCTCCTTGCGTTAAACCCGCCGCGGCCGCCTCTCCAAAAACATCCCACACATATAAACTTCCATCCTCACTAACCGTGGCCAACAATTTCCCATCCGGTGACCAAGCCCCCGCGGTACAAGACTCAGTATGTAAGAAATAACTCTGCATCATCTGCAGGGGCGCATCCTTCTGACTTGGATCCACCGTATAAACCCACACACTCCCATCATTTGCGCCCAACGCAAAAGTATTCGGCGATTTCTCATACGGACAAGCGACCAACCAATTAATTTCCTCGACTTCCTGTGCCTCGGTGTAAAATTTCCATTTACTCCCATTCGTAACATAAGCTCTTAATTTCCCATCCAATCCTCCCGAGAGTAGAAACTTCCCATCCGGCAACGTAAATGCCAACGCATTAATCGAATCCGTATGGCCTTCCAATTTAAAAATGGGTTCTAGACCCCTCCTCTCGACGCGTTCATTCGGATTACTCTGATAACTAGCTGGGAGCACGGGACTCGGTTCGGGCGTCGCATCGAAAATGTATCCGGCGCCAGGAGCATCATCCCCATCACTTCCACCCGTGGCAATGATTTCCGGTCGTGTAGGATGTTGGGCTATGCAGAAGATGGAATCTTTATGGTGATCCATGTGGGCGACGGAATCGTTTTGCAGTTGGTATTCTTCTTGCATTAAATCATCTTGGTTTTCACCTTCGCCTTGGGGTTCTTCCTCGTCGCCGGAATCCATGGCTGCGTCTCCATCTACATCCTCGATTTCTTCGGCCGCGTCGGCGGGATCAAACATTTCGTTGTCGTCTTCGTTGATGGGGTCATCGTCATGGGGGTGATGGGAGGATGACATGGTGAGTATTGGTTTTTTATGGTTTATTTGGGGGTATCAAGGGAGTATTGAAATGAAATGAAATGAAATGTATAAGTTGAAAGTAAGTTGAAAGTAAGTTAATTGCGGATTTCGTCAAGGTGATAACCTTTGAAATTGTTTTCTCCGGAGTTCGAAAATGCTTGATAATCTTTTTTTTCCCTGGGATCTGTTTATTTTGCCCCGCGACGCACGGGCCAATGTGATCCTGCCCCTCCATTTCCATCTTCAGTATCAAGTTTCAATATCCCAATATCCCCGATAAGGGCTTACAAATGTCAAGTAATGAGTGTTAAGTAACCTTTCAAAATCTTGGAATTTCTCTCCTAGAATTTCGGTTTCTATGTTATTACAACTTGGACTCCTTTCTCATCTCCGAATTCCTGTATGATATTAAGATCGGACTTAAGTTATGTCTGTACTCCAGAGGTTTCTCAGTAAGCTTGTCTTCAGTACGAAGCATGCATGAGTATTATAGACATGGTAATTAATAAAGCTTTAATTTATCCTGCTATACATGAACCTATTCATCTTTCTGTATATTAAAACACATTATTAAAAAGTTCTTCACTAGAACCTTCATATCATAGCATCTCTCTCTCCAACGTCTCTCCATCTAACATCTGCTCTCACTCTGCCGCCCACCTCACAACTTCGCACCCTTAACTCTCCTCGCCTCCTTTTCTTTATCCCTTAATAATCTCCTCAAAATCTTTCCACTAGGACTCTTAGGAATAACATCAATAAACTCCACACCGCCCTTTAACCACTTATGCCTCGCTTTATGGCTTTCTACCCATTTCATGATATCCTTCTTCACCATCAAATCATTCTCTTCTATACCGACTAATGTAGATTTGACAACATATGCTTTAGGTATCTCACCAGCTGCATCGTCTGGGATAGGGATGACTGCACAATCGGCGACTGAAGGATGGGATAGTAGATGAGATTCGAGCTCAGCAGGTGCAACTTGGAGACCCTGTTCGTTTATGTAAGTTGAATGCGGTCAGGGAATTGGACGAGAAAAGCTGATGTGATCTTACCTTGACCTTGATGAGTTCCTTAATTCTATCAACGATGAAAACATGTTCATTTCCTGATGGACTCATGCGAATTTCAGCTTCATCTCCCGTACGCATCCATCTACCATTTCCATCTGTATCCGCGATAAATGTCTCTGCATTTGCTTTTTCATTGTTGAGATATCCAAGAACTACCGATTTTGACTGTACCACCAGTTCACCCGGCTCGTTAAGACCGGTAACTTCAACACCTTCTGGATTGACTAATTTTACGCGAACTCCTGGGATTAGTGAGCCGCAAGATCCTAGCCAGGCGTCTTTTCCGGAAGACATGCAAATTGCGGTTGATGTTTCGGTTAGACCTATGAGTTATGTCAGATATTATTTTGTCTGATAAAAAGGATAGATCTAGGTACCATAGCCTTGACTGATGACCCATTTGGGATAGATCTTTTGTAAGTCTTGGGCTGTTTCCATGCCCAGAGGCGCTGCCCCCGTAAAAATACCTCGAACCGTACTCAAATCAAATTTCGAGCATGCGATTTGATTGTTTACCATTTGAATAATGATTGGAGGGACCTGATGATAATGAGCTTGTAACTTCCACATTATATATATGTATAATACTTACTAAATAGAGACACTGAATTTTGTAGGTTTGAATGCTATTCAAGAATGATTTGAGTTCAAACTTGGGTAGGACAATTATCCCATCACCGCGGTAAGTTGTACCTTGGGCTATGACGACTAAACCATAAATATGGCTTAGAGGGAGAAGACCTAGACCTACTTCTGTGTTCTTGTCCCATTCATCTCTATAGCCCTGTTCATATGTTTTAATTTGTAGGATATTCGACATGACATTTTGGTGGCTGATCATGACTCCTTTCTGATAATATTGTTAGCTACTTTCCTTCAATTGACAATCGTGATGTCCGCGATCATCCTGTGAGTTTTTTTAAATCAAATCTAGGGGAAACTTACAGGCAAACCTGAAGTTCCACTTGAATAACATAAAAATGCTGTCTGTCGAGCTGCTTGCCCCTTCTCCATTTTCAATGGCTCCAATTTTTGAAGTTTTTCTCCCGCAGAAATTAAATCATCCGCGGTCTTAAATGGCACCTTCTTGTCTCCAGTAAACGCCTTGGGCATATCCAAGATGTATATTTGATCATTTTTGATACCTGCAGCCTTTGCAGCTTGAAGAGCAGTCTCGAGTAAAGGTATACACTATCCTCGATTAATGCCCGTTTTGAATCCTTGTGAGAACGGGATTCTTACCGTGAAAAGCGCTTTGGACCCAGAAGACTTCAATTGAAATCCCAATTCCGCCGCAGAGTATTGAGCATTTGCAGGTGAAAATACTCCACCCAATTCGTGAACAGCATATGCCAATGTCATGAAATCAATCTAAGAAATCATTAGTCCCCATTTGTTTGTGTGTTTGAGTATCGTCCTACAGTGTTGAGTGAAAACACTCCCATTACTTTGTCCCATTCTGTTCCGGTATTTGGTTGCCACCCTAACTCTTTTGATAGAGCTCTTGCTAAATGGTCAACCCGCTGCGCCTGTTCGGAAATTGTGTATGTTTTTCCTGTGATTCCACATGTGAAGGGATTGCGGGATGATTTAAACGGTTGCCTGCCGTGTTTCTCATTTAGCATGAATTGACTGATTGGGATATCATCTGGAACATCTATTTGGGAGAATTGTTAGCTATACAATTCCAAGGGAAAGAAACAAAGATTCACAATCCAAGGAATAAGAGATGGTACATACTCAATGGCGTATTTGGAACCCATGATGGAGGTGTGAAAACCATGATATATCACAAGTTCTAGATAAAGCAGGGATGTCGGCACTGTAATCCTGGGGTAAGGTTAAGAAATCACGGGTTCCAACGTTGCTTTGCAGATTACCAATTACCAAATTGATATATCTGAATTGAATTTGCAAGAAGTGGTCAAACAACTGAGTGAAGAAAGCTGTTTGCTTGAAGAAGAGAAAGAAAGTGCAGGAGGAGGTAGAATCAATCTACGATAGCCTTGGTTGATCTTGGTTGCTTGTGGTGATTTGTTGAAACCAAACACTTGTCACTTGTTGCTAATGCGGGGTTTGGGGATACTTCAATATAAGTACAAGTCTACTTGTGCGACAGAAAAGTATACAACAAGCAACATATTCCATTCACGGAGTACTCCCAAAACTTTATGGTAACTTTGCGGATAAATGACGGCAGCCGAGGTACCTGGGTGGAGTACGGAGTAGATCCAATATCTATCTTCATTTGAATCTTGTTCCTGGATTAGACGATTCAGTTTTATTGTTCTTGAAGCCAGCCAGGAGCTTAAGGATCCGATTAGGTAGTTCAATCATTTGTGTCGTAATGCTTGGTTCTTTCACGCTTCATCTTGTCCATGTTAGAAGTGCCAGTTGATGCCTTGGCATGGCAAAGCATGGCAAAGTTGCTTAACACCGAAAAGAGCTCAAGGTACAAGATAGAAGATGGAGACTCCAAAGAGTTGTGGTCAGTGCAAAGCATCCACATGGATCCGCTTGAACGCGTTATTAGCGGCGGCAATTCCTGATAACTGTACGGAGTGCGGATCAAATGTCGGGTCAATTTCGAAAGATAGATCAATTAAATTCAGTCTGGGGGATAAAGCGGTAAGAGAGGATACCAACATACGTACTCCGTACAACAGATTTAATCGGAATGAGCGGAGTGATCGGAATTATCGGATAAGTCGGTTGTGCAAAAGAAAGGGGGTATGAAGGGGGGTGGGTGGTATTGTTAACGGCTTTAAAAACTCAATCTTTGCAATCGCGTAAATGACGGAGATTTCTGCAGCTATCATTGGATATCATGGGAAATGTGTATGGCATTCATAGTTTGTTCAAACATACTATTGTCAGCAGCATTTTCTGTTTGTGAGATGGAAACTGTCCAACAGTATTCTTTCTGGGTTAAGCAAGCCAGTCACACTTTAATTGACTCATCATTAATGAGTCAGGAGTGAGTTGGGTTTAAGATATATATATATATATATATATCTTGATATAAAACCCAAGAGTGAATAAAGAGGTTGGACATCCTTTTTCTATATATATATATTTTTTTTTTCATAATTTGTGTTTCACGAAGAAAAGACATAGAGCCATCTCACTGTAGTACATCGAATAATTTATTAGATGTAAACCTCGAATGATTTTGGTCTGGGTAGGGGAGGGTTATAGGATTACACAGTCTTTTGTTCAAATATACATTGGTTCCGGCTACAGGTAGTCCAAAAAGTGGTTTATCTACCTTGTCAGATGAATGATCAAGGAATCACTTTGTAGCTTCTCATTCCATCAGAGGTATCAATGTCTTCTCTTTTTCTTTGTGATATATGAATGGTCAATGAGGGATTACAAGCAGAAGGAAGGATCTTTTCAATAACTGATGGGTTTGTTTTACACATCCAAAGAAGTTGTCTTCTATACACTTAAAAGAAGGTCAGGTCTAGCTGTGTACCAAAAAGCAATCAATAAAAAAGCTATCCAAGGAAAGTCCTTTGAGTACATCTTCACTTTCATACACAGAATAATTATCAACAACCTTCTCAAGACACATGCCGGTTCTCGGAGGTGCAATATGTTTGAATCCACACATCATTCTCAAAAGTAGTGAATTTGAGAAGTGATGGTGATTGCCATTGAAGTATTTGTTACTTCTTTTATCACTTTTGGAAATAGGTGATTAGTTCGAACATTGATAGTAATGGTAGAAGCCTCACTCCAAGAAATGCAAGTACATATATATATACTTCTCTAGTTTTGGTTGAGAATTTAAAGTGGAATTTATATATAGTCTTGATAATGGTATGCATTCCAGAAAGTTGTCATAGTTGGTGGAAGGAATATTGATTAGTCATGAGAGTAGTTTTGTTTCGAAAGAGTCAGAACCATTTCATCTTCACCTTTGACTTTGAGTCTGGATTCCTTTATAATGTCCCGGACTGTATATTCCATAAATTCACTCATAGCATTCGATATTTCATCAATCATTTTCTTAATTGAGGGGATAAAAAGTCCTTTTTTAAAAAACCTTTCGATTGAATTCAATGTTCAAGGCTTATAGGATAGAAACTGTAATTCACCCCTCATAGACACCACTTCCTTCTCATGCATGAATAGTAAATGACCTTCAGATGGATAGTAAATAATTCCATTATTTCCCAATTAAGGAAACTAAATACTCAAAACACCTGATCTTACTTCATTCCTCCGATCGAGGTCCGATTATCTTTGAAGGGGGAAAAGACAGCAGAGTGAATATCTGGGGAAAGTCACACTAGTGATAGTTCCATTTGAAGTCTCGAGGGATACTTAAGAGTTCGATCTTCTGTTGGTCAACTTGATCCTTCTTTCCATCTACAAGTTTCTTTTTATCCTCAATTATTACACTTTGTTTCTTTCCCCTATTCTAGTTTCTTTCTAGTTTCTCTCTAGTTTCTCTCTAGTTTCTCTCTAGTTTCTCTCTAATTTCTCTCTACTTCAAGGTATTATTACTAAGATACTACTAATATACCTTTATCTTCAATCATTATCAATCCCTTCTTTAAACTGCCATTAGAATTCTCTTGATAGACTCAATATGATTTCTCTAAAAGTACACCAACACCGACATAATGCCAGTCTTTCAGATACCTTCATCTCTGACATTACATGTCCTTCCAGCTCGGATTCCATGACTTCATTTTCTTCTATTTCAGATACTGATGAGGTAAGATCGAGAAATGAAAATTTCCTACCACCTTTGACACTTCCCGAACTAAGCACAATTCATCCTTCACTTTTCAAAATAACTTTCTTTTCCGATCTCTGTATCCCATTTGTGTATCCCATCAATGTTTCCTTATCCATAACTACCCCACATATTATTATTATTATTACTTCCCTCTTTACATATGTTTCTTTCCCTTTCCCTTTCACCTTCCCCTTCCCTCCCCCTCTCGTCTTCTCTCTTTCCTTCACCCAATATCAAATCATCT
>NGKH01000019.1:499143-527088 GCA_002162575.1 Sclerotinia glacialis
CCCTTCATTTCATTATTATGCATTCTTCTTCCCCAATCGTTTGAATTATACTAACTTTGGAACTTTGAAGGATCTCGAGTTCTTTATGAACCAAGGTTACTCTATGCAGAATGAGAATGGTACTTGGTCTGATTCCACTCTTTCCTCCTTGCCATCTAGTCCATTAGACACAGCATCACCTTCTCCTACTACTCATGAAGTCACTCCACATGGTAGAATTACTAGGGGCACTCGAAATGTGCTCCAACAACCCACCATGGATCATTTCTTTGCTAGAGGTCATAAACCACTGGTTCCCACCAAGCGCAAGGCCGTGGTCAGCAGTGATGAAGAGTTCTTCCCTGACGCCACTCAACAATCATCGGAACCTCCACGCAAGAAGAACACCGCTACATCCGTTCGTAAGCCTCGTCAACCAGCCGCTCCCAAAACTCGAAAACCCGTAACCAAGGCCAAGGCCAAGGTCAAGGAACTACCTTCCCTCGAAAACGTAACCCTGGGCAAGCCAGAAGCTTGGGGTCAGCCTGAGGTATGGGCTGAAAAGCGTCAGCAACTTTGTTCCTCACTTCCTTATCATAGAGGATACGAATCCGCTGCCTATAGGACTAATGGCATGATTGCTGGCTTTCTGGCCAACCAAGGAGCAGGTCCACGTGATGTCTTCACAGAAGATATTTACATCACTGGAGTGTAAGTTGCTCCAGCTCCAATGATGCCTGATTCTTGCTTAATAATTTGAACAGTGGTGGTGGCAAAGAAAAAGGCGAAGATGGTGAAACCAAGCAGGTCAAGGACCAAAACGTCAGCTCGATTGCCATTTCTTTCCAGCGTACCATGGAAGCCAAGCTACCAATTGCAATGATTGCTGGTAAGTATCATCTTGAACACGTGAAAGGATCGTATCCTCATACTAATACACTTATAGGTCAGCGTAATCCCATTTGTCCTGTTAAGCTCACTCACCATTTTAATGTCCTTGATTTTTTTCATATCACTGATGTTTGGTGCGAGCTTCAAGGCGGTCTTAAAGTCTGGAAGGTCCGAATGGAAAAGATCGATCTCACAAAGCGATCTTGGTGGTCCCCAGTTAACTCTGTCGCCCATCTCTCCCAAACTTACGATGGTGTAAAGACCGTTGTTCAGACGTGTCACGCTTGCAATACTTCATGCAAGACTATCTATACCCAAGGGTGGACTTGTAGAAGCCCTCAGTGCGAACTCTTCTACAATTTTGGTCATGAAGTTGATGTCAATGACCTCCAGTACTGTGCGGATTTCCTCCAAGAGCGGACTCGGTACACCGGCGCTGCCCCTCCTCCCTTACGACCTGAGCCAGTCACCGATGAGGACTTGGTTGGTGAAGATATCTTTGGTGTTGAAGAACGATGCAAGCAAGGCATTGTTTGTCCAAAATGTCATGGGTGTATCCGTCGTTTGGAATGGCGACAATGGACTTGCGAGACTGCGGGCTGTGATTTCACTCACACCGTCACACAAATCCCTGTTCCCCTCTCTAAAGTTCTCTCAGCTACTGATTTCCTCGCCGACAAGAGTCCGTTGGACTTTGTTCATGAATCAGTTGGCGTTAATCAAAAGCCCATTGGACATTATGATGTTTATGAGCTCAAGATCCCTGGCGAGACAACTCCAGCTGGCTGGATTCAGATTTTCCGTTCTAACGGTCTTATCAATTCCCAACCTGGTGGACCAAATGATCTCTATCGAGGAATGCAGAAGGATGACTATAAGCTTCGTAGAGGCCCTGCTAGACACCCTGGCCGTAAGTTTCTTTCATCACCGTCGTCGCATTGTCATTTTTCTGACCTTTAGCAGTTCCAATGGAGATTGTGACAGCACATTTTGCATCCAACTGGGTAAGTTTTCCTTGATTTTGGGAGTTTTTCTATTGTTAACTCATCAATATAGGGTGCTCCATACAAATTCTTGGTTGCACACGAAGCTAATTCTTTCGAGGATGCACCGGCACCTATCCTGAAAGCCATGCAAAGAATGACTTGGGCTGGAAGACAAGCATTTGCAGGAAAGGATGACGCTGAATTCACTCCTTTCAATGAAGTGCTGTGCCTCGGATACTTTGAGAACATGCACATTGGTGTACGTACTCTCTTGTTTTCCTATTTTAACAGATATACTGACAATAAATAGTATCACGATGATGGAGAAGACACTCTTGGCGAAACTGTCGCTACCTTATCTTTAGGAGCTTCCTCAACCATGTGCTTTCGACCAAAGAACAAGAGCACGATTGGCGGTGTTCTCAAAGCCAACAAGGGCTCCAAAACCTCCAAGAAAGATTACGTCAAAGTCACTTTAAACCATGGTGATATCATTGTTATGCATGGATCTGGTATTCACAAGTACTACGAAGTAAGTATACTCCTTTCACCATCACACAACTTATGATATTGACGAATGCTATCAGCACGCCGTCACACCTCATGGACTCTTGAGATTTGCACTCACTTGCCGATATGTCAAGCCTGAGCTGCTGAGTCCCGAAGACCGTATTCTTTGTGCGCAAAAGAGTGCTCTCCCCGCCAACTTTGCCGATTATGCTTATGATGGCGATGTTGGTGTAAAGGAGATAGCAAACCGACCGACCACGGAAGAAGACGATGAGTTCACCAAGTTCAAAAAATGGATCATTGCCAAGAAGTTATCTGGTGAACTCAACACGGCCGAATGTGCAGAATTGCGGGAGATTATTCTCCGCAAATAAGCACTTTACAACTCTTGCTCCATTTTGATTTTCTTTCATCTACCATATATCTACACATCATTTCGATATTGAGATATTGCGATATTGCTTAAAAGGGCATTACGATAGCACAGGGAAGGATACTACTGGACATAACACACAAACATATTTATTCGCAGGGCTCTCGCCATCTCATTCTATTTGAGATTTTTCTTTACGGGCTCTGGCTAAGCACGATGGGTATTATGGGATATTAGGGTACATATTAATATATTAGAGGAGGGCATGTAAATAGCTTTTAATCACATATGGAGAACGATACATTGCAACATATTTGCCATTCCACTCGAGACTTTTCCTGTGATTTCGCTCGTGACTTTATCATTATGTATATATATGTTGGACTGAGGAATGATAATAATTTCCACCTCTCAGCCGCCTTTAACGAGCGAGCGAGTATTGCACTCCCGGTGACCTACGGAGAATCTAATCTCATCTAGCCTTTGAAGCCACAAGGGAAACCGCATCTCGCGAACTTCCAACCAGCCAAGTTAAACAAGAGAAACGTGGTAAGAATACATGGTGCTAGATGATATACTTACTCTACATGTGCGCTTCCATGGATAAGTTTTCCGCTATCCCATCCCTACCTGCGGGAACATACGATGCGTGGCCATTTGTGGTGATTGCGGCACTGCGGCTGCAGAGTATGGAGTATGGAGTATGGGATTGTAATCTTATGTCTTGCTGACTCTTGCATCAAGTTGTATGTGGGTTAGGCTATAGGCTATAGGCTATAGATTATAGGTTATGGATTATAAACTATACTATAACCTATACGCACCAACCAAATAGGAGGTAATTCCATAACCGGCTATCTATCTATATTACAGAGCATATCATGCAGACAAACAAAACAAATGGACCACCCAACCGATCAGCAAACAGCAGCGAGGAATACCCAAACACGATCTTTTAATTTCCCCAATCCAGAGCGGAGATTGAGGCATTGCAACGGCGGTGGTGGGCTCAGGAGATGTTGATGTTGCAAAATTGAGGGGAGATCGAAGGGTTGGATAGTTTGGATTCGAATACCTAGGTTCCTGTGCGCTAGCACTAGACGGGAAGTTGGCGTCCATTCTGGAATACGAAATGAGCCGTATCTCTACGGTATTTCGCCGCAATCAATGAGGCAGGCGCACACCATTTGACAGGGTGATAGCGGGAAGAAACCTTTTTCTCCTGAAGCGGGATGAGCAGAGAGAAATTCATGTCATTTCGCTGATGAGAGACTTTAGTCTAGCTTTGAGCTTTTCATCGTAGGAACAGAATATAATCAATCTTACCCCGTGAGCTGTAGAATGTCTACTCGAGTGCTACCAGAGCTGAACTATCTTCATGAGATGACAGATTTACTTTAGATAAGAGAACGAGAGGGAGAAGTACAAGTAAAAAGTAAATAGGAAGTCTTCACCTACATTCCAGCCCCAATCGCCGCATGCATATTGAATCGTGAGATCTGCAACCAAACTTTTCTGATGCACATATTCACTCTAGCCGGTCCCAAATTTCGTCCAGACGGTCTACCATCAAGATCTAAGATTCAACGAAAGGTGATGCGAATGGCGCTTTATAGAAATTCGTTTCTTCATTGCTTCATAACTCCATCATGTACGACTAGTATACAGGGAATGCTTATTGGTATTTTCCTTCTCGAACACATTTACATGTATAAACTTGCCACGGCCGTGATATCTCTTTTGATAATCTCCTGACATGTTTGCATCTTTTGAAATAACTCCGGATCACCAATAATTCTCGCTGCATTTCTCACCTCCCTGCACGTCTCGTCTAATCTCGTGATAACCCTCACGATAGTTCCTTCAAGTACATCTGTCAAGTCTGTAATATTCTTAAAACTCATTCCTCGTGCCCATTCATACACAACTTCCATGAGGCCGAAACGTTCAGGATGAGCTTCAAAATCATTGGATTCGGATGAGGGTTGAATGACTTGGTGTAAGAGTTGCATGTCTGTGATTTTCTTCGAGAGTTCGAGGATTTTGACCTTACCTAATTCCAGGGAACTAGGAAGAGTCGGGACGACAGTCGTTTTCTCTTGGAAAATGAAGGCACTGAGAAGGGAAACAATTTCCTCGGGCGTATACGCAGAGAGTACGTTATCAAGAATGAGTTCTGTGAGGATTAATTCGTCTGCGGAGTGTATCTCGCAAGCGACTTTCCCCTTAAGTTGCACGCGAGAAGAGTCGTCAATGAAGTCGAGGTCTTTGAGGACTTGAATTCTTTGTTCGTAGTCGGGTAGAAGTTGAAGATTGTTGTCGGACATTAGTTGGCGCAGTTGAATGATATTAGCTTGAATTAGCCATTGATCGTGACACATTGCGAACTGGGGAGTGAGTCTGTTAGCGTATGTATATCGCAACGATGCAGGTACAAAATTTGAGGAGCTCTTACATGTTTCAAAAATGAGGGACACTGCAAGCAGCTAGCATTTTGGGCAATGGTAGCTTGTTGCACGCGCTCCACAAGATTTTCCCTCAGTTGGAGAACTTTTATCTTAGACCAGTCTAGTTCATCCCATACATCGCTCTCCCAAGATGAACACAAATTAAAAAGTGTCTGCTTAGCGTTCTCATAAACTTCACCACTTTGAAATATATCAGGCACTACCCCCTTTACAATCGTATCCGTGACACACTCCAGATCATTGACCAAAATATAACAAGTCTTGGTAGTAATGTGTTTCTTAAAAAGTGGAAGCTTGGTGAACATCCCCCTGAACTTCGGCACGAATGGTAACAAATCAGTCGTATCCCACTGATCTCGTCTTGTTCTGATTTCTAGAACATGGAGAGATAGGCCATTTATGTCTATAGCTCCATCACGGAGAAGGATACCGGGTGTGCGAACACCATCTTTATGGTAAACCACCAAACGACCCTTAGCGAACATCCGGCGACCAATAGCAGTTGCCAGTGACCCAATATGAATATCGAGAGTAATTCGCTTGTAAGTCTGAATTGCTTCATGGCAAGCATCTAGATCCTGTTCACAAATATCGCAAGGCTCTCTCTGGATTTTAGCCAGGTCTGCCTCGGACACCTTGACGGCTTTTTCATGTTCTGGTAGAAGTTGTTGAGTAGCATGTTCACTGAAACTTCTTTTAATCATTTCTTCAATCTTCAAAGCCTCAACTCGTAATAGATTGAGTATCATGTTATAGGTCAATCGAAATTGCGAGCGAAGCTTTGACGGTTCACCGAGTATCATTTGACGAAGTTCAGTGACAGGTGGAGCTTCACCACCCCCTGGAGCCACGATTATGACCGAGCCGACGGTATCTAAACCACGACGACCTGCTCTACCAGCCATTTGAGTGTACTCGCCTGGTAAAAGGTTTCGGAAGGATTGTCCATCGTGCTTACGATATCCGGAAAAGACAACTGTTCGAGTTGGCAGATTCAATCCCATAGCAAATGTTTCTGTGGCGAAGAGCACTTTAACCAAGGTTTGTGCGAATAACATTTCAACAACCTCCTTCACTATAGGCAAAAGACCACCATGATGAACAGCAATACCTCTTCCGAGTAAATCTCGTAATCGAACGATTTGTGGTAAGAGTCGGTCCTCTGGCTTAAGTCGAGCAATGGACTTCTCAATAGTCATATGTATGGCACTCTTTTCGGTAGCCGTACAGAAATCTTGATTGCTTAGAGCATCCGCGTTCTCCTCGCATCTCTTTTTGGAAAAGACAAAAATACATGCCGGGAGTAAGTTCTCCTTTTTGAGAAACTGAACTAGATGTACCCACAATGTCTTGTCTTGAGCGGCTGTTGTTCGTCCCCCAGGTCTACCGCCGCGTCCCATGTGTCCTGGATTATGGCTAGCACGGGGAGGTCCGCTACCACCACGACCACCTCGCTGTTGCGCTCCTCCGCGTTGTTGAGGACCACCTCCTCGTTGTGCGCCACCACGTCCATTCTGACCTCTGCCTCTCTGGTTTCCTCCTCCACGAGCATTCGTGGGCTCTGGTGCAGGTAGAGCCTTTGTCTTATCTCTGCCAGATAGTACATCGTTTGCGGATTTCCAGCCCTTTTCGATGAATTTCTTATCTGCATCCACTATCTTGTGAACGTCTTTATCAGCCCAAAGATAATGTTCTAGTGGTACCGGTCTCTTCGGGGTCGAGATAACATAAATATCTTTCTTTTTAGTTCTTCCAACCCAAGAAGCAAATTCGTAGGTATTTGGAACGGTTGCAGACAACAAAATTAATGTTACATGTTCTGGTAACATGATAATGACTTCTTCCCAGACAACCCCTCTCTCTAAATCATTCACGTAGTGTACTTCATCAAAAATTACAAACTCCACGTCTCGAATTAGATCAGCTCCCCTGTAAAGCATACTCCTTAAGATCTCGGTAGTCATGATAAGACAGCTGGCCTCAGCGTTGATCTGTACGTCCCCAGTAAGAATTCCAACCTCATCGAAAATTTGTCGAAAGTCTCGGAACTTTTGGTTACTTAATGCCTTGATCGGAGAAGTGTAAATTGCCTTGGTCATATGTTTAGCGGCAAGAGCAATAGCATACTCTGCTACTACTGTCTTTCCTGCCGATGTATGTGCAGCAACAAATACCGAATCGCCGCTTTCTAGGTGATATACTGCTTCTTTTTGGAATGTGTCCAACTCGAATGGCCACTCTCTTGCCATATCAGGTACCAATTCTCTGAAATTTGGAATATCTCTCTTGACATCAACCATATGTGCCCATTCTCTTCCTCCTCTCTTCGTGCTTGACGCTGCGAGGGCGCTATGGGGCTCCAGTGCGGGAAATTCGACCGGTAACATAGAATCAATATCATCTTCTTCATCGTCATCAGAGCTTTCCGAAGAAGCTTCGTCTTTCATCGCACCATCTGCGCCATTTGCGGACACTTCTTCCGCCGGTTCTTCCTCTAAGACGTTTTTCACATCTTCTGCCTCTTTCTCGTCGACTTCTTCCTTCTTTTGAAACTTCAAGCCCCTAGTAAAACCTGGTGGTATACTCAACAAACCATCCTCGCCACCAAAATTTATGATCCTTTCCAAGCTCTTTTTCTGTGGTACTGTGTTGTCAACTCTTCCAACCTGTTCTTCCAGAGCAGCCGCAGCCTCCACAGCATCCAATCCACCGGGTGCGAACGGAAAGAAGCCTGCTGCACCTCTTACAAAATCTGCCCTATTTGCCGGTTTCCTCAGGAAAGACGTAGAATTCTTGGCGGTTGCACTGTTTGCCGGTACTGTAACTTCCTTGTAACCTGTGACTCGGCCTTCCAAACCTTCTCTTGTGAACCGTGTAATTGTACGTGTTTGCGTTGGGGCGAGTTGGAAAAGGTCCGTATAATTTGTTGGTGAGTCCCAACGCCTAGATAGAAATAGGTATTAGTATTGCAGAAGAGGCTATATCCCTACTTTTCGTTTCTTCACACTTTTTTGAGCAATCAAATGTGTTTTAAGGCCCATGATGGAGATATTCAAGCAGAAAGAAGACTTACTGTTGAAGCTTATTGAGCCATTCTGTAGAAAACGTGGTTGATGGCGTCAGATACTTCTGCTCTAGCTCCCGTTTGAGCTCTTCATGGTTTTGCTTGATGCGTTTGGGTGGACGCTGCTCGTCGAGAATGCTGTCAATCCAGTCATCATCGCGCGATTTGAGATTGAGGTTTGCAATAGCTGTGACCAGACCTTCTGCCATGGTTGCTTGGAATGATCTTGCGCAAATTGGGAAATGTTTTGTAGGTAGCTCTAGGAGCTGCAGCTACTCAGGTACGTGCTGTACAAAATATGGTGGGGGTGGGGTTCTAGGCTATATCAGCGAAAAGGGTTGGTTGAAAGCGATTTCAATGTTTGTTTTCAATTAATTGTAAAAAGTTATTTCCAAAGATTTATACAGAGATAAAAAGTTAAACCCAATTCCTTAGTTTGTCCACACATAAACGTTTATTCAACTCAACCTGGATTGATGGCCAAATAACTAGTACTGACGGCATCAGCCCCGCCATTGTCTTTCTATCCATCAATATTATTTAACGGGCTAGTTTGAATATGGAACCCATACAACCTCTTGCTCTTTGATTGCCGGAGTAACGACTTTCATACAAAATGCTTAAATCATCATGTAAACCCAAAGCCCCATAATGCTGTCATTGTGCACCCTAACGCCAGCCAAAACCTATTTACCATCCCCCGTTCATGTCCAAGTCCAAATCCATATCAGCCATAGCTTCCATGGCATCCATATCATCGACGTCCGCTTGTGCGGGTTTCTCTGTGTGTTTTTTCGCAAATCGATCAGGGACATTCATATCGTTCTCTGCTGCCAGCAGCGCTTCGAGATCATCATCTAGCACTTCTTCGTTGCCACCTTCTTGTTCTGCTTCTGCCAGTAATGCTTCAAGGTCATCATCTGGCGGCTCATCTTCCCCAGTTGTGGCGACCTTCTGAGGACCCAATAAACTATTATCACCTCCACCGAACACGGAAGCCGACTGCGCGACTGGTTCTTGTCGTATGATCTTTGGAGTAGCATCATACATATCATCCAAATACGTATCTTGATTCGGGACCGGTGTTTTGGGCCGTGTAGGCGCTACTTTTTCAAAGATCGGTGCTATCCTCGATGCCGTTCTTTCTCGCTCATTATCATCTCGTGGAGGAAGTCCTGGTTCGTCAAATAAGGAGTCTTCGTGTTCCGAAGATTTAGGTTTTCTCTCATTAATCCAGTCCATTCTCGCAGACTGTATCATTTTTTTGTGGCCTAGCTTTTCAACCATGGCTAATGCGTCAGCAAATTTGGCTTTTGGGAATAGGTCATCGAGCCAGAGTTGGTAAAATGCAAGGAGTCGCGCCGCATCAGAGTACTATTATTCTGTGAGTATGAAGCTGAGGTTCATGAGACCTTTATTATACATACCTCATGGCCTTTGCCTTTGAACTTCAAATGATCTGCGGCTTTCTTTCGTAACTTTGGTATTCCTGCAGACGATAGAAGTCTTTAGATCCATATCAGTATCCCAAGGTCTTAATATTAGACAATTGAACGTACTTGTGCTCATCAAGTTTCACTCGGGGAGCTCTAGGCCTTTTGGTGACTTCAATCTCCTCATCAATACCCAATCCTGCACCACTTTTTGTATTGCTTGCTGATTCCTTGCCCTTTTCTTTATCCTTACTTCCGGGAACCACGTAATTCTTGCTGAAAGGATCATTCGTATCTCCAGCATCGTAATCGAAAAGGCCATCAAGATCATCGAATTCATTTCCGCCAGCATTGGGCGTCTCAGTGGGAAGTGGCCTTGATGCTGGAGAATCCATCTTGTAGGGGTAAGAATTATCAACTCGCAGTAGACTTAAATTCTCTTCAAATCGAAATATAACTCAAATCTCCCTGGAATTTTGCAAATTGTTGTGTGAGACGCGTCTCCGATGAGGGAAGACGCGACAAACTTTAAGGCATAAATCAATTTAAGTCAGGCAAGAATATTCTAAATCCTCATGGCCTGTGCGACAATCCGACTTAGCGCTTCTGTATCGAACCTCTATCAAGAAATTGACCTTACCAGTGCGCTGAATCCCAATTGTAAGCAATTGGCACAATTCAGAATGTCGAATACCGAACAAAAGCCATTTGTGCCTTCAAAGAAAATCAATACCGAGTACCCTGTAAGTTCTCATCAAACCACTACTTGCATTTTAGGCAAGAAACCCACCAGCTAACAGCTCATCAGCTCATCGACAGTGACCCGTACGTTCCTGGACCCCGCCCGCGGTAGTGAGAGGAGGGGGCAAAATGCTGATACGTATCTTACAGACATATCAAACGAGTACTTGGCTATGCACGACCATCGGACTATGCGGTCGGAGCAGCAATGGCTACCGCAGGGCCAGGTTTGATGTTATTATGGGAACGAATTTCACCTTCACTGGTTGGAAAGGGGGGGTTTGCTCCTATCATGCGGCTGTCGGGGGTTATTGGTGTTGGGGCTGGGTTTTTCACGTATTATCAACGTTCTATACGTATGTCTTTGGATTAATTTCTCGTCCCTGATCCATTCCCCGCCTTTACCTGAGTTCTTTCCGATATGTGCTAATTCATCATGATAGTCCGCTTCTACGGTTTCACGGAAAACAAGCGTGAGCAAGAAATGGACATGAGAGAAATGGTTAGCAAGGTTAAGAAGGGTGAGTCTTTATATGGTGAAAGCAGCACTACACCATATATTCAAGGTGTCGCATCGAGGAACTCGAGATACGCAGGAGTCTGGATGCATGTGATGCCTTGGTTCAACTTTGTAAATCACAACCAGCACGGAGTGGATACATCCAAGTATTACCAACAGGCTGAGAGAGAGTTGGAGGCTGAGAGATCGGGAAAGAGTTTGACGAACTAGAACAACGAAGAGTGATGACGTACGCCCAAGGAAAACCTGCAGGGGAAGAAATCCAAGAAATCGAAGAGGACAATTGTAAATAGGGAGACCGGAATCATGCGCTTGACTTTTTGGCTACAGTATGAGTTATGACGACCTTGTGAGTGGTGTTTATGATGTCCATACATTGGCATTTTTGCGAAGCACACATAATATCTTCTCTTGATATCCTGTCCGGGGTATCTGTTGACTGTCTATTCCACCGAAACCATACGCCTCCTACCTCTGGTCTTTTGAAAGCCACCCAGTAGAGTAAAATATCTCGGTTTTAATCGGGCTCATCACCCCTTACTCTTGGATCTATCATTGGCTCCACTTCTAGCTTCAATATTCTTTCTTTCTTATTTCTGGGTTCGGGCGCTGTAGCACATTAGCTTCATTTATGTGTGAACAAAAATTAGAACCAGAATCACTCACCCCTTCCATTCTCCTGCACATAGAATCTTCTTAAGATGACTATTGCTTCTTCTCGCAACCATCCACCACTAACCTCATAGTCACCCTCCTGTTTCTGTGTTCTTTTGCCGCCACCAGTCTCCTCCTTACTATCTTCCTCTCTATCCTCAGCCGCTTCATTACTATCGAACTTCCCATTACCAGTATGAATATTTAAAACTCCACCATTCCCCCCAAATT
This sequence comes from Sclerotinia glacialis, assembly GCA_002162575.1. Taxonomy (NCBI): domain Eukaryota; kingdom Fungi; phylum Ascomycota; class Leotiomycetes; order Helotiales; family Sclerotiniaceae; genus Sclerotinia; species Sclerotinia glacialis. Next base: position 510,994 of record NGKH01000019.1, read on the forward strand.
TATCATTGACCGCTCCATACCACACTTTTCGTATTCCAAATTGTTGGAGTAATGACGCGCACATAATACACGGTTCTATCGTCACATATAAATCCAAGTTCTTCATGTCTTCCGGCCCATACCCATGTCTCGAAATTTCAGACCCACCTCCTTGTCCATGGTCGGCCTTACTTCCATTTTCTTCTCTCTTCCTTTTCGTCCCCTTAGTTTCATCTGCACCCCCACAATCCACCTTGAGACTCGAAGACAACAACTCATCAATAGCAATAAATTCTGCATGTCTTGTCCCATTGTAACTTCTATTGGTAGCATTCATTCCTCTAGCTACTACTTTCTTGAGGACTGGATCAACGAGTACACAGCCCACAGGTGTCTCATTGGTGTTGAGAGCCAGATTTGCCTATAATTGAATCAAATTTGAGTTTATACAAATGGAGAAACAGAAGAAATACCATGCCAAGAGCTTCGCGCATGAAAAAAATGTGTGTATTTATTTCATCTTGAGCCATGGATTCTGCATCGGGTGGAAGATTTATTTGCGATGGTGCATCTCTATCTGACATGATATCCGGGGCTACCATCGAAGATTCTATTTCCATGATTTTGGAATTGAACACTAGCCCTCCAGACTTCAAGTGGATAGAGACAATTTCGCTATGTGGAAGAGAAGACACCGGGACAAATGCAAGACTTATATAAATTTTTAGGTCACATGACGTGTCACAAGGAGAAACTTTCCGGAGCTTTTCGACAACCGTTGCAGCGTTTCACTCACATATATTCGACCACAAAGTCTTATTATTACATTCAGTTAATTACAAGTGCTTTGGAGGCCTATTGTAACCTAAAGGAAAGAATCCAAAGTTTTACATTCATAATCACAAGCTTATCAGCAAGAAATGCTGATACCCGAATTATTTCGTCCAGATACTCATCGCTACTCTCCTACTTATTAACTTCAGTTGACCTACCTACCTTCCCGTGGTTTGGTTATCTTCCTGCAAAGTCTGGCTAAAAGTGCTTAAGGACTTTACTGACATTAGCTGCTAGTGAGTTTGATGTTCGAACATGACAATACAATCAACCCACTAATTTTTGCTCGAGAGAAGATGATTATTTGCCTGATTTGCTCAATCTAGGACTCCCTTCACTCGTGACATTCAAGTTTGTGTCGGGTCACTGGTTTAGAAGTTTTCCTCCATTTTTGCCCTCTAAGTGGCGTGCAAGAATAATTCAGGGTATCATTTCAGCGCTTTCTGAGTCAAGTGTCATATTCGGGCAGCTTCTCTTCCCTCTAGATTCACGGCATCAAGTGTTGCCAGCCACCTTAATACATCCTAAAAAATGAACACAGATATTGAATGAATTTCATCTTAACAATCAAAAGCAAGGCTTCTTCAGTAGCTTCTTTTCGCAAAATGAGAATGACCCGGAAAACTTAGACATTGGCATCGCCCCTCTGAAAGAGGTCAAATCGCTATCCCAAACTCTCACCAGAGCGCAAAGCTGTTCTGTTACTCTCATATTTTTCATAGCGTGTTTCTATGCCGCGTATTTATTCTACTCATATTGTATTCGTAGTCTACTTTTACATGGCACAAGTCTAATCATTCATCGCTATTCTGCGTCGATACAATTTTACTACTATCAGCCTACGAATTCCGTGCTATTACGAACAATCACGAGATTCGTTCATGCCTACGTGAGATGTCCTTGAATCAACAACCAGTCTCCACTCAATAATTATCCACACACACGTTTCTCTTGAATAACCCAACCTCAAAGCTTGTATTGGAATCGTTCTCCGCAATATTGAAAACGTCTCGGAAGGCATAAAATTGCAACTTTCTGGACCTCTTCCCCTCCCTCTCTTTAGTCAACAACTTCAAACAAATGATCTCAGGACTATCTATATATAAGAGCCCGAACCCAAACTAGACACCACAATCTACAATAACTAACGACAGAAACCTTCTTCGCGAAATTGGCTTCAGCCACAGCCAACCCATCCACCACAAGAATGCATTTTTATTCCCTACGCGAATTCATAAACCAGTACATATTCATCAGCTGGCTATGCTGCCAAGTGAGTGTCGAATGAGTATTCTCTTGCCGTTCTGCCAACACTAGCACATGTCTTGGTCTAGATGCTACCATTACTGATGATATCATTTTTAGTGCGGATACCAGTGGCTTCCTGCCAGCTATTGGAACTGTCTAACATGTGGCCATTTTAAGTGTGCTCGATGCATACCAAATATTAGATGAAGTCATGGGTGAGGCAGAGAAGTCTCTTGGCTGTTGTCTAGGAAAACGGAGAGATATAAATAAATGACTAATATATGCATGGCTTTTTTGAGAGGAACATTTTATTGACAGGGTGAAATATTCATGGTACTATAGTAGCAGGTTAGTGTGACTTTGTTTTAACAAAGAACATGTTTTTCGATGAACGATCACTACACATGTTGATCTCACCGCCAGAAATAACACTTACAAAATAGCTGTTAACTTTATTACTCATTTACCATCATTCATGCGTGATACCGTCGATGGCTCCAACAACATTCCACGTGACCGTTGATAAGTCGTTACTCACAACCCTCGGAAACATCCAACCTCCTTCAATCAAGTCAATTTTGCGCAAAACTTGGCAATAATGTCTCTCGTCAAAAGACCGAAAGAAAAGAAGTCTAGCAAAGGCTGCTGGACGTGTAAAAGTAAGCACTCATTTTCAACTGTTTTCCAAATCCACAATTGCCCCGCCATGTAATGTTAACCCCACACTGATTTTTTCAAACTAACAATTCATGAAGGCAGGAAAATTGGATGCGACAAAGGCATACCTTACTGCAATAATTGTACGAGGACCGGTCGGGTCTGTGAAGGTTATGGTGTCAAACTTCACTGGCCAGAATCGGGTGATGGACGGAGGCCGATTCATTCTTGGGAAAACGAATCTCATCGTCCTGCGCAAAGATCTCCAGCGCCTCCGACACGTGAAAGATACCAATTTCTCAATTCGACCTTTATTGATTTAGAAGTTGCCTCAGAGTTTAAGCAGAGATGCTATTCCGCATATCAGAATATGTCGAGCCCTCAGAGAAGTCTGAAGTTTGGATATGAAACTACTCTTGAGTCACGTGACGCAACACTGTTGTCTTACTGTAAGATGGAGAGTTGTCCTCTAAAGATGAAGCATATTGACAAGATTATGCAGATAGCGAAGTTCTCTCTCGTATGATAACAACCATTGATGATAGTTTGAACGGTTTTCGAAATTACTTGCTCCCAAACGCACTTGCAGACCGCTACCTTTCCTGTCTGAGCCTGCGATATGCAATCCTTGCTGTGTCGGCATACCATTTATGGGGGGCTGAAGCTGCAGTACAATACAAGATTTTTGCAATACAGCTTCTCTCACAGTCTATCCAAACAGGAGGAGGCGGACGTCGAGGGCAATTTGCCACATGTATGATGCTTTGTGTGGGTGATGTAAGTAAGATCTTACATCTAAGCTGCCTTTACTGAAAATATAAGCGTGTTAACTTATGGACAGGTCTTTGACGGGGCTGATGGAAGCTGGCTTACACATTTAAAGGCTGCAAGAGCCATCGGATTGACAATGACGAAAGATCACTTCTTGAATACTTGGCTCTTATATCATGATGTTCTAGCAGATTTCAGTCAGGGAACGGGGCAGAGAAAATCTATAAGTAACACATTTCTCGGGGCTCCGAGCGCGAATCCTGAGAACAAAATTGTATGTTGCACGCAGAAATCAAAAACATTTAGCTAACATCAGCAGATCATTGGATCTCTGGGGTGCTCGTTAGAAGTCCTCGAATGCATATCGTACATCAATGAGCTTTCTAGAATATCCGAAGAACAAGGAGAATATCGGGGCTTTGCGCAAGGACTGGTGAAACAACTCGAGAGTGCTCAACAGATCTCTGCAATCATGGAAGACGACACCACCGGCATGATTGATCAGATTAAAATAGAAAATACAGCCGAACTTTACCGGCTGGGAGCACTCATATATCTCCACTCGGTACTGTCGATACCTTCCAACTCCGATGTGATACAAGACCTGGTGAGCAAGGCTTTGGCAATTCTTACTAGAAACGGTGTCTGCACAAGTCCTTGGCCATTATTCATCACAGCATGCGAGATTGTGTCTGACGAGCAACGGATCCAAATCCTGGATGCTTTGGAAGATATGCAGAGTGAAAGGAGAATAGGAAACTTAGAAATAGTGAGAGGGATTATAGAAACTGTGTGGAAGCAAATGGATTTGGCGGAAGGTAATGTCGTAAGTAAGAGAATTGATTGGAGAAAATTAATTGATATGCGGAAGCGAACCCCTTCCTTTATTTGAAAATATAGAATACTTATCATTTGTCAATGCACTCACAAAAAATGAAAATTATTCCATTACATTACATCGGCATTTTTTCAGCTCGACAATTCTTTCAAGCAGATTTAAGCGGAGGCACATTGACTTCGACTAATTCTTCTCCAATTCCTCTTCTCACAGCCTCCTCAAGAATTGCCTCAGTGGCAGTAGCACCCACTCTCGTGACGCCTAGCGCCCTCACTCTTAATAAATCATCCAAAGTTCTTACTCCTCCAGCAGCCTTAATCTGCACTCCTTCCTTGACAATCTTCCGCATTAGATCCAGATGCGGTAATGTGGCACCTTGATAACTGTACATCCCACTGCCCTGTTTAACAAATCCATAGCCCGTGCTAGTCTTGACAAATGCCACCCCGACCTCACTACAGATATGGCATAACTTTACAATCTCCACGCCGGTGAGATAATCATTCTCGAAAATAACCTTTAAAATTGAACCTTTGGAAACCACCACGCCATTAACCGCTTGTATTTCTTTCTGGACATAATCCCAGTCTCCCCCTAAAGCCTTACCAACATTAATGACCATATCAATCTCTTTTCCACCAGCCTCCACGGCTTTGCATGCTTCGAAGACCTTTACTTCCGTCGTGCTGTTTCCAGCAGGAAATCCAATCACAGGACATACGTCGACACCGGTCTCTTTTAGGGCGGAGACGGCTTGCTCTATGGAGTATGGCTTGACGCATGCAGTTGCGACTTTATATTTGGCTGCGATGGAGAGCCCCATTGAGATCTCGGCATCGGTCATGGTGGGGTGCAGGAGAGAGTGGTCGATCATTTTGGCAAGGATGGGGAGAGACACTGTCACTGTTGGAGGGAATGTGATTGAGGATGCCATGTTTAGAGTGTATGGATTGAATTTTGAATTGGTTGGGATAGTTTGATGGGAGGATAGATATTGCAAGATATAAAATAAAGCACTGGTTGTTCGAACCAAGTCCAGATGGGTGTAACATGAGATGAGGCGAAAAGGTGGGGGTGCTCGGGATTGTTACTCTCTCCTATTATATAAGACAACAACAACAAAGATGGACAACAACGTTTCAAGCAACAGCGACCCTCACAGTCCGATAGTTTGAAAGCTTTCAAAACGAGATGAGATGTCACATATGCCTCAATTAATACCTGGAACATGTTTCGTTTGCACAGTGCTTATTGTCGCAGTCAAAGCCTGCCAGCCGACCTCGAATTGGACCATGATTTCTGCTCTTCACAAAAACTCCGATCTTCTACCAGTAAAAGATAAAATCACTTGCAGAATCAACTAGATTCCTCGATTTAGCCAATATTCGAGTGAAAATGTTATCGGGTGGGTTGGTAAGGGCATTTACCAACCAGGGCTTGAAGGAGACGATTCTCAAGAAGCCTGGTGAAGAGGTCGCATAACCCATAGTGTGGACTGGGTAGATGCTTTGGACAAGCCTTAGCAATTGACTTCTTACTTTTTATCGTAACTGTGTCTTGTTAGGCAGCAGGACAAGTGCTGCTGTTGAGGAGGTGCGTATCTGCAAGACATCTTTGAAAGCTCAATGTGGTCGACGGCTCGCACTCTTTTTCGGCACGTATCAAGGGCTTCACAGTGTGCGGCTGTCGATAAGTGTCCTCGGAGATATTGCAGTTAAGTTAAACCTGTCAAATGTGAGGTAATCATCGACATTGAGGCTTTGAAGGTTCTGCTAGTTATGTGCGAAAATTTGCAGGGATGTACTGTTTATTTCACCTCCACCTCCACCTCGACCGGTGTTCCATTCTAAAGGTCCCTTATGAATTGCTGTTATTATTTCAAAATTTTCAAATTTCGTTCTATTATTATTCAACGTGAATACATATGATCGCTAATTATCCATGAAATGGCTCTTAAATATTGGTTTGCTGCTTCGCTACCTACTTCCTCTCCAACACTGTCGCCAAATTGACTATCATATATGTCTATATCTCCACACTTGTTCCTTCTCCAATCCTGGTGTTATTCAAAATACTCAATGGCATTGAATGTAGTTTGCACAAGATCATAGTCTATATGCCTGGATTATAAGATGGTATAAGATGTCGACAAGGCGCTGTTTGGGTGCGTGAATCTGAACTTCGCCTCAAGTGCTTCTCTTCGTCCGACGGTAATAAAAACTTGCTTCCAGCTCTTTAGATTAGCATTTTATTAGAACACTGTTTCATCAAGGTTCATCCAAGCTGGACGTTGCATAATTGCTGGGTCATTGATTCTATAATCTCCTTTGCGTCCATTAATATAGTTGGGCTCGGAGGCGTTCCTTCACAGCTTATATTACTACCGTCGATCATCCCAATATCTTCGACAGTAGTATGTTAGTTATTTCTGGTGTCTTCAAGAAGCTCGATCTCGTGGCTTTTCGCATTTCTTCTTGCCTGTGGCTTTAGGCTTTGGGCTTCGTAGGAATTCGTTTATCATATCGGGGTGAATTGTATTCGAAACCTCGCCCTTTTGAAATAGTTGTATAATTCTTATAAAACTCATTTTTGGCGCATATTCGCCTCGGAAGCTCAGTTGTGCTGCCCAATATGATTCGAGGGCATATTTCTCTTCCCATATGTTTGGATTTGGTGCAGCATCGAACTCCCAGCCGTTGATACACCAGCGACCTGCAAGCCCATCGAAATCGATGTTTTGCCCATGATGGTTACGTTGGACAATGACACCGGTCCAACTCAACTGGGACGACATGGTTGTCTTGATTTTGGCCGTAGGGATTCGAGAAATGTTCTTTAGGATTGCGCTTGATCTTGAGCTTATCGATCGTACTGTGCAGGAGATGAGCTATCAAGGAGTTCGGCAGATTCAGCTATCAATTGATGTAAAAATTGTCAGTATGAACGAGATATTTGAATTGGCCGTTTTACCTGCTTTGCGGATATGAATCGTCTCTTTATACGTTACGGTAGTCATTAGAGAGAAAAAAAAAGGAAAAAAAAAAAGCACCGGACAGATTTTAGAACCATAAGTTCTCGTTAATGTGCATTATAGCCAGGTAGTTTGATAATAATCTACGATAATTTGCATTATTGAGTTAAACCAGGCTTAGTTGTGCCCAAAAATATATGGAATTGGAGAGAGAGTTTATTTCTAACATATCCTTTATAACAATTTAGTTGATTTAGAAACTTTAATCCGAAAATTCTCATATCTTGCGATATGTAAAGGATATATAAATGGTTTAGTTGGGAATGATCATTTGAAGTCCTCTAGATCAATCTCTAAATTTTAAACCTCAATTAGTTTGTAGAAGTTATTATTATAATCAAACTTTTTTTTTTCTCACAACCGAAGGTGGTGTATTGATTCTCGGTTTGGATGTTAAAATCTATTTTTAAGTATTCCATCTTGAACAATTTCTTCATTGGGAGTGTCATGTCACTTTAGTCTTTTTTTGACGGAAGTTATCCTTCTTTACCCAATATACCAAATTCCTCTTCGATTGAACCCACAACATGGTTAATTAAGCGAAACAATAGTGATCTTCTCTTGTCTCCTCAAGAGGCTGCTAAGAGGCTCAAGCATCAAAGGTTGCAAAGCATGAAGACCAATGTGCTCAAAGCTAGGAAGGAGATAGCTCAGAGGCGTGCCTTGTAGGCCACAGAAGAAGCAACAGAGGTAAGCTTAATATGTTTGGTAAACTCTTTGATTTCAATCTCTGCTCGAGTGAAACAACCTCAAAATCTACACATCAATCTTAATTCCCCAATTCAGCATAGGCATTAGGTTCATCATTTACCTCCGAAAACCCCCTCTTCATGTATGTTCCTAGTAGTACGGATTACAATTTGATTTGAAATATTTCAAGCTGTGGATCTTTGAAAGAGCTACAATCACTTCGATAAATTCGCTGTTTCAAATACACTGAACATTCAAAAGGTTCAATTCAAAGCTCAAAACCATGCCAATGTTTAATTGATTTCAATGTTCCAAAAGAATTTACCCGGGTGCCCTAGATTTAACAAGCAGTCGCTGACTTCTCGTTATTACAGTGTACCATATTTCGCTTCTTTTCATCGAGAGTCATTCAAGAAGTATCAACACGAGGCCCTGCCATAGAGATTGACCTGTTTGTCGTGGAAATAAAGCTACAGATACTCAACAGCTTGCCAGACATTCGTCCTTTACAATCGTTGATCTCCTCCTCTCGAACCTTCTACGTGTGCTGTAATCACGACCGAAATAGATGCGAAGTATTTTGCAGAGTACTGGTCAATGAAATGACCCTCCCTATCTTTTTTCAAGCAATCGCCATATCCAGAAAATTTGTACGTAGGATGGAATGAAAGAGCAAAAATTCGTCTAATGGTTTTCAGAACTTGCACAACTTCATGCGTAAATATTCGAAAGACATAACAGCCACAGCCTTCAATCCAAAAAGTTATGACCTCGAAACCATGATCTATATCGCTAAATTCCATTTGACAATAAAGGCAATTCCCAGGATTACTTTGAGTCATGTTTAGGGTTACATCCGTGACGCACGAGGAGTATAAAAGAAAAAATTAGAGAGAATCGAGTCACTTCGAATCCAACGAGCTTTGTATAACGTTGAGCTATATCTACGTTGTCTTAAACATGCCGATGGGTATTTAAAGAAACAGTGTACCTTGAGCAGGCAGGTATATGGAGAATACAGGAATCATGCCCGTACGAGGACTCCACTGGTCGTTTCTGAAGCACTCCAGCCTTTGGGTAGCCGAAGAGATGGTCTCCATATTGGATTACATGGGAAGAGAGTATCATTACAGTCTTCAAGACTGTAAAAGCTTTCTGACCCCAAGTCATCAAGCTCAGCTGTACGGATCCCCATCAACTTTGGCAAACTTCCGTTGGGGGCAATGTCAGGACCCGCAGGTGGAGCGTTCTGACGAACGGGTTTAATATATTTGAAGTACTAATCACCCCATGGGTATGGGATACTTCTGGAAAGTTTGCAAGCAGAATGCACCTACGGCAACAATACCTATTATAGACAGGTTTATACAAAGAATTTTGCGGAAGCCGCCGGCTGTAAATAAGGTGATGATAATGTTTTCATATATAGATCGCGAGTACCTCTATTTTTGAGCAGGTCTAGCTCCAAGATCCAAATGCATGGATCTCGGAGCGGATCGATTACTCTGTCTTGGATTGCTGGGATGTTTTTCTTCAAGTACTCAACCTTCCTAGCTCACGTGCGACATGGATCAAAATTCATGCATTTGTTTGTTAGCGAACCCCCGATTCCACAGTGTGATTTCCTTGCATCATTTGGATATTGTATGTGGACTCAGGCGCGGGCAAACCACATTATGGAAGTCTTCCAGCCACCTCCAGATGGAGCTGCAAAATGGGAAGCTATGATGCAAGGTTTGAGGGGACGTTTGAGCTCTCGTATACGACATTGAGAGATCTCGGCGCATGGTTTTCAATACCCCGGACGGCACTCTAACCATGGGTCCAATGAGGGCATTCAGATCGTTTGACATATTGAATCTTTTGCGAGCATTGAAAGCTCACGGCTAGTTGGCTAGTCTGTGGTATGAGGCCGCGGAGATATCTGTATGAAAATTCGATACCACTCCTCGCACACCCAGACTTTCTGATTATATGTGTTCCGGCCCATTGCGCAAATTTGACATTCCGAGATCAACCTCATCGCAGCATACAATGATATGGCTCTTTACACGAGGATGAATGATCCCTGTTGACATAAACTACTCCAACAACTTTATTTCAGTAATACTGTAGTGCGTGATTATACTTCTAGTTTCCATATAGCTAATATTGATGCATAATAACAATTGTATATAATGAATTATTTATTGTATATTCCTAGAATTCATAATTCATAATGGGAAACCGAGAAGTTTGAAGATGATCGGGCCGACAGTTCAACCGGAATGAGCCAGCTTATAAGTAGATCCCGTGCATATAATTGAAAGAAATAAAGTCTCAAATGATTGATAATTTAATTGTCTAATAAGGAGCTTACAGTTTTCTTCTCTATGTTCTATGTATAACTATATCTTCTTGTCTTAGATATCCATTTATCAATCCTTTATTTTGTTTGAGAAGAATGTAGACTTTTTATTCACCCAGTTGTTCATGTTCATATGTTCATATCATACAATGAAATATTCATTCAAATTTCATTCATTCAGGGGTAGTATGAATATTATTGATTGCACCTATGAGAACCCAAAGAAGTTAGTGTACCCGATTGTTTAGTTGTAAAATAATACTAGTTTTGTTAAATCACTAGTTCTGTTAAATCGCTTAACCACATCTGGTTTGTTTTGATTTGGGGTTTTATGTATTTGTAGGATTTTTGCCTGACAACTCAGATTTTCGACCCCTCCATTCTCCCACTTCTACTATCCACTCCAAAAGTACCTTCCAACCATAACACTCTTCAACTAGACCTGCATCAAAACAATCTGCAGATTTCTTCTACATATTCTTTGACTTATCAAATAAATCCTTTCACCATGGCTGAACCAGCACACCAAGAGATCAACTCCAGCAATGAGCCTAAGCTGGTAGAGTCAGAGACCAAGCTTGCCACTGAGCCAGCAGCATTAACGGAAGAATCTGCCAAGGAAACTCCAACTGAGGGATCTGTATGTTGATGACTCCTACTCTTCTCTTTCACAACGATTTCCTTGATGCCATTACATCTTGCTAACCTTGATAAGTCCTTGACCGAAAAGGCTGCCGAAGTCGCATCTACCGCCGCCGCAACTGTTACCTCTGCCGCTACCGGTATCACCGATAATGTTTTCTCCATGTTCGGTGGTGGAGCTAAGAAGGAGAAGAAAGAGGATGAGGACCGAGGAGATAACTCAGGATCTGCCAAGGCACAAAAGGCCGCCGCCGCTGAAGAGAACCCAGAGGTATTGTTGGGCCACGTTTATATCTGCAAGCAGGGCTGATAATTGTTTAGGATGAAGCCCCAGAATCTGAGGACGTTCACTTCGAGCCTGTCATCCGTTTGACTGAGAAGGTCGATGTTAAGACCAACGAGGAACTCGAGGAACAAACCTTTAAGATGCGCGCTAAGCTCTTCAAATTCGTCAAGGATACCCAAGAGTGGAAGGAGCGTGGTACTGGTGATGTCCGTTTCCTGAAGCACAAAGAGAATGGCAAGACTAGATTGGTCATGCGAAGAGACAAGACTTTGAAAGTCTGCGCCAACCACTATGGTACGTTTGCGATGCTGGAAAGCATTATATGGAACTTTTGCTAATGGTCAAAAGTTGTTCCTGACATGAAGTTGTCCCCCAACGTTGGTAGCGATAGAAGTTGGGTCTGGAATGCCGCAGCAGATGTTAGTGAAGGCGAGCCAGAAGCACAAACTTTGGCTATCCGTTTTGCCAACTCTGAGAGTAAGCTTCCACGTCGCAAATAACATATAGTATGGGATCTGACATTTATAGACGCAAACCTTTTCAAGGAGGCTTTCATCAAGGCTCAACAAGAGAACGAAGCTTTCTTCAAGGCTTAAATGACGACTTTGTCCTCGTATTTACTTCTACTTCCCATCACGGCTCCCCAATCGACAAACAGCATAATACAGCACAGCACGTATTCCGAAGGAATGAATTTATGATCATACTTGCATTGAAACGCATTTCTTCCATACCCCTTTAACAATCTACGCGCGTGCTGCCGAAACCTCTTTTGTAAGCATCGACGATTCGATACCTTAACATTCTGGCGGTCCAGGTCTTTCTCAAAGATTATATCATGAAAATGATAATGATGGAGGAAAGGAAGACTTGATTAGTACTCAGTTTTGAGACTATTGCATGAGATTGTAGTTAGACTAAAAATACTAGTCCCTCGTTCGTCCCCAAACAACTGATCTGAAATGTAATTTGCAATGTGAATATCATGACGTGTTGAATACAAATCTCATGATTTTTGGAAGCATGCATATAATGGATTAACTTATACCAGTCCAATTAGCGATTCGAGAGAACATCCCAAGGTGAATAGGTGAATATAAAGAGTTGAGTGAGATTAGCACTGAAATTCTTTGCGTCAAAAAAACCCAAAAAGCTGCAGATTCGTCAACTCCAGCCTCCGATTTACAACAACGATTCAGGATAATTGAATACCTCGATCTACTTCCGAACTCGGATTTCAATTGATTAAGTGCTTCCTTCAAACCCACGTGATTCTGTGTTTCTCAAGAATCTTGAGTTTGAGCTAATAAGCTAGGATATCCATAACCCCACTCAACTTCACGATCAGCCAACTGCGGGCGCGTCGCAATTCAGAGCGACATCATCAGGAATTCGAGAATCCGACAAAGTCTTCAACCCTCACAATACCGTCAAGATGGTCGCAGATGTGAGTAATCTGAAAAGTTCAAGCCTTTTCCCCACGAAATACCTCAAGTCGGCGACAATACTAACTGCATCGCAGGTCAAGAGAGTAATTAAGCTCATTACCGAGCAGCGCAACATGTAGGTCGCGATCTAGATTCCCCGTCACGACTATTTTATATTGGGGTTGGTGATATATGCTAAGACTTATTACACAGCGACAAACCTGCTCTTCAAGAAGGTTTTCCGATGAAATCATGGAACATCGAGATATACATGTTGGATGAAGCTGGCAATGAGAAGCCTGCTACCTGCTTTACCAAGGCAGTTTACAATCTGCACCCTACTTTCCCTAACCCAACTCAAAGTACGTTCGTCCATATTTTAATACCGCGCGCGAAGCCTGCAGAGTTCCCGATCTAACGATTGCCACCCAAATAGCCTTCACTGAACCTCCCTTCCGCTGCGAGAATGAGGGATGGGGAGAATTCGACATGACGATTGATTTATTCACTACCCTCACAGGCGGCAAGCACAGCATTGCACACGATCTCAATTTTGGAAAGACCCGCTACGAAGCTAAACATCCTATCACATTCAAAAATCCTAGTCGAGAGTTGATTAATGCATTAAGAGAGACGGGGCCTGTGCCAGGAGATGAAAATGGAGGCATGAGCAGAAAGAAGGATTCTGATGGTAAAAAGAGGAAGAGGACTGGGCAGGTTGATATGGAGAAGTTGGCCGATGGGTTGGTGAAGTTGCAGGAGGATGATCTTCTGCATGTGGTGCAGATGATTCATGATAACAAGAGTGAAGATACGTACACGAAGAATGATATTGAACGTAAGCTAGAGCCTGGAGGTTGGGAAGATGAGGAATAAATGCTAATTGGATCAATGCAGAGGGAGAGTTCCATGTCGACTTGTATACTTTACCAGAATCGCTGGTTAAGATGCTTTGGGACTTCGTTAATGCCCCGGCGACGAAAGCTTATTAGACAGGAGATGATACTTTGATCGATGTGAGGAAGCTAGTGATAGCACACAAACTCGAAAGAAGGGAAATGTTGGTTTTGGTATTGGTATTGGATCATGGATATTTAATGCGTACATGCATCTATGGCATGTATGCCAAAAAGCGCTTTTTACGCAAATCTATGCAGGCAAAGGAAGGATTTATCTTTTGATGCACACTCATCATTGTCAAGTCCAACTTTCACGGCGTTCCATTTTTTCATTTTTCATTTTTCATTTTTCATTTTTCATTTTTCATTTTTCATCATGGAGCAAAGGATGGCATTCCGATTGCTATGAGTTTTTTCTTCTCCTTTTCTTGTCTTCAATGAAGAAAGGTGATAGGGCGTGAGCGGGGTGGGCGTACTCCTCCAACTTCATCTGCAGAAATGTTACGTTGCATTGCATGGCTTGCCTTTGTTCGGCACCTGTCTATCAAGCATAATGACTGGAATGGTGGATCAGATCAAGATCATGATGGTGCTTGGGATACATGACTGGTAAAAAAAATCAAAAAAAATCGAATGGATGGATGAATGGATGGATGAGAGGAATAACATGGAAACTCTTTTAAAGCATAGATTTATATTATTGTAGATTTATGAGATTCATTTGTGAGATTCATTTGTGAGGTTCCTTTGTGATATTCATTTGTGATTTTGTCAATACTTTGTATGACAATGCAGACATGGCTAACTAACAGCAGCCGGGTATCATCCCATATCCAAACGCCAATGTTCCTTTCATGCAGGGCTCTATAAAACCGCCCATTCATCATTTATTAACAATACCCAAGTATGCATCTTATTCATCATCCCCAAAGCTCAACTTAATCTTCTTTCCCTTCTTCGCAGCGGGTTTGGATTTTTTCTTTTCGGCAGGCCCGGTTTTGGTACCCTCTTTCTCCTTTCGTTTCCCAAAATCATTTTTATTCGAGGGGTTGTTATTGGTTCTCTCCTCATCCTTCCCCTCATCCTCAGAACCCCCAATAATCTTCCCCACTTTCCTCTTCTTGCCCACTCCAATTCCAATTCCAATTCCAGTTCCCACTACCGCTATCTTCGTGTCCACAGCAGTCTCTCTTCCCTCCTCCTCCCCTTCACCCTCTTTATCTTTCCCCTCCCCTCCTCGCTTCCCCTCCTCCCTTTCCTCCTCCCGTTTCTCCCACTCCTCTTTACTAAGCGTCTCCCCGCTCACCTCGTCGAATACCACGGGCTCACTTTCTCTCTCTTCGTCCTCGTCTCGTACTTTTGAGGGACGGGTGGTGGTGAATTCGTGGCGGCCGGAGGAGTTGCTGCTGGCTTGGAGGCGTTGGAGGAAGGGCGGGAGGGTGCTGTTGTAGGAGAGGTTTTTGGGGGTAATTTTTGAGGTGGACATTGGGATTGGGGTTTTGGTTGGGTGGGTGGGTTTGATGGGTGATTGGGATGGATGAGGTGGTAGGGAGTTTTTGGGGATATGGTTTTATTAGTTTTTTTGGGGCAGGGGGAGTATTTTGGTTTTGATGATGTTTTTGGGATTGCGGAGGGGTGATGATTGAAGGATGCTAAAGTATTTGGGGGTTGATATTGCATTGATATGTGATGGGAATGAGACATCGGGAGCTATGAAAAATATACGGCGGGGCGGAAGATAGCTTGGATGGTGTTTTGGATTACTTGCGGTTGAAAATAGAGATTGATTAGTAAGAAAATATAGAGATTGGCCAATGAGAGTGTACATATATTATCCGTAACATGGGATGGAAAAGGAGAGCTGGCTTTTCTTTCTGGTGAACGGGTTTCTAGAATAACCTTATATGAGTTCGATAGGATGGATGGTGAAATGATATAAAACATATATATGAGAGAGAACCTTGAAGCTCACAACATATCGAAATGAGGTTTAGAAGAGGCAATATTAAGATTCATTTTCCTCTGTGATTGCTTGCCATCATCTACTCGTTATCATTCATTCATTACCCATTTACTCATTGCTATTGAATATTGCTATTGAATTGAGACGCCAGCCAATTGAAAGCCATCTCTGTTACCGAAAAAGGTACAGTTATAATGTAGTAATATTGCCGATTAAACAGTTTGTCAGTGTTGTTTGGGATAGAATTCTTCTCCTATTGTTCTCATGGTTGTTCTCATCATTCTCCTCATTATTGTCATCGTTCTTTTTCTCTAAGGATCCTTAACTTTAATCACTTGAATCACTTGAATCACTTGAATCACTTAAATCCCAAAAAAATCCCACCCACAAGAACCAAAAGAAACTTGACACCTCTCTGCCCTGACAAACAGGTAAAGAACCCAAAAGAATGTATTCGCAATTATTTCTTCATCAATTTGGGTA
>NGKH01000019.1:530863-574833 GCA_002162575.1 Sclerotinia glacialis
GGGGGAAATGCTAAGAATGTTGTCGAAGAGGGATAGAGCGAAGGTTCTTGGTATTTATTGGTCCTTTTCTTCTTCTTCTTCTTCTTTTTGCGCATCTTTTTTTCTTCTTGATTCTATTATGCTTTATTTTTCTCTTATTACATGGTTACTTTCTACAACAATTTTATCCTCGTATACAAGGATTCTCTGAAACCACTTCTACTTTGTTGTCTTCTAGATTTCTCGGCTTGGATTCAGCATAAGGTCCATTTTGCAAAGAGGGACTTCCTCACACTTTTCCTACATATTTTCTTAACATTCTGTCTCTTTTCTCACTTGGGATGTTATTATCGAACTCTTTCTTCCTTCTCTCAGGCGTGATCAATGGTCAATCTCAGATCTTTCATCACATTTTCAATCTTATCAAGACTTCCGTACTACTTCAAATCGCTACCAAGCATGATTACTTTGGAGATAACTCAAGGTAGCGATACACCTGTCTAAATACCTTTCGTTGAGTCTGAACGGATTGATAAAAGCAATGGAAAGTGGGTAACATTACTTCACATTGCAAGATACATTGAGGATATGTATATCGATAAATTGACTAACTATCGAAGTACAGAGTTATATTGACAAATCAGTCTGAATACAAGATAAATATATACAATTCTTGATTCAACTCCTTCGAGGTGGACGGATAGATTTTAAAAATCCTTCCGCGAAAAGAGTGCCTATCCTATACCTTCCTTATCCTCCCGCAGCACAGAGAATTTATTCTAAATGCCTTTGTAAAATTTGGCCGCTGGTTGATTCGAATTTTTCGGAGCTTGAGAGAATGTTGTGCTTGAGCTTCCTTTAAGAACTTGGAAATTCTTGGAAATATTTTCCGGGTTCGAGGAGTCTACAGCTCGTCACGCTGGTCACGCTGGTTTGCCTGATGCTAAGAGACTTGGGAATGCTGAAAAAGATGCCTTTGCAGTATGGCTCGAATAGCCGCAGCCTATGCTGCTGACCTCTTTGGTCCTGCAAGTACTTCTGCGTAAGTCTTAGTCATTCCAACTTCCTGCTTCATTTCTTCCTTGGGGACACTACGATTCTCCGAGATATCTTTGGAAGACTCGCCGGATCTCTCTTCCCTGGAAAGAATTTTCGTGTAAGAGGTACATGGAGTTTCTTTCTCCTTGGTAAGTTTATAACCCCGCGAAGTATGTTTTGAAGAAGTCGCCTTTGGCTCTGCCAATTCTTTTGACCTTGAAATTACTTCTCTGGGAGACTTTTTAGCTTCAAGCTTCATCCGTTCCTTGATGACTTTGGATATTTTTTCATCGCTATTCAGATATGCGGTTACGTTCGTTGTTTTCGATGGTGGGGGCGCAGCAGCAATCTCGGATCTATAATCCATCACAGCTTGATGTGCCTCCTTCGAAATTTCCCGTGCTTCGAGTTCTTGGGCATCTTCCATATTCAATGGTCCAGTTGGTTGAGCTCTTACTGATCGAAGCCACCAAGCGCATCTTTCGTTTTGTCTTTCCCACTCGCCGATAATAGTGCATAGATGGACTTTGGAAGCTAAGAAGACTTTAGTGAGACCTCTCGATAAGTTTGTTTTGCGATATACCCTACAAATTCCCAGCTAGTCCGGGATATTGTAGGATGTTTATTTGTACAAGACATTGGGATTTTATAATTCATGTGTTGAGAGACCAAACATTCAGAATCTGGATTCCAGATTAGGGTGTTAATACCCATTCCCAATGCTATAAACAAACTCAGGAGTGGCAAGCTGTTACTCGCTAAAAAGAGAAATTGTTTACTTACAGGTTTGTTGACATGATTCGGTGTGATCATTTCTAAAATCGTGAAGTGCATTGCCTGTCTCAACGATCTTCATTTGGATCATTTCCATTTTCGATGATTTCTCATGACGCAGCAAGAGATTGAATGTCATTTGTTCGTCGAGGAAGCACTTTTCATGTGCTTCGACATCCATGAAGCATTTTCGGCACTTTACCAGTTTATGAACCAATCCGTACATACTCATCTTGTGCACTGAATGTTGATTCTTGCGAGGTGATTCAAGCGATTTGTGATGAATGGTTTGACGACGTTACATGGTATAAGGATGAGAGTTTGCTAGTCGATCGAGGATATCTCTTGCAAGATGGAAGTGTTTTAATATGTTATGAAATTGCCTGATGAATGATGGATTTTCTTGGGATGAAGAATATTTTATGGTAATATGGATCTCGGTGGGCTTACATATTTCGATTTGCCCTTAGTGTCTGGTAGCCAGTCTAGGTGCAAATCACTAGTCGGTTTAAATTTTCCCCAGAAGTTTACTACTCATGGATAGATATATGAAGTCATTCGACTTAGCGATGGCTAGTAGAAAGAACTGTCGGAAATGTCGGTGTGTCCGTCCGCAAGTGTTAGTTTAAAATCTAATCGTACTGCAGCATTAGATATGACTTTTTCATTAAATAATTAGGCTTCATAACAAAATCCATAGATATCTAAACAACATATATTTTCCATACAAAAATATACTGGAAGCCACATTATTCCATTTAAAACGTTTATTCGATTTATAACGCTTGCTACCGTACGAAGGTGAGTCGGTAGGACATTTCTACGATTATACTCTGCGGTTATACATACTCTACCGTTATACTGTATCTAATCCAGAAATGCAGACGTTTGCTTGAACTATTAGAATTTAGATTTATCAAGCTAATCTTTCTCTTCAATCTACTTCTAGTAATCGTTGTTGCCGGTTATCCCCACAAGCGAACATTAGTCTCACTTTCATTGGCCACATCAGCCGACTAGGTGTCTAGTACATACAACCGTAAAGTTTAGCTTCGAACTACAATGCACGTCATCCACGCCAGAAGCACCGAAGACGAAAATCCATCCGGAGATGGATAACACGCTGCTTTCTATTTTATCTTATCATGCCCATGCGATTTCAGAATTCATCAAAACCCTTTCGTCGTGTACAGCCTTCAGTGGTAGGTAGGCTTTTGACGAGGCTAGCTTTGGGATGTTGGGAAACCGCTGGAAGACTAGCACCTTTCTGAACATCCCGATTCGAAAGTCTAGGTGATCATGAGGGGTCTACGATACTTCTTGCTCAATCTGGGTTTAAATAGCTCATGTCGTAAGACTATCTAAAATAGCACATACCCACAAACAGGAAACAAATCCGAGAGTTCCCTTGACATCTATTTTCAGTCCCAGTCCCAGTCCCAGTCTCATCCTTGAATTACCATCGTCAAGTAGCCATTCCGCCAATGAAAAATCATTGCCTGTGGGTTTCAAAACTTCGTTTCCTCGTTACTTGTCATTCGGTCCTAGCTTCGACTACACTACACTACACTACCAGGCCAAGGTGAACAATCTTGAGCATCAGCTCTCGCGCCACTCTGAAACATGTCAGGATGAGCCTCGTAAGAAATTTTTGTAGATATACAACATATGGGACAATATCTTTCTAAGTGTGGCGTGAAAGCCCTTAAAAAGTTAGTTGGGGCTATTGGAACCAACTACTTACTTATTTATACACTCGTTAGGATGAACCACGCAATCCGGATTTGTAGATATGCAACATATCTATCTATATAAGTCGGATTCGAGGGTTTTAAGCGGAAGACTTCGAGGATTCGTTCGCAAGCTACTTGCGCTGTAGTAGTTCGCTTTGACTCGTCATTATATACTGCTGATAGACGGAAACTAATTATGCCCCGGTCATTAGTTGTCCTCATACATGCCTGGATGAGCCTCGTAATTTGTAGATATAGATATGCAACATATCCATCCGAGCAAATTCCTCTTCAAGAGCTATGAGTGGAACATCTGAAGAATGATTCTAAAAGCTAGCTGAAGCCGCCAGAACCAGAAGAGCTTGGGCTCTCCACTAGATGCTCCTCAGCAGCAGAACGGAACTTTAACCATTGGACTAACGTGGCCGTTTTCTCGAGAAAAAACCTAATCGGTAGGTATGCAAATTCCCATGTCGTTGTCACGAAGTAGTTGAGAAATGAACAAACCTCTATACATCTATCTCCCTTCCAATACCAGTCTTATCTACATATTTCATCGATTTCAACATTCTTCAAAAACATCGTAGCCATTCGATTCACCAGCGTAGAGCATTTTCTAGATTTTTCTTCTTCTAACCACCCCCCCTCTCCCCCCCTTGGACTTCTCCTCTCGAGTATTTTCATAAGCAAAACGCGGAAACCACAATATATTCAGCGATGATACTCTCCCACCGAGCGAATAGATATATCCAAACCATCAACTAACGACCAACCAACCAACCGACCAACGCAAATGAAACTCATTCAGCATCGTCAGCAAACCTAACTTCGACGCACGTAAAGAATAGGGAAAATAAAACCACTTATTACAACTTTCAGACTAGATGATATTCACAAGACTTCAAGAAATACAATAGCAATGCCGCTCAAAAATCTCCAAAAGAAACATACTTCCCACTCCCACCACCAAAAACATCAACATCAATATCAAGTTGCATCTATCTATCTATCTATCTATCTATTCATCCATCTTACCTCGATATAGATAACAATCCACCAGTCACCGCACTTCACAACACTTCACCCACAAAAATTATTTTCCCTCGAATTTTTAACCCCATATAGCTAATAAATCTTCTCTCCCTTCATCACAATCCGATCTCAAGTTTCAATTGCTCATCCATGAAAACTTCTTCCCCTTCCCCTTCCCCTCCCCCCATCAAACATCTCATTCTCTATCCATGTCGATTATTTCGCATCCAAGAATATCGTATCCATTATTCACTATCCACTATCCATTAACCTTCCCAGGATTTATACCCACCCCCTTCCAGAAATATATCACAACCATCACAACCATCACACAAAAAGAATGGTCTCGCGACCCGATCTTGAGATCTGTAATTTTATTTTTGTCTTTCTCTCTCTACTCCTTCATCCCCCTCATCTAACTTTTAGTTAATGATAGGTAAGTCGAATTCCATTGGTCCATCCACTCATCGTCAATTCTATTCTTATATCATAAACCAGGCATGCCCATTCCATTCCCATCATCAAATGCTATACATGATAGGTAATACTTCAAGTTCAAGCGATTCTTTTCGAACGCCAAATCATCCTTTACCCCAGACCAAGCTCCAATCACCTTAGACAGACCTTGATATCCCGAATATACCCAGTCCCGCGCCATCTATATGCGATACCCTTTATAAAATGCCATGAAGATATATACTCTTTCAAGCCCACTTTCCTAGTAACGCCATTAAACCCGCTCCCGCAACCATACATCCGAAAGCAAAAAGCATCATCTTCATTGAACTTTTACGCATCTCCTGATTGAACATGAATTCATGTGCCATCAACTCCACCAATCCTGTATATATGAGAATTCCGGCACTGATGGAATCGAACACGCCATTAATAATCATAGTCTTTTGACTACCTGGAGCAAATGTTGTACGAACACCTAAGCCAATGGCAATCGCAATGGGCGTTGTGAAACCATAAGCTGCTCCCAAAGCCCAAGGCATCCAGCTCTTCTTTTTCGGCCAATGAGCAGTAGCAAGTCTAGCCCCAAGACCAAGACCCTCAAATGTTTGATGAAAGACGAGGACAATGTAAAGGATATTGAAATCATCACCTGTGACGGCAAGTGTGAGACCTATGAATATGGAATGAAATATGACACCAAATTCAAGAATGAAGATTGCGGTCATTTGAGCAGCAAAATGATCGCCATCTTCATGGTGTTCTCGTTGATGTCCAAGATGATCCTCACCTCCAGGAGGGTATGATAAATCATCAGGTCGTCCTGGGATACTAGATCTGGGTACAGATGGCCCTTCTCCAGATGACTGTCTTTGAGTAATCGAGCTTGCATGATCATTTTCCGAACCTGCACTAGATGCTTGAGGGCTATCCGCAGCTTCTGACGGTGAAGGTCCCCTTCGTGTGTCAAGCTTCTCATTTCGGGTATTTTGTTTGATAAGATCCCTTGCAGGATCAGCAGCTTCCAGATCATGACTGTCCTGTCCGAATACATCGTATCGTGATGCCATGAGCTCAATGAAGAACATGGTGAAAATTGTCATAAGGGAAATTCCTTCGGCCCAACTGTATTCTGTGATTGGACCCGTTAAACAGGGGGAGGACAGGTTGGCCGTAGCGGGCGCCAACAACTATAAGGCGATTAGCAAAAATCTCAAGGGTAAAATTTAACCATTCCACATTGGTTTGAGAATGACAGGTGGAAGCATAAGGCTTACATGTATGAAAGCGGTAGCTATAATCACACCCGATCCGAAATATTTAGTGATGAAGAATGCCAGAGGCGGAACACTCATTCTTTTTGTTCTTGCGGCAGCGATTGGTAAAAGAGCGCCTATAATTTTTAGCCGAAAGTATCATTTGGGATAATAATCCCAATGATGAGAGACATACCCATCATAGACCCAAACCCAATAACGAATATCGAAGATATCCGCACTCCCATTCGCCCATCATAATCGTTTCCACTGCCGCATTCAACCTCGACTGTATATCCCGACATAATTACCGACTGCCGCTCCGTTTGCACCCCGCGGGTATCCTGTCTTCCCCAGTTGATGTCTGACTTGTGTCTGCCGCCTTTCTGATATTCTTGTTGAATATATTTAGGTAATTGCTATGAGCTCTGCTACTTGTCGCCCTTAAAAAGCCTCGTGAAACGGTTCGAAAAGGCTTCAACAATATGGAACGTCGTCAAATATATATTGACCGAAGGTAGCGATTAAGGATATGAATTTAGCCCAAGCTCAGTTTGAAAAATTCAAAGGTTATATCATCCTAGGATTTCTGTGGCTAGTCAGAAGAAAGTTTATTAGCAGGAAGCAAGTGTTTGAGAGATATGATTGGCAATGAAAAGTAAATAAGTACCTTAAGAGTTATGTAGCTGAATGAAATGTTTGTGAAAGGTCCAACAATCACCAAATTAAAATTGTTATATCACGACTGGATCTTCAAGGAGGAAGAAGGTCAATATATGTAAGGTAAAAATCTTATGTACAGTCTCGTCCCTGCTTATAAATGACACCAAAGTATATATGAAAATAGAAGGAAAGATGAGGAACGGAGATATCTGATATCTGTGATGTTGATGTATGGTGTATGGTGTATGGTATATGATGTATGATGTATGATGTATATTGATTGTATGGTGTATGTTAAGTTATATCTAAAGATATCAATCAAATCCATCCCAATCCATTATAGCTTGGATCAACTAACTACCGACCGGACTTAGCAACCTTCCTCCCTCCTAATACATAGTAAAAATCAAAAGAAAGTGGAGGGGGGAAAAACCAACCGGTGAAAGATTTCAAAATGAGAACCTTGATGGGTAGATTAGCTAAGCCGAGTAAAGAATCCCAGCCATCTCATAGGCTCATACGGGATAATGGTGGAACAGGTTCATTCATATTTATTATTGTCCCAAACAAGCCCTTGTCCCTTGTGATCAACCCGGAAGTCATCGAATCGGCTTCTTGTTGATTAGATAATTAGATATATATATTCCATATGATAGATAAGGTTAAGGTTAAGCTTACCTAATCACTCGAAAAAGGCTTCAAACTCCTTTTTTCTTTTTTTTTAACATAATCCTGTGGCTGGATTATCGAGACTGAATAGCTTCTTATGTAGGTATCGTATCATCGGGTCAATTAATGTAGTATCGAGTTGTACTCCGTACTCTGTATAGATATTTAATATGAGATCATTTGACGGGGTGCTGCAGCGGCTACACATAATATTTCTTTGGCTTGTGCACGAAGCCGTCTATTGTGCATTGTGCATTGCATTATGTCCATCATCGTTAGCTTCGAGTCTATGAAATCTCGGTATTTTGCAGCCAGTCAGAAGGGGTATCTGGCTTCGGGGAGACAACAAAGGGAAAAGTTTAAATATCACGGGATCAGCATCTTAGGAATCTTCTCCGAATCTCCATTCGGGACGTGGTTTTTTTGGGCACTTTATCTCTTTGCGGATGCCTCAATCCGATTCCGTGATCGGGTCCAGAGATTTTATCCTACGGAGTACATGCTTGCCCTTTGCTAACTCAACAACTTGCTGATTCTACAGTGTCCGGCCATTTCCTATATCATCTTATTTAGACTACTGTCTTGTCTGTGTGCTATTGTACTACTACCGGGTTGCTCCCAACGATTTCTGATTGCGGTGTAGCCTTTCGAGCCCATGGTACCCCTCAAAGTGGGCCTGGGAGAGCTTCTCATTCAATATTCGATCAATGTCAAGAATGATTGCACACTTGGCGACACCATGAATCCGATACCACCAATATACCCCTCAAATATAGCCTCCATTGTCAATGTACTGCATTGATATATTTTAGAGTCCTAGCCGGGATATCACTGTACTCAGTCACTTAGGCCTCGTCGAAATATCCTTCAAGCTCTCGAGTGATGCCTGATCGTACCCGACCTCGGCCAACAGAGCGCAGTCCTGTGGAACGGCCACTATGGCCATTGTCAAAAAGCCTCATCATTCACGAAGAGTATTGCAATTCCAGCCCCAGAGCTTTGAACGGTTGATCTCTCCTCTTCATGTCAATCGAAGTTCCTAATGTGAACAACAACTCCTTGACTCTCCCCTCCCACACCAATCCCACCTTCAAATTTTGATCAATCCTCGCTTTCAATACCCCCGCAACCTCCTCAGGTTTCTTTTCTTTCTTTAGGTCCACTTCGTCAAGTTTCCATGCAAGCTTAGCTTCCATACTCCTTTCTCTGCGCTCCTCAACTGGTGCTCTCATCTTCCATAATTCGCATCCAAGGACCAGGTCGCTCTCATAACTGTAGACATTGAAATCTAGCCTTGAACATAGAGATAAGTATTTGCCTGCTTTTACAGCATACGTCGAACTAATGTTTCCCATCAATGGGTTAAGCGTCAATGTAGCTGTCAATGGGATTCCTTTATGCGCCGGTAATGTCGCGAATCTTCCACCAACACTGACACCTCCCGATTTATTCAACGTTCCATAATATAGCTCCGCCCCTGCACTGAATCGTCCATAAATCTTATCATCAATTCTCGACATCTGTTTCGGCTGCTCCGTAACCTCTTTCCTGGGATCCGGCCCAAAATTGTATAATCCCCTCAATCCCAGTAACCCTCCATCAGTCGAATACAACGTCTCTGTACTATATTTCCCGGTATCATACTGATGCAACGCCAATATCGTCCCTCCATTCCTCAACCTACTATCACTAACAGCTGTAATCCTCAACTGTTGCGTCGGGCTAATCCTTCTCAAATACAACGCTTCAAGCGTACTCTGCGGTAAATAAAGTCGTCCATATAGTAAGGTATCCCGTTTATCAACTCGTCTACCTCCGTGCCATTGTTCCCACATCCATGGTTCGTCGACCCTTCTAAGTTCTTGGATTTGTCGATACCCGCGTATTATCTCATGCAAATCAATCTTTGCACTTTGCGCGGTGGTGCGAAGGGGTAATGAAGAATAGAGGTAGGAGAGAGAACCATCCACAAGCCCTACGCTACCTAGCGCATAGGAAGTCGCAAAATTGGGAGAACTAAGAGAAGAGAGGTTAAATCGTAGACCACCTGGAGTTTCGAAATCAAGTAGTCCTGTATTCCAAAATCGTCAGTAAAGTCGCATTCTAGAAGCTGTGCAAGGAGACTTGGGGGGTAGGTAAAGAGAGGTACCCTTTGCAGTAGCAGTTAACTGCGAGTATGAATTCTCATAATTCCATTTCGTCGCATTGTAAAATGCAAACTGCACATAATCCATAAACTCCAACATCTCCACACAATATATAGACTCGAGAATCAACACATCAAGCACCCGCAATTTCTAAAACCCCAATTCGCAAACAAGTCAAACAAAGTAAACAATTTCACACCAATCTCATCCCATCCACAGCACAAAAGCCGGAACAACATTTACTTCACGCCGACCCTTACAAAATCTCCACCTCACTTATCCCCGATAAGCCTAGCTCCAAATCTTATCACTACCTATCGCAAGCTCGTGAAAAATAAAAAATTACCTCGAATATCAAAAACCATATTTCTCCATCCTCCCACCATCTCTCACCCACTCCTCTCAATTAACCACAATCACAATTCCCCATAAGCACAATGCCTAAATCCAAGCGCGCGCGCGTCGTTCACCTTACCAAAGTCGATAAAAAGGGCAAGGAGCTGTCGCTCAAACTCTTTGCAAATGTGCGCGAATCGCTCGATTCTTATCAGCATTGTTTTGTGTTCAGTGTGGAGAACATGAGGAATACTTATTTGAAGGGTGTGAGGAATGATTTGACTGATTGTCGGTATGTTATGTTTACTATTTTGGAGTTTGAAATTTGAGATTTGGAATTTGGGATTGGTGAAATTCATCATTGGGGTTTGAAAATTGCGCTGCTCTTGGAGAAGGATAGATGATAAAGACTTGAACACTGGCAAGTGCAGTGGCCATGAAGAGGAGGGAAAAGAGAATTAGAAAAGGCGAATGGTTCAAGATATTGGCAACCATTTGAGAATGCTCAATCTTTGGAATAAATGCTAACCTACTCCCCATCACAGACTCTTCTTCGGCAAAACAAAAGTAATGTCTAAAGCGCTCGGCAGCGACCCCTCCTCCGAATACCAACCCAACACATCTCTACTTTCCCCCCACCTAGTTGGCAACGTTGGACTCCTCTTCACCAACCGCGAACCCTCCTCCATCATCACCTACTTCCAAGACCTATCCAAGACAGATTTTGCCCGAGCCGGAACCGAAGCTAGCAGAAACTTCACCATCCCCGCCGGAATCGTATACAGTATGGGAGGAGAAATTGACGCCGAGAATGATGTCCCAATGGCACATAGTTTGGAACCAGAATTGAGAAGATTGAACGTACCGACGACGTTGACTAAGGGAAAGATTACGTTGGAGAATCCTTATTGTGTTTGTAATGAAGGGGATGTATTGGATAGTAGGCAAACGAGATTATTGAAATTGTTCGGAGTGGCTACTGCAGACTTCACTGTCCAATTACTTGCGTAAGTTTCCCTTTCTTTCCTCCTTCACACAGCCCTTGCGCTGCCGGATTTCTTGGAATCCAAAAATCTAATTCCGAAATAGGTACTGGAGCGCAGCCAATCAAGAAGTAACAGAGATAGAGGCTACGGAAATGAGCGAGTAAAAGCAGGGAAGAGAGCAAAAAGCACATTGGGACCGTCGTTTCTGTTCTAAACTATCATACAGTCAAGAAGACTAGACTATGAGGCGTTTACCGGCGCCATGTTTTTGTTATGGAATATGTGTACTTCAAAAATTAAAACAGCAATTTCCTGAGTGCTATGCCTGAGCTATCCATCTTACCCCATGAACTTCTTTATTTTTTCCTCCTTGGTCGTACATATAAAAGGCCATATTTCTAGCTAGAGCACTAGAGGAAGATGGTCAGGTGGTACCTATTCCTTACCTCTGATCGTACCTCCCATGATCAAAGTAAGCCTCCAATGCGTGAAGAGAAACCAGCCACATCATACCAAACCATAGAGAGAAATGTCGGATTTCTGCATGCCGAGAATGTCGCAAAAGCTTTTGTGAGATTAAGTTATCATGGTGAAAGAAGGTTGATGGTGAGCGAAAACTACTTTTGACCGTGCTATGAAAATGCTGTCGACAAATATGCAAAGTAGATTAGGCGACAACACTACCTTGGGTGAAAACTTATATCGAAGAACCGCTTACCCCTGGTGAGAAAGGGAGAAAAGATGGAAGATTCGGAAAAACCCACCACAAGACTGTTAAACCCACCGGCCAGCCCTGTTGTACCTAATACCTTCGTAATTTGCGAGGATCCTCCTCATAGCCATTACTGTCATGAGGTCTCTTTCGTGAATCGTCTTCGCGTGGTCGACCGCCGTATCCTCCATCTCTGGGTGCATCTCTGGGTCCATCTCTATCACGGTACCCACTACCATCTCGGGGTCTTACCGGCTCCATATTGCTGCCACTGCCTCCGCGAGGAGGACCTCCATCTCGATCACCATAACCACGGTTGCTGTTGCCACGATATCCTCCAGATCTGTCATCATATGAGCGGCCTCCACGGGAGTCATACCCACCACTTGGTCCTCCAGGGCCATTGCGATCTGGAGATCCTGCACCAAAGCCTCCACCTCCTCTTCCACCATAACCGCCGCCGCCGCCGCCACCACCAAAACCTCCTCGTCCACCACCTCCTGGGCCGGCTGGTGCATTTGGGGGAGCATAGCCATTGGAGCCTCCATACCCACCACGATCACTTCTGTCACCAAAGCCTCCGCGACCTTGGAAGCCAATTCCTCCTCGTCCACCACCACCACCACCACCTCGATCGAAACCTCCTCTGAAGCCGCCACGACCTCTGCCGCCATCGAAACCGCCTCGGAAACCACCCCTGAAGCCACCGGGGCCTCCAGGAGGGCCATTGAACCCACCAGGACCCACGGGTCGTGAACTGGTAACCTTCGTGTATCCACGACCTCCAAGTCCCCCTCCGAGACGGCGTGGTAGCCAGCCTTTCACAGTTCGACCTCTCTCGACGTCTACCTTGATTCGACGATCCTTGATTCTGATACCGTCACAGTTTTCTAAACCAGCTATTCACGAAGCGCGAGCAAGGCGCGATTGTTAGTCATTTACCCATATTCATATACCTTGATCTGGGCAACAGGGAGTAAAGAAAAGCGAAGACAAAAAAGTGGAAACACCAAATCTGTGTGCCAATTGCGCAATCATGCAATTGGTGTATGGGGGATATAGGGTGTGTTCGGCTTTACCTCTCATGTCCTTCTCTCGCTCGAAAACTACAAATGCGTAACCGCGATGCTTTTTGACCTTCTTTCCAGGCTTTTCATGTTGGTGAGTATCGACAACTATGCGAATCTGCAAGGTCTCGAGATCAGCACATTGCACTAGGCAGTATATTTTAAGAAAACGTACTCTTTCAATGGGTCCAAATCGACCGAACTCGCGCTCCAAGTCCTTTTCAGTAGCTTCATAATCTAGGCGACTAACAATAAGTGTTTTGAAAGCATCACCACGAATGTTAGGATCCTCTGATGGTTTAACTGTACAACCAGAACATTAGCAATAGTCTAAAGATTCTAAAACGAGAAGATTTGGAGATAAAATATTGATGTAGAACATGAATGAAGGCCCTCACATGTTTTTGGGGCTTCCTGAATAATCTCTTCGTGTGCGGTCTTCTTCTCTTGCATGACACGGTCTTTTCTCTGAAGCCAGCTCTCGGTGGGTGTGTATTGATCGGTCTCCTTATATTCCTTAAGAGCCGGAAGAAACGCAGCAAGACCACTGACAGCAGGAGTTTTGCGATTTTCCGGAGCATGATCTGAAGGCGGAACCCATCGCAAAGGGGGTCGAGGCGCGAAAAGTGCCAGAAGATTTGGTGGAAGTTTATCGGTCATTGTGACTTATGAACAATTCCCAAATTGCTTAGGGTGATGAATCTGCAGTCTTTGGGATAACTGCGAAACAATTGTGTTAAGTTAAATGATGGAACAGTTTGAAGAAACTGTGTCGCGTCGCAAATGTGAACAAGCCTGATGGAAACCTGAGATTTGAGCTCCGAAGCTTAAAATATCTTACTCACGTGATCCTAAAATTATCACATTCGAACCCCGATATGTAGAATGCATCTGTATTTTAGAATTAACATTTTGACGTCAGCACAACAGTCAAGATGAGGATTACAGGATTAAGGAAAACGACCGTTAGCCAGGTACGTATCTCATCTGTTTATGCAGGCAATTCTGCTGGCTAACAATGCTATCAGAATGGTGTTGGCGCCTTCATCCTTCAATGCACACGAATGGATTTTCATTACTGCGATTGGGCTGGCAGTTCCAAGGGTATGAAGTGAGTTGTATCCTCTAACTTCAAATCTGCTCCAATACTTATGATGGCATAGTTCCTTCGTTAAAAACACCCTCGCAGGCTTCGCCAAAGCCAATCCTCAAATCGAAATGACCATTTCTCCTCGCCCCTCCAAACACCCGGTTATTACTGGACATTATATCAATGGTCGTGAGAAAGCTATTTGCGTCAGAAATTTAGAACCGGGACAGATATTAAAGAAGGCAGAGCTGCTAAGGGATGCGAGTGGAGAGAAGTTGAAGAGGGTAAAGAAACCTGTGCGAAGTATCAATGAGAGTGTTAGAGGTATATGGAGTCCTTACCATAGTGGTGGAATTAAGGCTTGAGGGGGAAATGAGAAGTCGTTGTTGTATTATACATAACAGTATTACTGGCGTTAAGGATAGGAAATCGTGGGTTCCGATGGTCCTATGTCGAATATTTTGGATGTATGGAAGTCTAACTCTCACACTTTTCCCCCGTTTTTGTCGATGTTAGCATCTGGTCTATCTGCTTGCAGTCTCATGAGCCATGTCTCCAGCTTCATTGCCTCATTAACGAAGTCACGTCGTATCACGGAAACGGGTGGGAATGATGTGTACCTATATCATGAAAATGAACATCAAAAATTAACAGGACCATCAGTAGTTGACCTGGATCAAAGACTTAAAAGTTGTCCGATGAAGTATAGAAAGTATATATCTGCTGGGTATAATGGAGCTTGATTCCATCAAACCATTTGTCTATTGCAATCCAAAATATTTGTCCGGAGCCTTGCATGATGCTTCAAATTTTGCTGTTACATTGGTCATTACTATTCACAGATCTATCGACGCATTAGAACTTTTATGCACAACAAGCACGGCACTCCAATTTGGCTTCAATGTAGCTGATATTCCCTTAAGCATCGTACTGCCAGGACTTGTTTTTGTTGTGTGGTAGGGTTAAATGCCCAACTAAAAGTCGTAATTCATGAAATCCTAAAACCACTTACAAGTGGCTGTTGATAATATCAACGAAAGCTGGCTTTAATGAAGCACCTCCAACCAAGAAACCATCAATATCTTCTTGTTTGCTCAAATCCTTGCAGTTCTTCTCACTGACACTGCCACCGTAGATGATTCTGGTCTCTTCTGCGGCCTTCTCGCCAACCTCCTTCTTCAACCAGGAGCGAATAGCGGCGTGTACCTCTTGTGCCTGTTCCGTGGAAGCGACCTTTCCGGTACCGATAGCCCAGATTGGCTCATATGCAATGACGATTTTTGACCAGTCTTGAACTTTATCCTTAACAGCCTTCAATTGTGCAGTAACAACCTCGATTGTCTTGCCGGACTCTCTCTGCTCAAGGGTCTCTCCGCAGCAGAAAATAACACCGATTCCTCCATCGAGGGCAGCCCTGGTCTTGGATGCTACGAATGAATCATTTTCTTGGAGAACGACACGACGCTCAGAGTGTCCGAGAAGTGTCCAGGTAATGTTGCTGTCCTTAAGTTGCTCAACGGAGATTTCACCAGTGAAAGCTCCGTTTGGCTTATCAAAAACGTTTTGTGCTGCGACCTCAAGTCCGGGGTTCAAGTGCTCGCGGGTAAGGAGAAGGTACAGAGCAGGTGGAGCAATGACAACCTCTATTTGGAAGAAATATTAGCATAATTCTAATCTGAAGCGTATGAGCTCAGAGAGGAATATGCAGGTCAGAAAATGCTTCCTACATCCTCAACAAACAGAGCAACATCATGAAGAGTAGGTACATACCAGTATTTGGGTCCAACTTTGCATCGTTCAAGTATCCAACAATCTTCTTGATGGATTCAACAGATCCATTCCTGACAACAAGAGTAAAAATTAGCTGAAATCCTTTTACTTGGCGGGGGAAGAAGCAAGTAAACAAAAGCTCTCACATCTTGAAGTTACCTCCAACGAAAAATTGGCGAGGCATGATTGCGAGTTTTCTGGTAATTCGTAAAATGGTTTGATTTTTCTTTTGGGTGCAAGCTGATATGAATGAGATTGAATTTGTCTTTTGATTTGATTTTCGAGGACGACGGTATAGACTACATCAAACTTCTCTTGAGTCGGCAGTATTAGGAGGAGTGGGGTGCTCTCGGCGGGACCTGACAACTCTACAAGAGGTCCAAACCCCGCCAAAAATCGTCATTCGGCCCAAGATTTGTACGGAGACCTCTTTCTCCCATCAATGTATAGAACGAACTACTCCGTCCATTGTATCACCAGATCTTATCATATCAATTGTTGCATCAGCAAAAAGGATCAACTACTCTTGTATACATCTTTTACTTCATTTCGCCTCTTCTACATTTACATATAGAACTAACAATCCATTCATCCAGGACCGGATTTAATACTGCCATTTATCCGACTTCTCATCTCAAAGATACAAATACCATCAAGCACAAAAATGCATAAAGGCCGAGATTGATCCTATCAAAACTGACTCCGGTACTTCTGATTGTACAATTCATTCTTGGGCATCAATGTGCTTAACTCATCCTACGCCATGGAATAATCATCTCACAGAGATGCCATCTACTTAAGGAGTCTGCTCCCCTTATGAATCTAAAACCAAAAACTGGCACAATCCATATACACTTCTTATTTTTCATATGAAAAAGATTAAGATACGAAGAAATACTACTACGATAACTTTTAGTGCTACATTTATCTACTCCATAGGAGGAGTACTTTACGACCATAGGTCGTCAATCATCCATTGTTTCCACGCCAAATGTGTAATTTCCTGCACCATTGGTCCATCCATTTACCATAAATCAACACCAGTTTCCCGATACCAATTGATACACAGTAAGTATTACTAACCCATCCATAGGAGTTCAATCTCCAAGACTGAGAACGCCGAAACAATAACACACCGTGTCAAACTTTAAGGAGAGTAAGGCATCCAAAAGCATACAATTCGATTCAACGAGACTTCCACCTATGTGTACGCACTATCACTGCTATAACTAGAAGCATATCGATGTCGTGGTGGACTTCTTGGTGCGGATAGATGGTGATGACGAACTATAGGAATCTGGGGGCGAAGACCTGTAAATGGGATTCTAGGGGGGATTGAATCTCGAGCAATATAATTCTCGACGTCGGAGAGTTGGCGTCTATAAGCGGCTTCCTGTGGAACTGGCCTCACATTCCGTGTGATACTAGGCGGAACGTCATCCTCATACACATCATCAAGGTGTCGATCACTGTATAATGGTTCTCGATATCTAGGTACGGGCCTTAAATATTGAGGTTCTGCATATTGAGGCGCTTCTACCATCGGGACCTCCGCATGTTGACGAGGTGGATAACGTGGCGCTGCGGTATTATATTCAAGTTCGCGACGGCCAGCAGGGACTACAGCTCTTGGAGGGTCATCGATAATGATTGGTCGCTTCGACTGTAATAGATAATACTGGGCGGCTGCCCTTTCATCATCTCTGCCCTGTTGAAATGCTTGAGCAATGGCATCGGGAGCAGTAATTGGAGCGACTCCTCCAACAAAAGGAGGCCTTGGTTCGCCACTTCGTCGAAACTCTTGAAATATAGGCTCAGGTGACTCGCTTTTGTGGGTATAGTATTTTTTATGGTGCTCTCGTGGGCGGTGTCTGCTATGGCCACGTCCTCGTCTGCTTCGCGAGTTATGCTTTCTTGGGCGTTCATCGGATCGAGAACTAATGCTAGTGACCAAGGAACTGCTGAAGGTTGAGGCTCCGGTTGAGGCTGTGTCGCTGTCAGATTCGGAATCAGAGATCGAGTCTGGCTGATAACGAGCTGACCTTTGCCTGCTTCTGCTTCTGGATCTGCCGCGGTTACTACCATTGTGTCCAGGCGTACGAAGAACTCCTACCACAGCTGGAGGTTGGTCATTTGGAATTGGTGGCGGCATTGGTGGCGGCATTGGTGGTGGCATTGGTGGCGGAATTTGAAGCTGAGGTGGCATTGGAGGTCTCATTAATTCCGCCAATCTTTCTTGTTTCTTCTTCTCGATGAGTTGATAGATGGCCATGGCATTGAATTGATCCCCGACCGCACGTTTTACTATCACTGTGATTACAACAGTTTCTCTCACTTTGTTGTGGTATCTCTCTCTTCTGTCAAGCTGGACAAGGGACCAATCAAAGTATTGATCCAGTTCCTCGCTTTTCAATCGATCCAAAAGCTTATTGACTTGTTCCTGCTGGTGAGGAAATAATGCTACCTTTTTATCTGCTATCGTTTGTGGGGAGTCTTTCAATTTTTTCAACTGCGCAGCAATATCTTCTTGTGATAAAGCCTCTTTAGTTTCCACAGCCTTTGCCCAGGTGGATTTCTCCTTTCCAGTCGGTACAAATTTTCTGATCGAATGGACCGTATATGTCGTCAACAACTTTCTGCACGCTGCATCATCAAGTGGTCGTTTCTCTGTGGCGTTGAGGTCGACTACGTGGGAAGATTCATGTCGTGGACGCATAGGCATTTGCATTTGTGGCGGAGGTGGACCACGACCACCTTGACCTGGATGACCTTGAAAACCTGGAGGAGGGCCTTGGAAACCTGGAGGAGGACCTTGAAAACCTGGAGGATGAGGTCCTGTTCTGACACCTGGAGGAGGGGGAGCTGGACCGGGAGCACCGCGCCCCATTGCCCCTAAATATCGTGTTAGTAGTGTCAAAGATCGGGAAGAAATCTACCAAGTGGCTTACCGAGAGGTGGAGGTGGAGGGCCTCTAGGATGTGGATGGTTCCTTTCGAAAGGTGGTTGTAACTGTATCGTGTTGATATTAGACGTGAGTGGTAAGGTGGGGCGTTGGTGAAAGTATCACTAACATGAAATTCGATAAACGGACTTCAAAAGAAAAAACGGGCGATGGCGCGGCTATAAGTAGAAGTCAAAACTCGTTCTGGACACCGTAAAAGTAGCTTTTAAAGTGATGTTTTGTGTAAAGACTGACTTGAAAAAGAGGTGCGGAACTCTACATTAAAGGGCTTTTATTAATCTCTAGATTGAGTGGGTAGGAATGGAGGGGTCAATGAAAAGGTAGTGTTACACAACCGACGAACTGTCACCGAGTAGCTGTATTACAAAACAGCGAATAGTCCCCGATTCAATTACGCATTCCGGTTTAGTGAACGGACTATCCTATCAACAAGGTACGTGCCGTTTTTAACGCCCGAGTTTACTTTGTCATGCGACAAGACAAGGCTTTAGCTTATGCATAGTTTCAAGGTCAATGAAGAAGGTTGTACCGCCTGGTCTCTGAGGCTCAACATCTATCGCTCTCAGCTACGGGGCGGAATTGATAGGCATATTTTAAAAAATTTCATATGCTCATAGTAATATGGATCAGTTGATCAATATGGCGTTTCACCGAGTGTTACATCCGCAAATACACTATACACGCCCTCGCACCCTTTCGATACATCTACAATTTCTACAAAAGTAAGTATGAAATACTCACAATCGAAACACGGCCAAACATATCCAATTCTGACCAGAAGAAATGTCAGGCTATCAAGAACAGCCCGGTTGGAATTTTCTCTATCCAAGAAGTGGGCATTGAGGATTGACGAATTTCTTCGCAAACTTTAGCAAGGCAAGATGCGAACCACTTTGCAAACCTTCTGCCTTTCTTTCATGAACAAACCACGAGAGGCCACACTACGAATTGAGTCGCTTGGCCCTTCTTTTCAGACCCCAGCCGCGGAGCTATTCGGTGAAGGTTCGAATCAAGCTGATAGAGATGATTTTTTAATTAAATCTTCACGCAATAAATATACCACGCAAGAAAACGATTTGTTGAAATTCAAACTTGTTTTGGACTGAAAATAAGCTATCTTTCGATCATTTTCCTCTGTCCTCTTTTTGCAGATGTATATGCAGTCGATTACTACATCATCTTTTTCGAAGTCATGAGTAGGTATGGTGTGTATGTTAAACAAAAAGCTTATATGCTGCCATATCGTTGACCGCCTCATAGGTTCAAGCATGATATTCGACACAGCCTGTCATAACGCTCACCCCCCATTTCGAAGGATTGTGGCGTTATGAAGCATTCATCAACAATCGTCCAGATGTAATGAAGTGCTGTATATTGCTTGCAACTCTATGCATACACTAGAATTCTTTAAAGGCTTTGATCGCTGGCTACACTGCAGGCGCTATCAGAACTATGTAAAATATTGTTTGCAAACAGGAAAATGCATATCGTCGTTTAACTCTGTAGGTAACTCTGTGCGAGGCCAAAATTTACCCCGCATATATTCATAATACCGAGCCATTCGCACCCTCTCCCGAGATATATCTCCTTTGGCCAATGGATTCAACCACCATAACACCGGGTTGAATCTTAATCAATTGGTAGTAAGTCTGACAACCATTGTGCAATTTTCTATTTCACCATCCTACCGCTTGCGTTTCCGAGTTCTTAAAGCATTCAAATCGTGGTTTATTGGGCGCTGCAACACACATATCATGATCCATAGCGGGGAACAGGACATGTTGATTGAAGAACCAAATAATGTGAGCCAAAGACCTGGCTGATCCTTGGGTTTCACGAGATAACGCATGGTCTATGTCAAATTCTAACACATTCGAAAAATGATAGATATCTGTATGGAAATCAAATCATTTTCCATCTGCATTTACAAATTGCATACCTTTCGGGCAAGTTGTTTCTGATTAATATTGGAGATGCATTTTGAAGATCTTTGCTGAGCCTCGATATATTTCAGCTATCTTCTCCATGTTATCTCTTTCCAACCTGTCTTCAAGGAGCCGGGCACTGAAATGGTACCGCATTGACCGTGTCACTAACATTTTAATCATGCAGAGGATGAAGTCCATTCATGAATTACTATTGATAAGGCTGAAATTTACATGGCTAGTTCATGTTTCACTTTTTCTCGTGTCAGGTCATGATATAAGTCAAGTGGTCCAGATTATCAGAGCTCCCATCATTGTCGCATGTTTCAAAATACGTTCAACATTTAACCATGCGAACTAAATTCTATTTCTGATGTGCTCTACTAATAATCTACCGCCAGGTAGGTAGTCCCTACTCCATCCCTGATCGATGCAGGAATAGCACCTTTAAATCGGATTGTTTCTGACATCAAACCGCACACATTTTTTTCTAATCGCCCAAGGTCCATATATTGAACGTATTAACCTTCTAAGCACTGCTCCGTAATCGCGGAATCATGATCCATGATGGGAATGCAAGCTAAAATAGCAATGACATACAGATCATCTCATGCAACCGCGGGTAAGGCTAACGCTCTTCCGATGTGACATGTGGGAATTCGTTAATGGGTCAAAGAATGGCGTTATGGCTCAGTACGTACGGGGTAGGTTTTATGTTTACTTCTTCTCGGTGAAGACTTCAGAGATCAATATAATAGATCCCGATTTGCTTCGGCGAGCATTATTTTTGGGGGGCCAGTGTTGAGATGGCATGGTCTGGATGTTTTGGCGTGCCATCTATTTCATTGTAGGTTTCGTCCAGGTTTGCGCGTGTGCCTCGAGCTCTTGGCATTAAAATATTAGGTACTGTATCGTGTTATATTGTTCTTTAGTTACGTAGTGGCGTGATGATAGACCAATAACCAATATGCATTTCTGTTATGAGGTCTAGATGAGCAAGCAGTTGCTTGTTTCTAAAAGAAAATAAATGTAACGAGAGTATGGGTATGGTGAATCAGCGGGGCGTCGTCCCGTCCGGTATTTGGGGGATGAGCTTGATAAATGGCTGGCTAGAGATTTGATTTTTAGTGTTGTGTGATGAGACATTTGTTTCTGTCACTAGGCTTTCTAGCTTATCCGAGTGGTAGTGGAAATGTTTTACATTGAGTGGTACTCAATCTGTGTCTATAAAAGCTTATGCTATTCTAGGCCTTGGGGTTGATGGATGGGGTATCATATCACAGCACCATACAAGGGAAATACCAGTAGAGATGCAAACGAGTGGGTGCGGCCTGTAAGCAGGAAATAAGTCTTTCGTGTTGCCTTTTAAAATGAAGCTGTGATACTCTTACTCGCGTTTGTCCTTCGTTGATACCTTTCTTTCGTCCTTCACTCTCTCCCTTTCTACTTCTCGCTTACTCAAACATCGCGACCTTACAACCCTCTTTGTTTGAAAGTGTAAATGTCAACCATTCCGTAAAGGGTTTATCATCTCTCAATTCAATTCTGGAGAAAGTTTGTAAGAGACGGATTGTGGTGTACGATGCCTCTGTTCTCCATGTCAGTATTCTCTTGCCCGGCTGCGGGCCCCCATGAGGGGGATATAAAGATAAAGGAAGGCGAACTAACCGGTCAGTGCAAATTGCTGTCCAATACAAATACGAGGACCTCCACTGAAGGGAATGTATTCCCAGCTTTGTGTTATAGGTTAGTACATCATTTTACCCTTCAAACATAGAGATCAAATATGGAATCACTTACCCAACCCTCAATTTCTCCCATCTCTCGGGTCGAAACTCAGCAGCATCTTCTCCGTAAATGTCCTTTCTTCGATGCATCACATAAGAGCTCCATAGTACCAAACTTCCTTTCTTAACCAACATCGGGGATTTTCCGTCAGGTCCGCCACCGCGAGGAAGTACCGTGTCGCGGATTGCAACGCGAGAGGTGGTTGGGACGATGGGGTAGAGTCGCATTGCTTGGGATTTGTTAGTCTCATAGGTCTGTAATTTGCGGTTCTTTACAAGAGATAAGAAGATGAAAAGAGCACGGGAGGAAAAACTCACTCTCATTAATGCACCATCTTAGGTACTTCATATCCTTGATTTCCTCAAAAGTCGGCTGTCTCCCTTCCAATCCCATTACCTCCTTTCTCAATTTCTCAAGCACGTCTTGTTCGCGAGAAAGTACCATGAAGAGAAGAGTAAGTAAACTGGCGGTCGTATCACGTCCCGCAAGTAGAATGTTAAGCAACTCTGCTTGGATTTTCTGCGCGCTGTAGCCGGCTTTGGCGAGTTCTTGGAGGAAGATATAGCGATCTGAATCAGGTTCTTGCGGTTTTTGCGACGCTTTGGAGGTTTGGAGGGCGATGGCTTTGTCTACGTAGGTGCGGACGTACGAGTGCACGTATTTTATGGAATCTCCGTATTTTTTGTTAGGGAGGAGATTGACTGGTTTACCCACTGGTTGTTTATTAGTATGTTTCTTTGTTTCGTGAAGTAGAACGAACGACGACGTGAGCGTTCTGCTTTACTTACAGCGGATTTCTTTGCCGACTCGTTCAGCCATCTGTGAAAGTTAGTAAATGTGAATTCGAGATGTATCAGCCCCAATACTCACATAGTCATAAGCTTCCGTGTACCTATGGCCGGGTGAATTGGATTTCTGTTCGTCCAATGTTTCCGTACTTTCACCAAAAAGAAATTCCGTAGCTATACCAGCAAGAGTCAGCATACCATATTCTCATCTCTCCCCAACTCATCCACCGCTTCACTGATCCTCACTCCAGAAAACTCACCAGAATCGATAGTCAACATGAAAAACAATTTTGACAGATCCACCGTGGTCCCGTCCCTAGGAATCCTCTTGATCAACTTCCCAAAATGTTTCTCGAACACATGCAAATCAGCCACCTGACTCCTCACAAAATTCGGCCTCAGCATCGCCCTCGAATGTTCCCATTCCTTTCCATCTACCGCGAAGACCCCCGGTCCAAAAATCGGCATCAAGGCAGATTTTCTCCTAGAGAATAACTCAAAATCTTTAAATGAGGTTGCTAAAGTGGTCTTGATGTTTTCTGGATCGGCCGTGTTGATAGTTGTGACGCCCAAGGGGACAGAGGCATATGTGTAAACGCCGAGTGACTCATATCTTTTTTGAGTTGTCTCGAGGAATTTTCCATTTCGAACCGCGAGAACAGTGCCGATAAAGAAATCGAGGCCGTACAAGGGATCTTTTTGGGGGTAGGAGACACAGGGAAGGCAGTTATTTTGTTTGGCGAAGGTGCGTCGTTGTTGATATAAGAGGGCTTTTTGGATGAGGCTGTAGATGAAGTAGAAGATGCTTAGGGTGATGAAGAAGGTAATTGCGAGGGAATATCTCGTCAATAATTGATCCATGGTGAAGTGATGGATGTAGACACTTGAACTTTGGAGAAAGTACGTCTCAGAAGGGCCTTTGATCAAGCATGTACATGTAGGACAAGCAGAATAGGAACTTCTCGACAGTCCGAAGAAGATTATTTATTTCCTCTCAAACTCAAAGGGTGTTGACAAATCCTCGGAGTTTGAAAGTTTGAATATGTAATCCGAATAAATATGAGGATTATATTATATCATCACATTATGTTGCAGACGAGATTTGAATCCATAATAAAATCCCTGGTGCCATGAGTCGCACAAAGCCTTGTATACCGATCGGACCTCGGCAACGAGCCCTGCCATTTCACATGAAGCAAGACCAACACCCAATCAAACCGGTCAGCTTTGTGGAACCACGGATTAGATAAGCCGTAAGCCGGTGAAACATAAAATGGCCTGTTATCCCCCATATGTAAAAAAAATGGGGTTGCGAACTCTATCTTATCTCTCTTAATTTCTACCAACACCTTTCTGCATATTGCGCGAATAAATCCCTTCGTGCATAATCGCCGCGACACATGTTTCATCCCTATCATGATTTCTATGTTCTTACTCCAACCCAAATCTTCTAAGTAAGCCGTCAATATGCGTTTCCAAAGGGGTCCGGACCGCTAGATGAAAATTTTATATTTAAACCAGACAGAGATTGTGGTTTTTTTCCCCCCATCAATTCGCACTTTTCTCGACTCTTCGCTGCAACATATCCTATCCGTATTCCTATATTAGATAATCCTTTGCCCATCACAAACCATATGAAACCACCAATGGTGTGGTGTGGATATGATCATGAATCTCTTGCTGGATAAATTACCCGAGACAAAGTGAATTTAATGTTACTATTGTGATATTGTGATATTATGATATTGTGATACCGTGACACCGTGACACTTGGTATACTCATAAAACCTGGTAGAAATGATATCAATACAGTATCATAGAGTTAGATAGATATCTATTACCTACCTGCCTACCTACCTACCTACCTACCTACTCTCTAAAGCCACCATCCACAACCAAAGCCATCACCCCCCACAACCCAAACCATCCAACTCGAAAAATATCCTTTTGTATTTGTACATTTATAAAATAAGATCTCAAAATAAGATCTCAAATAATAGAATCCCAAGAAGATCTAAAAAATAAGAAAGAAATCCATCCATTCGATTTGAACTTTGAATATCTACTGTCTAAATAGTAGATATATACTTAATATATACAACTAAACCCTAGATAATAACCCTACCAATAGATATCGAAAGATAAGATATGTATCTATATCTATATATAATACAGTAAATATAACAATACAACTCGCTTGAGCCCCATCTAGCTAGCTATAGTATAGGTAGAGTTCGTAATAAATAAGTACTCTTACACCCTTCCTCTCTCCACTCTTCATTCATTCACTATATTCATTCATCAAATTCATCTTCATCTTCATCTTCATTCCTCTCCTTTCCTTTCAATTCTGCTGCTTAACAAGAATTTTAATTTTCATTTTCAATTTCTCAACATCTTTTTGTTGTTATTATCACCTGTAGGTGGATAGATGAGTATAAGATCCCACTTTCAAACATACAACACAAAAAGGTTCCCATCCCAGATAAATGGGCGACAATAGCCTCTTGTAAATAACCAGGAAATTAATCTTATCACTATCATCTCAAATCACACCACATAAATATCCAGCCAAACCAAATTCAAGCTAGTCACGTCGACTCAGTTCAAGTCAAGCATACATATCCTCATCCTCATCCTCAATATTCAGTTGATTGTATTTATTTCCCCTCAAATACATAATAAAAGTCGCCATAACACAACACTAGAAAAGATATAAAAAAATTACTTTATCCATCCATCCATCCATCCCATCCCATCCATTTGCACTTCACCTCCTCTCCATGCATTTTGGGGGAGAAAAAAAAAGATCAAATGCATCCCCAAAGACAAGAAACAGTTTCGCATAACCCCGTCTGCCCGCGATCATAGTGTGCTAGTACTACTCCCCTAAAGTCATCGAAAAAGAATTGAAAAAACTCCTTCGCCTAAAAAGGTATCATTGACTTAAAACCCAAAAAGGACGATGAACGATGGCGACGACAAAAACGGAAGGAACTAAGAAAATTTATGGATGGATGGATGAACGGATGAAGAAAAGCATGAACAAATGAGATAGATTTGATAGTTGTCCTGGCAGCCGTTAAACATTCTTTGCCGTAAATGAGGGAAAACCGGATGTGATTTTCTTGGTCGAGTTAGGCGAAAGTAAAATTCAAGGAGAGGCATGAATTCGTGAATAGTTATATAAGATTGTGATTGGACCCAGTGAGTTGATTATGATTGAGGAATTATGTCTGTTGACTTGGTTCGCTAGGTCTCTGACTGGTTCGACTTGAAGCACGATGTGTCTGTCGATAAGAGCCTGATGCTACACTCATGGTTTGGCGGCCCTTTGGAGTTTCATGATGGAGATGTCCGACATCATGTTTTCCTATTACATAAGTTAGATAAAATTTTATAACTAGAACTGCATCTGAGACTTACCATCGCAGCATGCTCGCACATTCTCTAGTCTATCGGATTCTCGGTCTTGTTTTTCGATTTGCTCTCTCAAATCCTCAGCACTATCTTGAACCTCACTAGCTTCGTAAATACTTTTAGCGCCATTGACACTTCGGCTTCGTCGAACAGAGAAAGATCTATTCCCGTCGCCAGGCAACAGGTAACTGCTAAGTCGAGAGAAAGTGGCCGAACCTAACGATGGCCTTGATGGCCTTGAAGTTAAACGGGGATGCATGGTAGAGTATCTTCTGTCCTTGCTTATCGGTGAGTCGTTACGAGTGGTTCGGCTATTGTATGATGAAAGAGACTGAGGCCCTCGTCTGCTACCAAGATGTGCGTGACCATATCCTGGATTGAACTCGTGAACATCCTCGCTTGTCAGCGCACCCGAAACTTCAACAGTATCGCTAACAGCATCCTCTCCTGTACGCAGAAGTAAGTATGACAAAGCGTTGAACCAGGTTTCATGACGTTGTCCTGTGCTAGCAGTAAATTGCACAGTTCGACCAGGTGTCAAGATAACCAAGCTCTTACGATGTAATCCAGGTGGCATGGGATTATCATCAGTTACAACTCGAACAGCCTCGATCGCGACACTCTTTGCCTTTAGCTCTGAACGGCCTGCAGTTGAAGGATCTCTATCACTCCAATACAATGTTCTCGTATACGGGTGAACCCAGAAATAACGTCGATGACGATTTTCTGACATTCCACCACGGCCGGCTTTGCGAGTGTATTTCCAAAGATATTCACCAATCATAGTTTGAGTGATAGCATTAATCATCCTTGGATCAGTATTTGGCTCTACACCTTCTGGCATTGGAACTCCAGCGCGCAGATTGAAGCGAGTATCAACCTCAGATGCGAATGAAGATACCGAGGAGTGTCTTGACCGTCCAGTGCCATTTGGGGAGTTTACGTCACGCTCAGTAGATGGATTTCTGTATTTTGAAGTTGAGATTACCTTCGAGGATCCATGAGTCTGAGAACTTGGGGTCTTGGGTCGATTTTTGTTAGTAGATGGTATTGGTGAAGGACCCATCGTACCTGTACCAGCGCTAGTGGATGAACCGGTACGTTGTGGCTGTGGCTGTGGCTGCTGCTGTTGGTCCTCGGCAAGGGTAGTAAGATGTCTCTGATCACCGGATCCACTTGCAGAACCTGTGCGTTGAGCCGCCGCAGCAATAACTTGCTTATGATCTGATGGTAGAGGTGGATGAATGCTTGAGATGGATGCATTCCTACCACTCCCAGAACTTGTGGGTCTTCTCCC
The DNA here is from genome assembly GCA_002162575.1 of Sclerotinia glacialis. Lineage (NCBI taxonomy): Eukaryota > Fungi > Ascomycota > Leotiomycetes > Helotiales > Sclerotiniaceae > Sclerotinia > Sclerotinia glacialis. The sequence goes on from NGKH01000019.1 coordinate 558,752, forward strand.
AGTCATAACTTCCACGGGAGATTCAATGTCAAGACCCTTTGACTTTGGACGACCGACACTACCGATGCTTTCTTGTGACTTGCGGGTCTTAAGAGCTGCGGGGATATTGATCGAATCTGGCGAAGAAAGAACAGTAGATTTAGGTCCGTCCTGAGTGGCGATGGTTTCTTGTCTCTTGCTTTTGTTGAGCATATAATCAATTTGTTCCGCAGTCAAAGCGGTTTGGGAACTTTCGTCTGCCATCTCAACACGAGGTTTCTTAGAAGATCGTTCAGTAGTGTTACCTGATACAACCTTAAACGGTCGTTGAGACTCTGGTGTCTCTACCACTGGTAATTGACTTGGTGATTGACTTGTTTCATCCTCAGCAATAATTGGCGTGTTTGTCTGCTTCCTATTCCAGCCACCGAAGACGGAGCTGATAAAGCCAGCCTTTGGTGTATGAGGCTCTTCTTTTGACTTTGGCCCCTCCGATTTGACTTCCTCTATGGATCTACTATCTACAACTGGAGATTTGGCCTCTAATTCATCACCATCCACAGATTTACTTCCCGAAGCTGGGAATCTAGAGAGCATAACACCAACTCTTTTTGGACTTCTCGGGGTAGGAGGCGCAATAGGTTCTGTATCCACCGATTGGATGACAGAGAAGCCTAAACCTGGAGACACAGAAAAGTAATCAGGTCTTGATGAGCGTTGTGGAGTGGCCGGTAGGATAGCTGGCAGGACAGGTGGTTCTGAGCGAACCTCCTCAACAATTGGCTCAACGTGTTCAGAACGAATGGTAGACATCGTTAATGGCTCAATTGGGGCTATATCGGCATCAACTTGCTCGATTTGCTCGTAATTAATCGTAGACAATGTTAGTGGAGCAGCTGGTGTTGGCTCAACTTCTGAGACTGGTTCAGCTTCGATGTGTTCAGATCGAATTATGGACATTGTCAATGGAACATCCGGAGCTGCTGCTTCCACCGCCGCCAGTTTTGTCATCGGTGTATTAGTCCGCGAGACCGGGGGCGATGGAAATTTGTCCAATTTTTCATCAATGAGTTCACTATCATATTGTGAACTCATATCACTGTATGTTGTAGACACTGGTCGCGTTACATCATGCTGCGGTTGGACCTTTAATAGACCCTCCATTTGCTGCTTCATTTGCTCTTCGTGCCATTGACTAGCAGCTTCAGACATGGGGGGTCTACCTGTATATTGTGAAGAAACGGGGCGAGCTTCTTGTGTTGAAACAGACCTAGTAGCCTCAACTTCCGGTGCAATGTCAAATGCCTGTGGCTCGCTATGTGGAAGTAAAACTATTGGTTGGCTTTCCTTCATCAGAGACTCGTTGTTTGTAGCATTGACTGCGGATTGAGGAACTTGTGGTTGAGCTTCAGGTTCAGGTATTGGTGACACGGCTCGATCATGCTCTGCCTTGAAACCTAAGGCAGCCGCAACACCACCAGCAGCACCAAGTGTAGCACCAGCCAGACCTGACAATAATGGCACAGTTGTCGTTGGTGCACGAGGCTCGGGCTCCCAGGGTTCGGTCATCATAGCCGAATCGGTCATTGGTATTCTTGGCAACGGCGGTGCAATGACCGAAGCAGGAACATTCCTGGCCGTACTTGGTCTTGAAGACTGTGGAGTATTGCCTCTTGATGCATACCGACTGGGAGGACCCGAAGCAACGGATTCATCATCACTTCCCAATTCGCCCAATTCTGCAAACAAGCTTAGTCTGGCTAGTTGGGGAGTATGCTTGCTACTATCGGCAAAGTCAATTGGACTTTCTGCTTGAGCATCCTCACTAGCAACACGTGAACGTCGGTTGCCATTACGGCTAACTTTGAGTCGTAGTCGTTGTGGGTGGATACCGGACGTTTTCGCATCTTCATACATATACTCATCCTCAGATGTTGAAGCAGTGCTCAGGAAAGAATCACGATTGCCAGCCTTCGACAAAGCAATGGATTGACGTGAAGCCTTTGCGCGAATAGTACCACCTTTCTCTGTTTCTGTGTCCGTATCATCCGAGCCAGCCATATCTTCTACACCAGTCTGAAAATCTTCCGTCTCCGTAGAGCGCTCATTTGCCGTCTCGAAGGCATCACTTTGTTCAGTGGAGCTGCCAAAAACGCTATGTGAGGGCCTATCAACGCCAGCTGCCATTGAAGCTGCAAGAGCAGCACCAGCACCAGAAGCGGCGCCCAGAGAACGGGAACCACGGCTGGGGCTTGGTTGTTCATGATCATCCTCCCAGTTAATGTCCTCAAAGTGATCTTCTTGATCCTCCTCAATCAAGACTTCACTCCTGCTGTTCCTAATACCACCAAGCTGACCCACCTTGAAAGGTTTTTTGGCCTGGATAGGAGCATTCTTTCGGGCTCTCCTCGGTCCAGGTGAGTCTACTTGTGGTTCACCTCGGCGTGCAACTTCAATCTCATCCCTAGCCTCCTGCAACATGCGCTTTAGCTCTAACTTTTCGGTCTTCTCGCGGTGAATATTGCCCTTCAGGTTTTGGATCATTCTGTGAGCGTGATGAAGAGAGCTCTTCAAAGTTTCCGATTCTAGCATGCTATGTCTAGGGGTCATTTTAACGGGCGATGGGGGTGGGGAGTGTTCAGGGGTATTGTTGTCAGTTGTTGACTGAGGCTCTTCCTCGCCACTACCCTGGGATGCTTCACGCTCTTCGATTCGGGCTCGATGGTGTGAAACTGCTTGCGCAAGCTCTTGATTTTGGCCCATCAACTCTTCAACCTTCTTCCGAAGCGCCACCTTTTCGGTTTCCAAGATCGTCATGCTTCGCTTAGCCGTTCCTAGGTCCACGTCGAGATGCTTTACTGCGGATGTGTGTTGATCTTGAAGCTTCGCATGGTTTAACTTAATCTCATCCAATTCCTTTTGCGCAGCACTTTTCTCGGCTTGTAAAAGACTTAGACTCTGCGTTAATCTTTTTTCACGTTCCGAGGCCTCTTTCTGCGCGGCCAAATGTTCATGGATTTGAGTTTCTAGGTTCCAATTTTCGTCCTTGTACCTATTCTCGCTTTCATCGAGACTTCTCAATCGCTGAGTAAAACCTTCGGCCTCTATTTCCAACCTCGACTTTTCGAGCGCAACAGTCTTGAGTGATTCCTCCTTCTCCGCCAAGAGTGCTTGTAGATGCCGTACTTGTGCTAACAGGGAAGTACTAATTTCCGTTGCAAATTCGATATCGTGTACCCTATTTGCAGGCTGATTTCGCTGCTTTCGATTGGGAGCGCTAAATTTTGACGGGGAAGCGGTAGCGGTAGCTTGGCTTTCGAATTTGGATGGGCTTGCGGAACGCTACATTGTGTTAGTAATGGTAAATTTGATGTAACTATCAACCTTTACCTTATCAGTAAAAGGTGACGCCCCCATCTCGCTGCTAGGCACTCTCGACTTTGGTAGGAAAGCTCTCGCTGTCTCCCTCCCAACTTCATTGTATTCCTTCTCAATATCAACCAGTTTCTGCCGCAATTCTGGCGTTATATCTCCTTCACTCTGTTGTTTCTCAACCTCCTTTAGTCGCTCGCCCAAATCCTTCCTCTGTTGTAGAAGGGTTGTACCGAGGTTTGAAGCCTCCTGAATTCTTCGTTCCGTCTCCGCAAGATGTGCTTCTAATGCCCGTTTGGCTTGTTCTGGGGATGTTGAGGGGCCGAGCGCAAATAGTTGTTTATCGAAATGAGAGAATCGGTGGCCGCTCAAAACAGATAGAGGGGACAAGAATGGATCGTTGCTGCTGCTACTATCTCCAGCGTCGGACAGGATTGACGGATGATCCATGGCCAAAGAGGTCGACATTGTGGTGACCGCAATTTAATGTGTAAAAAAGGATAGGATAATTTCGTTTTAAAGACAAGTCTTGTAGATTGAGAAACCCTCTGCGCCCAGGTAGGACTTGGGGCTCCTCGAAAAGTGCCGGACTAATTCGTATTCGTAGATCGGAGTAAACGAATGCGGTGTCAAGATTAATCTGTCCGACGAGAATGAAATGAGGTAGTACTACAGGGAGGAAAGTCGTAGTTGAAGTTGTAGAAGTTGTATGTTGTATGTTGTATGTTAAACCAAGTTTAGTCTGATCTTAGGTGATTGGGGAACTTCAAGCAGATCTTGGGGCAGCCAGGGGGGAAGAAGAGGTTCGCGTGTTGATCTATCGGTGCCGTACGGATTTGAACCGGCTGGGTACAGAATGTCGGGCTTTATTTTGCTTATCTTGACGCGACCAAATAGTAAATATGTAGTAATTTTCGAACTTTTACTAGTAGCCTTGGATTAATGGTACTGTAAAGGTAATAGTTGAAGGAAATAGTTAGAAAGGATCAGTTTAAAGCAGTTTAAAAGTATCCGGGGTGGAAAAGAAACGAAAAGAAGGGGAAAACGAGATAAGGAGAAAAATGAGTGGACTGTGTTGATGAACACGAAAGATCACAACAGAGAGAGAGAGAGAGAGGGGTGAGATAATAAGCTCGCTCGAATGTATGTTGTGGTACAGGAGGAGGGAGAGGTAGAGGGTGAGGTAGAGGGTGGAGGTAGAGGGTGAGGTAGAGGTTAGAGAGTGAGGGAGGGAGTGAGGGAGAGGGAGAGGGGGGATCGCAGTCCTCAGTTCTCAGTTCTCAGTTCGCAGTTCAGTTCGCAGGTTCTCGCTTCACTTTATTCAAGAGTCAAAACTCACGACAGTCAAGGATCAAGAGTAAAGTGAAGTCAATCAAGTCTTAAGTGAATTTAGCTAGAAGAACAATTCTAGCGTTGTTTTATATTTATGCAATTGTTTATGTTTTTTTTTATCTTTTTATCTTTTTATCTTTTGATTACCTACCTACATTCATTTATCTCCCTATCTAGCTAAATTATAATCATCCATTAACTCATTGGACCAATTATATATAGGGATTTTCAATTGATTGTTGTCAATAGTCTCATGAAGCAAATGGATTATGAAAATTTCATATGTGTTTTCATTTATGCTGATTTGATATATTGATTCGATATATTGATTCGTAATAAATGACAACAACAAAACATCAAGAACAACAAATCAACAAATCAACAAATCAACACATCAACACATCAACAAATCATCAAATCACGAGAATCTAATTGATTGGTTGAAAGAGTTACAACGCGTACAAAATCAAAATAGCAACGATAAAAGGAAAAAGTTTAAAACCTAATCGCTGTTATAAAGGGACATTCTTAGTATTTACATATTTACCTCAAAGAGGGGAAATATAAACTACGGTCTAGGTAGGTAGGTACTATATCGAAAGGACTTGGATCAGAGTTTGCATAATAAAAGAAAATGATGATGAGTAGGTAGGTACCGATATTATTAATATTCTTCTTCTTCTTCTTTTTATTCTTATTCTTATTCTCCTTATTATTCTTCCTACTGATATTCCTGCACTCAAATACTTGGGATGAACAGAAGTAGGTAGATTCCTAATGTGCAGGCTATTTCCTTGTCCCACTCAAAGAATGCTTCCCGAATCATAACTAACTAGGTATATCCTAGCTACGGCCCGACACTTCACTTCTACCAAACTTCCAGGGGTGGAATTTCTTAGAAATCATGCCTGAGGTCATTCGGCGGATAAGGCTGATTACCTAACATACATTGGAGCTTGATAAGCTTTCGTAAATAAACATCTCTTCGATAAAACTTCTACATCAACAATCAATTCATCACCATCCCGATTCAGAAAACATACAATGGATACTCCCGAGTCTGCTCCACTTCCTCCAGATACTGTCCAACCAGTAGCTATATTTAAAAAGAGATCCGCAAAGGGAAAATCCAATTTTCGCAAAAGAGCTGCAACGCCACCGCCTGTAGACAGCGATGATGATACATCAGGATATTCTTCATCGGAAGATGAAAGTGGCCGTCGAGTCAAACGAAGAAAGAAGAATACAGGAGCGATAACAGCTTCATCTAAAATCAACACCAACTCATCCAGCTCGAACGATCTTTCTGCAACAAAATATACCGCATCTCATAGCACCACCATCCGCGCTTCTGACGGCGCGACCAGAGCGAGCAATTGGTACGATGAGAATGCAACAGATGCTCTTTCCAGCAAAAGCCTCTTAGGCACCACACGCTCCAAACCCGCAATTGGAGATGCGCCCGATGGCACTTACAAGGGATTAGCAAATAGCACCAAATTCATACAAAAGAATCCCGATGCCCCCAATCGCGTCGTAGGACCTATCAAAGCACCAACGAATATTCGCACAATCACCGTAACTGATTTCGCGCCGGATGTCTGCAAGGATTACAAAACCACGGGATTTTGCGGATTTGGAGATAATTGCAAATATTTACATGCGCGTGAAGATTATAAAGCGGGTTGGCAACTCGATAAAGAATGGGAAAATGTTACGAAAGGAAAGAAAACGTTAGGGGGGACGAAAATTGCTGGCGCGGATCGCAAGGGAGAAGAGGAGGATGAGGATGATGATGCGCTGCTGGAGAACATACCATTTGCGTGTATATTGTGTAGGGAGAAATATAAGGATCCGATTATCACAAAGTGTGGACATTATTTCTGTGAGAGTTGTGCATTAAAGAGATATAGGAAAGATCCGAGTTGTGCGGCTTGTGGGGCGGGAACAAATGGTGTTTTCAATGTGGCGAAGGGGTTGAAGAAGATATTGGAGAAGAAGAGAGAGAGAGCACGGAAGATTAGGGAGGAAGCTATTGCGAATGGGGAGGAGGTTAGTTCGGAAGAGGAAGAGGAGTCATGATACCATATATCAATTTAGCATTAAGCGAACAGGTTATGGTTAATAAAGACCAAATTACAAATGTCGGAATAAGCATAATACACATTGTATGATGAGAGAACTTGGAATCACAAGGGCACATATTATTCTCAGAAACATATCTCCAAGATCCCAAAATCATGACAGAAGTGCAAATGAGATAACGCACATCCACTAGCAACGCTAGGCTCGGAATCCAGAATTCAATCCATCTCTAATCAACTCTCCTTAACCCTCTCATCCTATCTTCCATATCCCCCCTCTTTCCTTCCTTTCCCCTTCTCCCCTCTCCCCAAAACTCCACTCCACCCCACTTCACCACCTCCTCCCCCTCTTCCCCATCACCAAATAGGTGAGCCCGTCGGACAAGGCAACGCGCGTCTGCCACGTCGTAGCACATGCACCATCACTATCATCATCACCAGATCATTCTACAACTCAACTCGCGACTATTCCTATAGAAGCGCCACAGCCGCATTTTATGGTGATGCTAGCCAGCATGGAGAGGGAGATGCACTTTTTTGGAGGGGGATGGGTTAGTTTGTTTGTTTGTTTTTTGTTTGTTTTTGAAATTGTGGGTGGGAGGTAGGGGGAGAGAAGAGAAGGGGAGTGAGGTTATGGGAAGAGAGGTTATAAGAAGTGAGTGAAGTGGGGAAGAATGGGAAGCGAAGAGATGAGGTGAATTGAGTTGAGTTGAAAGAATGGATGAGATGAGATGAATTCAGTTGAAACAATAGACGAGATGAACCAAAACCAAAAAACTCACATCAGGACTCGTACGGACCCCCCCCCTAACCGACGGACACGATTCACCCCCGTAACCGTAATACCAGCACAACTTGACGCCGATGTAATCGCTGTCGGTACCGTAATAACGGTCGTGGGTGTATGTATGGGACATGGGAATATGCAATTTGTTGGGTAGGGGGGATAATAGGGACAGGAACAAGTTGCGAGGTTATTTGTCGTTGTGGTGGTGGTTCCTGTGGTGCTGCTGCTGGTGGGAGTGGTGTAGGTATCGATGGTAGTGGAACAAGAAGGTTCACGGTAGATTTGGTGGCCGGTGAAACAGGTTTGGGAACAAGTGGAGGGGCAGGGGGTGTAGAGGGTGGTGGTGGGGAGCGAATAGGGACAGGTGCAGGGAACTGTTATGAAGGCGTCGGAGATGCAGAAGTTTTGGGAGCAGGAGGTGAGGGTTGTCTGAGGATGGGGCTTGTGAGTAAGAGTTTCAAGGAGAAGAGGTGCGAAGAGAGAGCTGGGTGGACAGAGGATATGGTGGTAGGGCATGAACGTGCTGGTGGACAGGAGGTATGGGAAGTGGAAATGGTGATGGTTGGGCAAGGTGAGGAAGGAGGGACGACTGTTGGAATTGTGGGAGTGAGGGTGCATGGGTTGAATGTGACGGTTTTTATAGAAGGTTTTGATACGTGAGTTAGATGGGGCATTCTATGGCCAGAGAGCTAGTTAGTGGTGTGAATATGGAGAATGGTAAGGGAGGAGAACGAGGAAGATAGAGACAATAAGAAAGCAACCCTACGAAAACAAAAGTGAAAGGACCAAAGTATTTGATAAATGTGTTCTCGCCATGGCAACTTAGACAAAGATTCTTATAAACCAGTACCTCCTCAGTTGCCCAAAAACAAAAACTCAATTCTCAACCCCATAACAAGAATATCACATAACTTTATAAGAGTCTCGTCACCCCTCATTCCGCAGCCCGTATACCTTAATTAAGCCCTTTCACACGAACAGTATTGCGGGGTAAATGATATCCCAATGGTGATCTTCAGGCAGAAAGTGTGCAGCGTTACAATTGCGAGATGGCGTCCGCCAATCTGTAGGGATACGAGGTAAAACATGTCTTGGCTACTTGACCAAATGAAGGAACATCGTCCGATTTTAAGGTATGACAAGTGGCAGCCTCAAAATCCAAATTTGTATTTTGCTGCAAGGGGATCTGACTTGCTTGCAGGATTGTCTGACGAGAAACTTTCTGAGCCATGTGATGTTCATGCAAGAACGTATTCTTTGCGTGTTGAAGGTTCAAATGGGATATAGGGATATAAGATATTCCCGTTTATACTCTGTGGAGTGAAATCTTGGCTGCAGATTCGTATCTGCCACGCCACATCAGAGCATGTGTGAATCATATGTTCCTCCAAACGCAATGTTAACGATGATTGTATGCTATACTGTTCGGATTTGATCAGGTTCAGGCTGAGATACAATTCCCTAGATTTTTACAAGACTCTTTGCCTCTAGACATCTCCGCTTTCATAGAATTATGAGTTTTGAACGAGTAGAGACGATCGTCGTTTAGTGCTATATGGACATTAACTCTATCGACAAGTGTAGTATTCGGCTAGCCAAGCATCGTATTTGCAAGCCAGCATGGCGGGCCAGTTTCAACACGGGTATACCGAAGTCCTTGCGTCGGGGGTTTTCACACCGGCTGCGGTTGTGCCATAGACATCTTGAGTACCTGAAACCTCTTTCCGGCCCAATGTTTTTCTGGTAGAGATATGGATCAACCACCCGTATGATCGAAGTAAAGGATCTGTAGATGTTAGATATACTGTAGACGGGGTCTCTTGGTCGTTAAAGACAAAGTATACAAGAGATTGGTAGTCCTATTACAGGTCCTACTATCGGTTATTGTGAATTAATCTCTGAAGCTGAAGTTGCTTCCACATCCGAGACTTATTAATTGAAAAGATGATGTATGTGTGCGTAGTAATGTTGTGGGTAAGTCATTTTCTACATGCAACCACAATCTTGATAGGGCTGGAGAAAGCTCGGACCATTTCGGGACTGAACAATTGGTTGTTAGTGGCCGATTGATTCGCACGTGGCTCGGGAATGAAAATGGATTTAAATTAGGTATTCACGTGCTATCGATGGATCTATGTAGTCGATGGATCCAGTCGGCCTCTAAATTACCTCAAAGGCGGCGTAAAGGCTAAATGAGCATCGGTTGTCTTTATCCCCTTTCTAATCATTTGGAGATGAGATAATAATTTCAACACCATCATATCATATCGTATGAGGTGCTTGATCTGACTTGTCATTTCATTTGATATTTGCTCGCTGGCAGACTAATTGGAAAGGTTGAAGGACTAATGTGGCCTTGTGAGTTGTGAATCAACAGAATATTGGAGGCAATCTCGGCAATGGGTGATATGTGGAACAAAGATTAATGTTTCTAGAAATGAATTGGTAGTTCCTCCTGTTCCAAGGTTATTGGATTAATGGTTAATTAATTTGATATACATCAGACCTTACTCACATTGTCGATTTTCGGGAGAATACAAGACATGTAATGTAGTCTTAAATCTTCTTTTCATCCACAAGATAGATATATCATGCATCCAATGCCCACCCACACTACCCATCACTACCCATCTCAGAATCCCATCTTATCCCATTCCATCCCATACAGTACCATGGATCGAATCCCACCCCCATTAATCAACAATGCAACAGGCGCTTAAGGCTTAAGGAGGGGTCTTGAATTTGTTTTATCTTCCCCTCTTTGTAGGCCAAAGCCCTCTGATAAGGGTTGCGGAGAACCAAACACAAATCCACTATTTCAGTCTGTGTTGCGTGCGTTGGGTGGGATAAACTCTTTCCTTTCCTGTGCAACATGATACGGCCTTTCGATTCTGCAGCCTTCCCTTTACATGATGTATACTTTCTTCTTTTCTTCTTTGGCTTACCTACGTACATTCTCCCCTGAATGAATATCACACAAACTGATAATTTGGATATAATTTGGATATAATTCAGTATCAAATATGTGTTATGTGTTATGTGTTATGTGTTATGTATTATGTATGTATATGTATATATACATATGTATAATAAAAGTAAAGCTCCAAAGTGAACATTCAAGATTCCCGAGTATAATTAAAGCTTTGGATGAGCAAGCAAGTGGCAGCCCGAGCCTTTCCTTAGAAGGAACTTTTTCATTCGCTTGCTTTTTTCAGCTAGGCGAATTTGGATGAACCACAAAATATATTGATTGACACGACAAATCTTCCTGGATTTCTTGAAGTGCTCAAGTTCTTTTTGCGGTTCCCCGAATCCAAGACAACTTCTTTCAATTTATTGAGGTCCTTTCAATAGATAGCAAATATGGATGTTGGCGCCTTGCGAGGTCGTATTGCTTCGACACTTGATCCTGACGCAGATACTCGTCGGCGCGCTGAACTGGACCTGAAAGCAGTAAGCATTCCTAAGCAAATTTTATTTCAATCCATCTCTGACGGGATTTTAATAGGCAGAAGAACATCCTGGGTTCACAGATGCTCTCCTTGATATATTACAAGCAGAGCAGAATTCTGCAGTTCGGTTATCAAGTATGCAAACTCCTCCGCAATACCTATCTACCCCGCTGTTAGCAGCTACTAACGCTACATTGCAGCGGTTGTCTACCTTAAAAATCGCGTTACGAGAGCATGGCTACCGAGCGAGACTCAGCCCAAGCCGATGGCCGACGATGAGAAGGCTAGATTTCGAGACCGACTCCTACCTTTCATTGCTTCCTCCCCACCACAAATTCGTCAGCAACTTGTACCAGTCCTTCAAAAGATTTTACATTACGATTTCCCAGACAGATGGCCTTCTTTTGTAGAGATGACCGTTCAGTTATTGAACACAAATGATGCCGCATCGATATTCGCAGGTTTACAATGTCTCCTCGCCATATGCCGAGTTTTCCGTTTCAAGTCGGGGGAGAATCGCGCAGATTTCGACGCAATTGTGGAAGCCACATTCCCCAGGCTTTTGACAATTGGACAGGGTTTGGTCAACGAGATGAGCGAAGAGGCGGGAGAAATGCTTCATATTGTTCTCAAGGCATACAAACATGCAACATTTGTATGTAGTGGTGTCTATCTTCGACTATCCGTGGAAGTGCTGACAAGAATAGTTCGACTTATCTGCTTCTTTGCGCGAACATACAGTGGTAGTCGGGTGGTGCACACTTTTCCTTCAAACCGTTGCAAAAGATGTCCCACCTACCGCCTTGCTAGAGGATGAAGCTGAGAGAGAAGCCAATCATTGGTGGAAGTCCAAGAAATGGTCATACTTCAATTTGAACAGGCTTTATGTCCGGTGAGTAGTTCGCAGGTAATCTGAAACCATTCCACTAACGTTTTTAGTTATGGAAACCCAGCGTCTTTGTCGAAAGGCAACGGAGATGATTATGCCGCCTTCGCGAAAAGTTTCACGGCCAATTTCGCACCCGAGATTTTGAAAGGTTACCTCCAGCAGATCGAGAAATGGGTCGCAAAGACAACATGGCTCAGCAGACCCTGTCTTTCATATACTTTGGTGTTCCTCGATGAGTGTGTTCGACCGAAGCAAATGTGGGCTCACTTGAAACCACATCTCGACAGCCTTGTTACCCACTTCCTCTTCCCCGTTATGTGTCTATCTGCCGACGATGTTGAGAAATTCGAAACCGACCCAGAGGAATATTTACACCACAAGTTAAATTTCTACGAGGAAGTCTCAGCACCAGATAACGCCGCGACCAACTTTTTGATAACACTCACCAAAGTTCGCAGAAAGCATACTTTTACCATTCTTACATTTGTAAATTCGATTGTGAACGAATACGAGGCTGCGGAAGAGAGTCGGAAGAATCACATCGCAAAGGAAGGAGCTTTAAGAATGATTGGAACTTTATCCAGTGTCATTCTAGGAAAAAAGAGTCCAATTGCCGAGCAAGTGGAATATTTCTTGGTCCGATATGTCTTCCCAGACTTCCGAAGCACTCAAGGATTCTTAAGAGCTAGGGCTTGCGATACCGTCGAGAAGTTTGAACAACTCGATTTCAAGGATGCTCAAAATCTTCTTATTATATATCGAAACATTCTGGAGTGTATGGCCGATCCAGATCTTCCAGTTCGCGTTGAAGCAGCACTCGCATTACAACCTTTGATCAGGCACGATATCATTCGTACAAGCATGCAATCAAACATCCCACAAATTATGCAACAGTTGTTGAAACTTGCCAACGAGGTTGATGTGGATGCGTTGTCAAATGTTATGGAGGACTTTGTTGAGGTATTCGCAGCTGAATTAACTCCTTTTGCCGTAGCATTAAGCGAGCAGTTGCGCGATACATATTTAAGAATTGTTAGAGAACTCTTGGAGAAGAACGAAAAGAGAGAAGACGATGAGTATGGAGACTATTTGGACGACAAGAGTATTACTGCGCTTGGAGTTTTGCAGACAATCGGCACTTTGATTTTGACCTTGGAAAGCACTCCTGATGTTCTTTTGCACATGGAGTCCATTCTAATGCCAGTCATCAAGGTCACGTTGGAGAACAAACTTTATGGTTCGAAACCCCCTTTCTTTCTTGATTTGAGACTTGCTGATACTAACAGTCGCAGATCTTTACAATGAAGTTTTCGAGATTATCGACAGCTGTACATTTGCTGCCAAATCCATCTCACCAACCATGTGGCAAGCGTTTGAGCTCATCCACGCAACTTTCAAGGCTGGCGCCGAACTTTATCTCGAAGATATGCTCCCGGCTTTGGACAATTTTGTACAATATGGCAGTGTCCATCTCGTACAAACACCACAATACCTGGACGCCATTTTTGGAATGGTTGCAGATATGTTCGCCGATGAGAAGGTTGGAGGTGTCGATAAGATTTGCGCGTGCAAGTTGGCCGAAGGTATGATGCTCAGTCTAAGAGGTCACATCGATCAATACGTTTTACAATTCGTTGATATGGCTATGCGAACTCTTACAAACACGGATGTCAAGGTCAAGTCATACAAAATTCATCTCATGGAAATGGTCATTAACGCAATCTATTACAACCCGGCTTTGACTTTACACATCCTAGAGCAGAAGCAATGGACCAACAAATTCTTCAGCTTGTGGTTTGCAAGCATCGATAGTTTTACAAGAGTACATGACAAGAAACTTTCAATCGCTGCCATTGTTTCTCTACTCACTCTCAACGCCGACCAGGTCCCAGTCAGCGTTCAACAAGGCTGGCCAAGATTGCTACAGGGTATTGTCAGATTATTCCAGACTCTTCCTACGGCCACACTGAACCGTGAGGAGGCATTGAAAGACGATTTCCCAGTTGATGGCGAGGCTTATGATGATGATGAGGATGATGAGTGGGCTGGTGATGATAATGCCTGGGGAGAGGAAGGCGATGAGGGAGATGAGGAAAATGACCTCAAGGATGAGAGTACCGCCTATCTTGATTTTTTGAGCCAGGAAGTGAGTAATAATGACTACGTTTCCGATTTACACGTGCTGACCAATTGGTAGGCTTCAAAATTCAGCAATCTCGAAGACCATGACTCTGACGATGAGCTCGGTGAGGAGAGTCTTCTCGAAACTCCTCTTGACAAGGTGGAACCATACCAGCTATTCAAGAATGCCCTGATGAGTATGTATTTTTTTGGAAACATGATTAAGACGATCTACTAATATATATGCAGAACTACAACAAGAACAACCTCAACTTTATGAATCACTCACCACAAACCTTAACCCTTCTGAGCAGGAAATAGTTCAAGGGGTCATACACCAAGCAGATGCTAATGCAGCAGCAGCAATTGCATTGGCTCAGGCAGAAGCACAGCTTGGAGCTGTGGTCAATGGAGGAGTTTGAAAAAAGAAATAGATTCGTCATGATGTCGAATATTTGGAGTGGATTAAATGGTTGCTCAAGCGCACGTGCATTTGGTTGGCGTTTTAATATTGAGATGTGAAATTCTAGATGTGGATTTCTATCTTTGAAGTATTCAATGATTATTGAGCATACCCTGGGTAAAAAAAAATCCGAGGGGTGCAAGGAGAATGAAGTTAGGATCGGAAGGTTCTGATTATGATGATGAAGAAATGAATCTTATCGATTGAATGATTATCGAATCGATCATGTATGAGATTGAGGATGATAGGTAGGTATGATATAGTATGGTAGATTACTTTACGAGATGAGTTTAGCGGTTAGAAGTACATTGCAATACCAAATTCCAGAATATAAATTGTCTTTGATGAGGATTAAAATATGATGTAGTGAAGGGTAGGTTAGGTATCTACAATACAAATCAATATATTCATCAATACATTCATCACTCGAGTAGTAAGTAAGAAGAATGTCTTTGGAGAATGGTAGGGTATTAATCATATATTTATTTATTTATTTATTTATATTCTTCTTTCAAAAGTTTCCTCCCTCCTCTAATATAAAGAATGAATACTTATTCATTCATTCATTCATATCATATCATATCCCATCCCATCCCATCCCATCCCATCCTCCATATACCCCCCCCTCACACACCCATTCATATCCATTCATTCATATCCATTCATTCATATCCATCCATAGATGTGATTTTAACCTTTGACATCCACCTGTTTTGTCTAATTGATTAATTGATTAATTAATTAACTAATTAATCATTTAACTCTGATCGGGAGGAGAGGGGAGAAGAGAGGAGAAGAGAGGAGAGGAGAAGAGGAGAGGAGAGATGAGGAGAGATGAGATGAGAAAATGTTACTTGTATTCACATCTATCTTTTATATCAAGGCTTCCTTCTGCACTTCTGCACTTCCGCACGCACTTCCGCATTTCCTTTCCATGGAAAGAAATCGAGATGCCAAGGATACTTTTCATATATATGCTTCAATCAATCACTCACTCATATATAGATAGTCATTAATCTACTGAGCAAAGTTTGGCCTTGAATTTTCATTTCTTTCCATTTGTATTCTTTCTACCATATAACCTATTTATCTTATGATCAAGTCCACCATCCCAACCCATTGCCATTCATTCCATTCCATCCTGACCCGCCCAGACCCATTTCACCCACTCGACCTCATCCCTTTATCCTCAGCCAAGCCCAGCGTCTCAAGTGTCAATGTTCACATCATTATCCACACACACGCACAACTTATAACCCCCATCCCCAATTGCCAGTGTGAGAGCCAAGTCTGTTGAGTTTGATCAATCAGTCAGTACCCGCCCCATGAATCAAATATCCACCCAATAATCAACCCCGCCCTTTCACCTCATCCCCGGCTCCCTATTTCAATAGCCATGTAATCACAAACTAGCCAGGTAGCTAAAACTACCCCCCAACCCCCAAACTCCATTCGCGTTTGCATACTTTGCCTTGGCATTCTTTATTAACACAAAAGGCAATCTTGAATCGAAAGCCAAAGGAGGAAAAAAAGTAGCAAGAGTCGGAAGCCAGAAAAGTAGAAAAAGAATGAAAAGTAAAGTCGGTTTGAAAAAAAAAAAAAA